>CM035440.1:117356288-117418788 GCA_020310875.1 Ceratopteris richardii | reverse complement strand
TCCTCTTCCTCTGCAACCTTGCACATCCACAAGTGAGTATCTTCATGCATCCAAGATGGATCATAATTACTTTTAGAATGCATAGAGATTGGATCTTCTGGCGCCTTGTGGATAGGGTTCCATTGTAGGGGTGGTACATCTCTAAATGTATAGTCCTTTAGATTGACCTTGGTGGTGACCCCTAAGTGTTGCAAGTACAAAGAGTTGGTTCCCCAATCTTGTACTATTTGCAATTGTCATAGGAAGGGTCTTCCTAGGATCATTTCATAGACATCATTTTTTGCCAAAGTCACATATAGCAAAGGTGTGCTCAAACTCTACACCACAAGTGGTTAGAGTTATCCCTTCTAGCAATCCTAGAGGTCTTTCAACATGGCCATCAGCCATTTGAAGCTTCATTCTGGTTGGTCTTAATGCGGGTTTGCCCCATTGCTTCCACAAGGAGGTGGTTGCAATTGCAACACTTGCACCTAAATCTATGATCACTTTGGTTGTGTAACCTTGGTAGGTGATTGGAAGACAAGTATTACCTTCTTCACCTTCACTCATGTCACCTATTTTGTCTAGAGGTATCTCTAGTACTTTTTGCTTAGAGCTTCCTTTTGACACATTGGAATCAAGTCAGGAACTTGATTTGCCACATGTTTCCATAGATCAAGTTTTATTTTGAGCAGCTCTTCTACAGTGAGATGGCACTGAACCTTAGTGTTCTTCACATCATTAGTGTTTCTTGGAACCACTAAGTCTTCATGTCTTACCAATATTGTGGGAGATCTGATCTAAAGAGATTTAGATTCCCATGGGCCTGTGAATTGTGGCAACTCTTGTAAGAAACTAGATTCAAAATCTAATCTTTCATCCTCTTGTTGCTCTGCTTGGTCTCCATAAATGGAAGGGATGTCTTGGGGAAATTGATCATGGAGTGTTGGAACAAACCAATCACAAATTGGTGATTATAAAGATCTTGAATCAAGCTTATGATCAGATTGAAGTGGAAGAGGAAACTTGAGAGTGAAGAGATCTCAGAAGTGAAGTATGTATACATATGTACACTATAGGTGGAAATTCTTGTAATCTGAGTATAGATAATCCTTAGGATGATAAGGAGTAATGTAATAGATGTGGGATAAGTCTAAAACTATATGTATATAATTCAATGATGAAAAGAAAAATGATATAGAGTCATTTTGAAGACAAGTGTCTTAGAGAGATGTGTAGAGAGTTTTACTCAGGAAATTAGCGACGGGTTTTTCTCTGAGTTCTCTCAGTCTGATCATGTGGATCAGAAATCCTTTTGTACACATCTAATCTGATAGCTAATGAAGCTATGTTCAGAATTTTATGATCTAATTTCTTTCCTACTGTGAGAATGATCAATAGGAACATTTGTATGTAGAATCTGCAGACAGACTTCTCAAAGTCGCACACTTTTCTGTGTCAATGTTTTGCTTAGATCTCAGTGCATAGTGTAAAGTTTTGAATGAGTGAGCATTCAAAATCTAAGTTAGAAGGTAAGGAAGCCATGGCTAAAAGCATTTAGCAAAACGAGGTTTGTGTTGTGAGAAATCAACTTAAGAAGTTGACCATGTCAAAGTCGCCATTCCTAGAAGACAGTTTTTTGATATACCTTTGATCTTAAGGATCAAATCAAAATTTTAATGATTCTTTTGGAGAACCAATGGATGATATGATTGCGCAAAGGTAGTGTGAAGACTTGTGCATCATTAGTTTGAAGATATCTGAAGATGTGTGTAGGTATTGAAGTCAATTTCTGAAGCAGACTTCTTGAAGAAGGAAAATTCTCACTCAGAGAATTGTTCATGAATGATTTGGTAAATCAAAGTAACATTTGTGTAAAGTTTGTTCTATAATTGATATAGATGTGTTCTTAGATCAGTATAGATCAAGCATTTGGAGATTAAGAGGTCTCCAACAGTGGTATCAAACCTGAAGGTGCAATACAAGGGAAGCAAAGGCATTGGAAGTCCCGATTGCTGCAGATATTGAAGTTCTTTCTAATCGAAGGTGGACAAGGACAAATTCGTGAAGATATCCTGCAGAAGTACAAAGCACGAGTTGGAAGGATAAAAAAGGATTGAAGTTTCATATCAAAGGTACATTTTACTATCATAAATCATAGTAATTGCAGATACAGAAGATCAAAAGATGGGAGAAAGCTTGCAGATTGATAAGCTAGATAGGGAGAACTATCCAACTTGGTCCCTGAGGATGGAGGCACATCTCATGAGCAAAGATTTGATGGCATTCATTACAAGAGAAGAAGAAAAGCCTGAATTTGCAGATCCTAGTATTCCAACTAGGGAAGAGCTTGCAGATTTGAAGACTTGGATGAGAAAGGATGCTCAAGCTAGGAGCATCATTTACATGGCTGTAAATGATTATCTTCTACCTCACATTAGAGGATTGGAAAGTGCAACAGATGTTTGGAATGCTTTGGAAGAACATTTCCAAAATACAACCAAGTCAAGGAAGTCCTCACTATGGGCTGAATTTATAACTTTCAAGAAGAAGAGCTCACAATCAATTTCTGATTATGTGGCAAGGATGAAGGATATTGCAGATAGCTTGGGAGCAGTAGATGAAGACATTGGAGAGGATAATTTGGTAAGGCAAATACTTACAGGTCTGAGAGGAGATGAGAAGTGGAAGCCTTTCATATTGTCCATAGAATTGTCACTTGATCATTTTACTCCTGATCTTAATCAATTGCTAGGACACATGCTAACTTTTGAGCAGGACAGTAAGGGAGATAATGATAGGAGTGCAAGTCAAGCCATGTACTCCAAGGACAAGAAAAAGAATGGAAAAGGGAAGCAGTCAACTGATGATGAAGGAACCTCAAGCCAAGCTAACTTTACAAAAGGAAAAATGAATTTCAGAGGTAAAGGAAGAGGAGGTAAGAACAAAGACATTACTAAAGCTTGTTGGATTTGTGGCAGAACCAATCATTTGGCAAATGATTGTTGGTATAACAATCAAAATGGAGGAAATAATAATCAGAGTTTTAATCAAAGAGGTAGAGGAGGCAGAAACCAAAGAGGCAATTTCAGAGGAAGAGGTGGTAGGACATCATATGCTAGAGGAGGTGGAAGAAGCTTTCAACCTCAGTCCTACAACAACAATTATTATAACTATGCATCAGATCAAAAGGATGATATGACTCTTATCTTGAATGCAACTCATGAATCAGTAGGAGAAGATTAAAGGTTGTTTTATATTGACTCAGGATGTAGCAATCATCTGAGTGGCAATATATCCTTGATGACGGATATGGAAGCAAAGGTGAATGGACATACAGTTCAAACAGGTGACAATACCAAACATAAAGTGGAGAGTATTGGATCAGTGAAGACAAAGAGTGGAAGTACACTCTTGAGCAAGGTACTTTATGTTCCTATTATTCCTAAAAATTTGATAAGTGTAGGTCAAATTGTGGAGAAGGGATATGAAGTCAAATTCACAAATGATGGTGTCTATGCGCAAGATCCAAATAAGGGATATAGAAACATAATTGCAGGTAAAAAGGAAGGAAGGTTGTTTACTCTCAAAGTCCAAGGTAATGTGTGACATGCTTTATTTACTTATGGAAGTCAAAAGATGTCTGAATTAGACCTATGGTATAAAAGGCTAGGTCATTTCAATGTGAGAGCTATAAAGGAAATGTCAAAGAATCAAGTGGTGCTTGGTTTGCCAAAAATTGAAGGGCAACACATGGTGTACAAGTGTGAAGCTTGTCAATTAGGTAAAGCACACAAAAGTTTATACAATAAATCAGGGTACAAGTATTCAAATATGCTTGAATTGGTTCATACAGATGTGTGGGGTCCCTCAAGGGACTATAGCATAAATGGATCCAGATATTATGTGTTGTTTGTTGATGATGCAACCAGATGGATTACTTTATATGTGATCAAGGATAAATCAGAAGTCTTCAAGACATTCAAACATTATCATGCTTATGCAGAAAGGATTACAGGACAAAAGTTTAAGAGGTTGAGATCAGATGGAGGGGGAGAGTATTTCTCTAAAGAGTTTGATGATTATTTGTGGAATGCAGGTATAAAGAGAGAAGTAACTTGCAGGTACTCTCCTCAACAGAATGGAGTTGCAGAAAGCAGAAATAGAACTCTTGTAGAATTTGCAAGAGCAATGATGAAGGAAAAGAATTATCCAAATTACTTATGGGCAGAAGCTATCAACACTGCAACATACCTTGTGAATAGGTTACCTTGTAAAGCTTTGGATGGAAGAACTCCTTATGAAGCATGGTGGGGTAAGAAACCTACTCTTGATCACTGTAAGGTATTTGGATGCTTATCATATGCTTATGTTCCTTCACAATTGAGACATAATCTAGAACCCAAAGTAGAGAAATATGTGTTTATTGGGTATGATGATAGACAGATGGGTTACAGGTTGTGGAGTCCATCCACAAAGCAATTTCTTGTTACCAAAGATGTTACATTTGATGAGCAAAGCACATGGTATACAAGGTCAACAAAGGATTATGCAGATGACAAAGAAATACAAAGGAAAGGGAAGGCAAAAGTAAATGTGTATGAAGAAGATATTGATGATGTTGACTATAAAAGTAAATTGTAGGATAATGTAGAAGATAGGCCAAGATTTGATCCAGAATCAAATGTGGCTGAGACTTCAA
The DNA here is from genome assembly GCA_020310875.1 of Ceratopteris richardii. Lineage (NCBI taxonomy): Eukaryota > Viridiplantae > Streptophyta > Polypodiopsida > Polypodiales > Pteridaceae > Ceratopteris > Ceratopteris richardii. The sequence continues at coordinate 117,414,107 of CM035440.1, read as the reverse complement.
GAAGTGCAGAGGTCAGAAGATCCTCAAGGGAAAGGAAAGAGCCTATAAGGTATAGTTATGATACATCCTTTCTAACAACAAAAGATTATGCTTACATTGTGAAGACAGAAGAGGATCCAATCACTTATGAAGAAGCTAAAGGTAAACAGAATTGGGAGAAGGCAATGCAAGAAGAGTATGATGCTCTACTTGAAAATGAAACTTGGGAATTGGTGCCAAGACCAAAGAATCAGAAAGTCATTGGATGTAAGTGGGTGTATAAAACAAAAATATTTGCAGATGGAAAGGTGTCTAGATATAAGGCTAGACTTGTGGTCAAAGGTTATGCCCAAACTTATGGGGTAGATTATGATGAAACCTTTAGTCCTGTTGCTAAGATGTCTACAATTAGATCATTGATTTTTGTTGCAGCTTGTAAAGGATGGAAGTTATCACAATTAGATGTGAAGAATGCATTTCTGAATGGATACATTGCAGATGAAGTATACATGGAGCAACTAGAAGGTTTCATGGATTTAATTGGATCAGATTATGTGTGTAAGCTCAAGAGAGCTTTGTATGGGTTGAAGCAGGCTCCAAGAGCATGGAATTATAGGCTTGTCAAGTTCTTGAATGATTGTGGATTTCAAGCATCAAAGGCAGATAGTAGCTTGCTAGTAAAGGCAAGTGAAAATGGATACATATACATGTGTATTTATGTTGATGATATTATTGTCACAGGTACAGATGCTCAAGGAATCAATGAACTTAAGAAACAAATAGAGAAGGAGTTTAAGATAAGTGATTTGGGAAACTTATCTTATTTCTTAGGAATGCAGATTTTGTATACTCAACATGGAGTATATGTTACACAAGAGAGGTACTTGAAGAATCTTCTGGTCAAGTTTAACATGGAGGATTGCAAGCCTTCAAGCACACCATTGGAGGTAAATCATAAGTTGAGCAGGTATGGAGGTGAAGAATTTAATGACATGAAGAAATATCAGAGTTTGGTAGGTAGTTTAATCTATGCTACCTTGACAAGGCCAGATTTATCATATGCAGTAGGTGTGTTATCACAATTTATGCATTGTCCAAAGAAGACTCATTGGATTGCAGCTCAAAGGGTACTCAGATATATCAAAGGAACCCTAAGTGAAGGTCTGTATTATGGATTTACTTCTGACACAAGAATCAGAGTGTTTAGTGATGCAGATTGGGCAGGTGATTCAGATGATAGAAGGTCCACTCATGGGTATCTCTGTTATATTGGAGATAAACTAGTTTCTTGGTGCTCAAAGAAGCAACATACAGTTGCTTTGTCATCCACAGAAGCTGAGTATAAAGGAATGATAGAGGCTGCAAAAGAAGTAATATGGTTAAAGACCTTGTTGAAGAGTTTTGGAACTGATCAAAGTACTCCAATTATTTTTGGAGACAATATGAGTTCTTTGTATTTGGAAGCTAACCCTGTTTTTCATGCCAGGACTAAGCATATAGAAATTCAATATCATTTCTTGAGAGAAAAGGTACTTGATAAAGAGATTGAAGTGATGTATACTTCAACAAAAGAACAAGTTGCAGATATGATGACAAAAAGCTTGGATGGACCTAAGTTACAGAGATTCAAAGAGCTGGCAGGAGTGAAGAAGAATGGAATAATCACAATCAGTGATTGAGGGGGAGCTGTTGGAACAAACCAATCACAAATTGGTGATTATAAAGATCTTGAATCAAGCTTATGATCAGATTGAAGTGGAAGAAGACACTTGAGACTGAAGAGATCTCAGAAGTGAAGTATGTATACATATGTACACTATAGGTGGAAATTCTTGTAATCTGAGTATAGATAATCCTTAGGATGATAAGGAGTAATGTAATAGACGCGGGATAAGTCTAAAACTATATGTATATAAGTCAATGATGAAAAGAAAAATGATATAGAGTCATTTTGAAGACAAGTGTCTTAGAGAGATGTGTAGAGAGTTTTATTCAGGAAATTAGCGACGAGTTTTTCTCTGAGTTCTCTCAGTCTGATCATGTGGATCAGAAATCCTTTTGTACACATCTAATCTGATAGCTAATGAAGCTATGTTCAGAATTCTATGATCTAATTTCTTTCCTACTGTGAGAATGATCAATAGGAACATTTGTATGTAGAATCTGCAGACAGACTTCTCAAAGTCGCGCACTTTTCTGTGTCAATGTTCTGCTTAGATCTCAGTGCATAGTGTAAAGTTTTGAATGAGTGAGCATTCAAAATCTAAGTTAGAAGGTAAGGAAGCTATGGCTAAAAGCATTTTGCAAAACGGAGTTTGTGTTGTGAGAAATCAACTTAAGAAGTTGACCATGTCAAAGTCGCCATTCCTGGAAGACAGTTTTTTGATATACCTTTGATCTTAAGGATCAAATCAAAAGTTTATTGATTCTTTTGGAGAACCAATGGACGATATGATTGCGCAAAGGTAGTGTGAAGACTTGCACATCATTAGTTTGAAGATATCTAAAGATGTGTGCAGGTATTGAAGTCAATTTCTGAAGCAGACTTCTTGAAGAAGGAAAATTCTCACTCAGAGAATTGTTCATGAATGATTTGGTAAATCAAAGTAACATTTGTGTAAAGTTTGGTCTATAATTGATATAGATGTGTTCTTAGATCAGTATAGATCAATCATTTGGAGATTAAGAGGTCTCCAACATGGAGGTCATCGATTTCATGAATAGAAGGGGGATTACCCTTCTCCTTGGCCCATTTTTCCTCTTGTATTTCCTGCAAGAACTCTTGAGAGTATTCTTGAATTGAAAGAGTTGTTCCATCATCCATAGAATCAGGAACATAAGTTTTCATTGGTGGTGAGCTTTCTCTTTCAACAACTGGTTGAGCCTGTGGTGGTAAAGAAACCTAGGGCTTATTTACCAACTACTCTAATCTTTCTCGTAAGCCATGGAAATGCAAATCTGGTTTGACAGAGTTTATCTGATTGAATGACTGACTAGTCTCTAACATAGCCTGAGCTAGCTCTACCATTTTCATGCACATTTTTGTTCATTCAATCTCTAAATCTGCTCTAGGGTAACTCTTGTCTAGGTTTGCATTTGTAAGCCCTTCTTGAAGTTGAGCCTAGTATGTTGAGATATCAAGCTCAACATGTGATGATCTAGGATGACACGTACCAGTTTTTATTTCTCTGACATGTATAGTGGTCACACCGATATATGTCAGGGATACTTCATTGAGCTTTATTAGATTTATCTACTGAGAGTGATGGCACATTTGTTCCTTGCCAGCTCACTCATTCGTGGACATTAGGTTCTTCCTTATGTAATGATCTTTATATAATGCACTTGTTGTATTCTTGTTTTTTAGGTCATTCATGTACATTTCTTTTTATGTAATAGAAGAAGAAGAAGAAGAAGAAGATCATTCTTCCTTGCCTCAATCTGTGTATGTGCTTCTCCTTGAGAGTGAGAGTGTGCGTGTGAGCTCTCTTCCTTGTCTCCTTCCTCGTGACATGGTACCAGAGTGAGTGTGGCTGTAGAGAGCTCCTGGAGAAGGAACAGTGAAGAGTACACGACAGGCATGGAGAAAACAAGATTCACAAATGACCTCCGTTTGCTACGAAAATCGACGTGAAGGTAGAAGACCTCAAAATATTTTTGAGGGTTACCCCTTTAGGAGATTACCCTTTAGGACCACTCGTTTTTGTCAGATCAAAGTTTCGGAGGCATCTCGACCTCCGTTTCGAGCCCGCAAGGTGGAGCCCACAGAAAAACCAAGTCAGTTTAAAAAACTATAACTTGCATTGTGTTTGGCAACAATCATATATTCGAGATCTAGAATTTCAAGTGATTCTGTGTACTGTTGATGCATGAAAACTGTGTTTTTTTGAGATCAAACTATCACGTCATAGTGCGACAGTGTTCAAGCAGAAGTGCTGCTTGTAGTGTTTTGCAGTGTTGTGAATTGCTGCAAAAATGGCAAATGCAGATGGAATGAGTTAGCTTATGAGCGATAAGCTGGACAAGAACAACCTCCATGCTTGGAGATTCAGAATGACGAATTTCTTGATGGGGAAAGGCTATTGGAAGTACATCAAAGGAGAGAACGAAAATGCTCCGCAGTTACTAGAAAGGAATCGGACTGCAGATCACTTAAGAGCATATGAGGAATGGAATCAAGGAGCATGAAAGTAATATACTTGCTATGTATTAGCATATAGGATAGCATGATTGGAGACATACTGGATGCCAAGACTCCAAAAGAGGCTTGGAATAGTTTGGTCACATTGTATGAGCCCAATACAAAGGCATGGAAATTGCAACTCAAGAATGAGCTGCATACATTGGAGAAGAAGAGCATGTCGGTAAGTGACTACACCTTGAAAATCAAAAGCATATGTGAGTCACTTGCATCTATTGGCATGAATGTAGATGATGATGATAAGGTGGAAGTGTGTCTTCGTGGTTTAGGAGCTGCATATAAGCAGTTCATAACTTCTATACAGACAAGGGAAAATATTCCAAATTTTGCTAATCTGGTATCTATGCGGATTATTGAAGAAAAGAATCTTGGCGAAGATTCAAACTCCGAAGGAAAATCTAGTTCTGAGCAGGTATTCTACTCTGGTAGAGGAAGATGCAGAGGTAGAGGTTTTGGAAGTGGAAGAGGAAATAGTAACCAAGACCAAAGTCAACAACATAATCATGCAGGAGGAAGAGGACAATTTCGAGGCAGGGGGAGCCAAAGAGGCCACATAAATTTCCAAAGAAATGATTCAGGTAATGACAGTAAAGGATGCGGGAATTGTGGTAAACCTAGACACTTTGAACGTGATTGCAGGTTGAAGAATAAAAATAATAGAAGGCAGTAGAATAACTATGCATTCACAAGTGCAGATGATTCTGAGAAGTTGTTCATGGTTTAACATCACATGATGAATACGATGTCTTCTAGTGTTTCAAAATCAAATGATAATGTCTGGTATGTTGATTCAGATGCTTCAAATCACATGACCAGTCATGCAGAATGGTTTAGTACTTTGCAAAAATTGCCAATTCCTGGATATGTTGAAAGAGGTGATGACACATCACATCCTATTGAGCATATAGGAAACATAGCACTATCGATGGAGGATGGAAAGGTAAAACATCTTGCTGATGTGTTGTATGTTCCAAATATAACCAAGAATCCGGTTTCTGTTGGACAAATGGTTGACCAGGGATTACAAGTCAGGTTCAATGTTGATGGATTATATGTAGAAGAGTACAAGCAGGATGGATGATTGGTTGCCAAAGGAAACAAAGTGGGTAGGATGTTCACCTTAAATGTGAAGATTCCTAAAATGAATGCAGCCATGTTTGCAAAAGGTGCAAGAGTTATTGCAGATATAGAGATGTGGCACAAACAGATTAGACATGCAAACTTGAAAAGGCTGAAATTGATGCAGTCAAAGGAGATTGACCATGGACTACCAAATTTCAAAGTTGCAGAAATGCAAAAGGTATGTGCAGCATGTCAATTTGGTAAACAGTCAAGAGCATCATTTCCACATGACAAGCATGTTAGTGAGAATGTACTAGAAGTAGTACATACAGATGTTTGGGGTCCTGCAAAGACCACATATATGGGTGGTTGCAGGTTTTATGTTAGTTTCATTGATGACCATACACACAAATTATGGTTATATTTCATGAAAGAGAAGAGCAAGGTGTTCACTCACTTCCAGAATTTTAAAGCTATGGTGGAAAAGCAGACAGGGAAGTACATTCAGACATTAAGATCTAATGGAGGAAGTGAATACATGTCAACTGAGCTCAGTAGTTTTCTAAAAAAATCATGGAATTCTGCCTCAGTTTTCATGCAGGTACACACCACAACAGAATGGCGTTGCTGAACACAAAAATAGACATATTGCAGAAATAGCAAGAGCCTTGATGGCAGAGAAGAATATGCCTCATTCTTATTGGGTAGAAGCTGTGCATACTGCTGTATACATCATGAACATAACTCCGACTGCTACTGTACATCAAGTTACACCTGAAGAGAAATTTACATGTAAAAAGACAAACTTATCACATCTAAAAGTTTTTGGTTGTATTGCATATGTACATGTGCGAGATGAATTGAGGATGAAGCTTGATTTAAAAAGTAGAAAAGTGTGTCTTCATTGGATACTCCCTTGAGCAAAAGGGATATAAATGTTATAACCCACTCACATGACAAGTAAAGGTGAGCAGAGATGTGATATTTGATGGAATGTCAAGCTTCTATGCAGATGCCAAAGAAGGACTGAATCTTGAACCAAATGACAAAGAAAATGCTGAAAAATCAAGTGCAGAATCTCAAGTTTTGAGTGGACCAGATGCATCACCAAGCACTAGTTCCAACTCAAATCCATGGAGTGGAAGATTGCATGGAAATTTTAGTCCAACAAATTCATCAAATACATCCAAGAAAGGTAAAGAAAAGCTTTCTGTAGGTCATAAAACATGTGCAAGCTTTGAAGATGTTGATAGAGATTCAATCGGTTCAGAAAAGAGTCTTGATGAGGAACTTGGATTGCCCTCTGTGAAGACTCCAGGAGTAAGAAGCGCACATGCAAATGATACAAGGAGAAGTAACCCAGGACCAAGAAGATCTAGGAGGATGCAAAATTCAGTGCAACGATTGATGTATGACAGTTATATGGCTCATCATTGTGCCTACATGACAAAGGTAATACAAGATGCTGAACCTTCTTGCTTTGAAAATGCAATTGAAATTGTAGATTGGGAAGCTATGGACAAGGAGATGGCTGCACTTTATGGAAATGATACATGGAAGCTAGTTCCATTGTCGCAAGGAAAGAAACCCATAGGCTGCAAATGGGTTTACAAGGTAAACCATAATGCTGATGGTAGCATAAGCATGTATAAAGCACGATTGGTAGCTAAAGGATATGCATAGACATATGGCATTGATTATGAGGAAACATTCAGCCTTGTAGCTAAAATGTCTATTGTCAGAACACTTGTTGCATTAGCTACAACAAAAGGATGGACTTTGCATCAGATGGATGTGAAGAATGCTTTCCTACATGGTGAGTTACAGGAAGAAGTATATACGGACCAGCCACAAGGATATGAAGATTCAAAGCATCTAGAATATGTTTGCAAGTTGCAAAAGGCTTTGTATGGGATGAAGCAAGCCCCTCGTGCATGGCATGCAAGGATTGCTAATTACTTAACTAGCATTGGGTTTTCTATGTGTGATGCAGATCACTCACTTTATGCAAGGAAGGTTGATGATGGCATCACTATTGTAGCTATTTATGTTGATGATGTGATTGTAGGTGGTGATAATGAAGGAGGCATCAAAGAGGTAAAGTAACTTCTTATGCACGAGTTTGACATGAAAGGTCTTGGTGTACTGCGCTATTTCTTGGGCATTGAGTTTATACATACAAAAACAGGTATATGGATGTCGCAAAGGCAATGTGCCTTGAATATGTTGCAAAAGTATGGTATGGCTGATTGTAAGCCAATTTCTATGCCATTAGATCAGAATTTGAAGTTGGATACTACATTGTGAAGCATTGGAAAATGCTACTATGTACAGGACAATTGTGGGAAGTCTTATATATCTCAGAATTACAAGGCCTGATCTAAGTTATACTGTTGGACTTGAAAGTCAGTTTATGCAGGTTCCCAAGAAGCCACATTTGGATGCTCTGAGGTGTACTCTACATTATGTGAGTGCTACTTTGGATTATGCATTGTTTTATGAGGCTGATGTAGATTTGCAAGTTTATGCATACACCGATGTAGATTGGATTGGTAGCATTCTAGATAGAAGATCTACTAGTGGTTTTCTATTCTCACTTGGGAGTGCAGCTGTTACATGGAGCAGTAAGAAGCAACCCATTGTTGCTTTGTCGAGTACAGAGGCCGAGTATAGAGGTGCTGCAATGGCATCATGTGAGGCATCATGGCTAGAAATGCTACTTGCATATTTAGGTGTGGAAGTGGGAAAGCCTATCACTATTTATTGTGATAATCTTAACAGCATACAGTTAGCACGGAATCCTATTTTCCATGCTAGAACAAAGCATATCGAGGTACATTATCACTTCATTAGAGAGAAGGTATTAGCAGGTGATATTGATCTTGTTTATGTGAGAACAGATGAGCAGGTTGCTGATATTTTCACCAAAGCACTTAGAGTTGAGAAGTTGAAGAAGTTTCAAGAGATGAATATGGCGTTGAGCTTGAGAGGGAGTGTTGAGATATCAAGTTCAACATGTGATGATCCAGGATGACATGTACTAATTTTTCGTTTCTTTGACATGTATAGTTGTCACGCCGATATATGTTAGGGATACTTCATTGAGCTTTATTATATTTATCTATCGAGAGTGATGGCACATTTGTTCCTTGCCAGCTCACTCATTCGCAGACATTAGGTTTGTGCTTCTCCTTGAGAGTGAGAGTGTGTGTGTGTGAGCTCTCTTCCTTATCTCCTTCCTCATCACATGGTAGACCTTGAACATCATGTCAAGAACTTCTAGGGTTGGATCTGCAAGAATAGACCCTGGTTGCAGTCTATTTACAATGGGTGGTGGGGTGGGATGGTGGAGTGGATGGAGTTTCGGCATGCAAGGGATTTTGAGAGGCGATACCTTCTATTTTGCTTTTTGCTTCTTTGAGGCTTTCTTCTAGTTCTGATAACTTTCTATTCCACTTATGATTGGCCTTCTCTCTGGCATCTTTCCATGTTCTTGTTTTCTGCTTAATAGGCTCTCGTGATTCACTTGACTCTCATTGGTCAGCTGGCTTATCCTGTTTTAAGGCTTGTGCTCTAGTGACTACTTGTATAGGAGCCACATTACTACTACTGGCTCTTGGATCCACCACTAAGCCTACCACATTAATGGGTGTAACCTTGGGTGCACTAGAGGGGTTTCTTCGACAATCTCTAGGGAGATGGTCTTTGCTAGACTCAGGACAAAAAGCTTGTATTGTGATGGCCTGTCCTTGACCCGAAGATGGTGGGTGGGGACATTCACGAATGAAATGATCACCCTGTCATCTAAAACATGGTCCTCTAGGGGCCTATGGTCTCATTTGTCTTAATTGGGGCCTAGGGTTAGGAGTTATATACATGACATTGGAATATTTTTGCTCCCAATTTTGTTCCATAGGTGGTGCCTCGTATTGATATGGATAAGTCTCACTATGCTCAAGTGACTCTGTGTAATAAGCTTGTGGACTATCTTCATAGGAGTAGTCAAAACTCTGAGCATGATGGTCATTCTTTGAGACTAGTGGGGTCACTAGCACCAATGCTCTATTAAGGTTCTCTTCTGCCACTACATACTTAACTGGAATTACATTGGCAGGGGTTGATGGTTGGTTCCCTAGGACTGGTTGTGGCCTATATGGTGCCTGATATTGTTGTTGTGGTCTATAATATGGCTGTTGATATTGGTTCTGATACCTACCCTATGGGTAAGGCTATTGATAGTTCTATCTAATAGCCTACCTATTGTATGGACAATCTTGAGCCGTATGGTTTGTGTATTTTCTCTCAATAGTGCAATATGGGGCATTCCTTTCTCTCACATTCTAGTTTTGCATCGGGCAAACGTTAGCTATGTGGTCCCCTCCACAAGTATAACATTGGTTCAATGAGGTGACTCTTGGTGTTTGTCTATTTTGAACTCCTAGCTTCTTGGCCACTTGCTCAGCTATCTCATCTATCTCCGTGGAGGTCTTGGAGGTATGACTAGTAGAACTGTTAGAATCCTTATAGAGTTTGGACGATCCTAGCTCCTCACCCAAGTTATCTTCTATGTCAATGCACATCTGCGCACACTTTTCTATGGATCTTGGCTCTTTCAAGTACACATATGATCTTAACTTGCCGCTTAGTAATCCATCTAAAAACAAGGCCACTTGTTTGGTCGGTGCGGGTAACTCTGAAATAGGGCATCTTTCTATGTACTATCTGAACCTTCTTCCTGCTAGTCACACTATTTCTTGGGGTGTCTGCTTGAAGCTGTGGATCAAGGATGATGTGTTATGCTTGATACCACTCTTGGAAAATTCTACAATGAATTCCTCTAGCATTTGACCTATATCACGATAGTTGTGACTGTTTAGGAGTTGAAACCAAGCTAAGGTAGTGCCCTTGAGAGTCAAACCAAATGCCTCAAACTGGGTGAACAAGTCCTCAATCTGTTCAGCTCTTAACACTTGTTTGAACTCGGCCACATGATCATAGGGATCTCCTGAACCAACAAAGTAATTTTTCATTTTCTTGACCACTTGAGAGGGTCTAAGGGTTTTTGGGTACTCTCGGGGTGTGGGGAATGGAAAATCATGTTCGGTTCTTTGATGCCTATGTGCTTGATGTCTTTCTCTTGGAGGTCGTTCATTTTCAAATCCTGATCGATCTGTACCCTTGGTGTTTGCAAAGCTTACTTCAGGTCTCTCTCTTGCTCTTTCCCTTTGTTTTTCATGAGCCTAGAATGATCCTACTCCTTGAAGGCCATGGGAAACATTGGATCTTGGTGGAGGGAAAATCAATTCACTCTTCCAAGTATATACATGTCTATCATGTTCTGTTACCAAGAACATTTTCTCTGACATGTTATCCAAGTAGAAAACTTTTCTTGGTGTTTCCGGTGTCGGGAAGATTTGCATCTTCCAGTTGATAACCAGAAGAAATAAAAGCAACTTAATTGGTGAATTCTAAACCTCTTTTTCGTTGTTGATCAGTTGTTCTGGATTGAATTAATTACTTTTGAAGTGTTTGCAAGTACAAGAAATGATAAAGAATACATGTTCAAATTATGGTTTATTCTAAACTGCTCATATAATGTGTGTTTAGGCCATAGAAACATTGATTTATGGGTTTAAGACCCTAGGTTTATATTTATTTATATGTATTTAAGTTAGTAGCATTAATTCCTGGTTAATGTTAGGGTTTAACTAGGCATTCAATTAATTTCCAAAAGATTCTAATGGGTTAATGATAGGATTCCGAAGGGTTTTAAGGGTTTCCAAGGGTTTTTTAGTGTTCAAAATGAGTGGAAATGAATATTAGCATTAGTTTTAAGGATAGAATGGGTATTATTTAATGAAACTAATCTATAACTTTAACATTAATTAATTACAAATTCAAATCTGATTTAATTATTTACCCTAATAGTGTATGTGAAATTAAAAACTAAGGTTTGAATATATTAAATGCTTAACCTAAGCCTAATTTAAATGCATTATTAAATTAAGAAAATTAGGATAATTAAATTAAAATGAAAATGAAGTGGATAATTAATGAGTGATATATATATGAAAAGTGTTTAAAGTGTGGTGAGAGTTGAGTGTGTAACTAAAGTGGTTAAAGTAAGTAGTTACAAAGTGTGGTAGTTGTGAGTGCAAGTTAAAAGAGTGGTAGAAAAAAAATACGCATTTAAAGTGTAAAAAAGGTGTGTACAAAGAGTGGTAAGTGTGAGGATAATTAAAAGAGAGGTTGTGTGAGAAAAGTTAATTAAAGTGTGGTGAATGTTAATGGGTAAAAGGGAGGTTGAAAATTTAAAGCATGCTAAAAAAGGAGTGGTAAGCTCATGACTTCTCTGAGTATATATATGTGTATGTGCAATGAGTTTTTCTAATGTTTTTTTTCAGGTAGTCATCTTCTTCTTTTTGTTTTTGTCTTCTTCTCCCTGTTGTCTTGAATACGTAAACAGTGTACTCATTTTTCTTCATTCCTTTTGATAATTCTGCATCGTTAGAGAGAGGAGAAGACCTGGTCGTGTGAGTTGCAGAAGATTGAATTTAGTTATAGAGAGTTAAGAGAAATGAGAATTGTTCTTCTGAGTAGTTCTTTTAGGTTGGAAGGTTGCTCTGATGGATTTTGACAGCGTTGGATTCTTCATCTGACGGCTGAAATGATAGAAGTCCACAGAGAATGAAAATGTAAATATGGTAGGCAGAGCTCTGGGGAAATCAGAGAGAGGGAGAGCTGCTCGGCTGCTGTGCTACAGAGCACGTGGAGGATGGAGACAGGGGCGCTCTACAGAGATCTGTATGGAGAAAGAATCGGGTTCTTACTGCGACTGAATGTGGAATCATTAGCATCTGATGAAGTACGGTGTGCTGTACGTGTAGAGCAATTGGAGAGAGTTTTGTTTTCAATATTTACCTCACCTCCCTCCATGGCGACTGCAATGCGTAGTGCGCGCATAGAAAAATCAGATAGAGAGTGAAAGATCTGGCGGCTGACAGTTGCGCATCACAGAGAGAAGTTTTTTATAATTGTTTGATTTTGTTTTCTATTCCTCCCTCCACAGTGGCTACAGCGCGCAGCGCGCGCGCACAGAGAGAGAGAGAGAGAGAGAGAGAGAGAGAGAGAGAGAGAGAGAGAGAGAGAGAGAGAGAGAGAGAGAGAGAGAGAGAGAGAGAGAGAGAGAGAGAGAGAGAGAGAGAGAGAGAGAGAGAGAGAGAGAGAGAGAGAGAGAGAGAGAGAGAAAGAGAGAGAGAGAGAGAGAGAGAGACAGAGAGAGAGAGAGAGAGAAGGAGAGAGAGAGAGAGGAAAGAGAGAGAGAGAGAGAGAGAGAGAGAGAGAGAGAGAGAGAGAGAGAGAGAGAGAGAGATAGAGAACGAGATAGGAGAGATAGAGAGAAAATATTAATTTTCTTTATTTGGTTGTTAGTTAAATTAATGAATGATTAAATGCATTATTTGTATTAAGTGTTTAGTTTCATATTTAGTATTTTGTTTATATATTTATTATTAGATGATTAGCTTATGCATAAAGATATTTACATCTATGTATGTGTGAATTCATAAGAGGCACTTGAGAGACACTAGGATACTAATATACATGATTATATAATGATAAGTGTGTTAGTTAATATGCATTAGCATGATTATGTATGTGTATGCATGGTTAGTATGTATGGGCATATATGTATGAAAGTAAATGTATGAGCATGACTGTGCATTTATCTAATGCTAGCATGTGCATGAATATATGTTAGCATAAATGAGCATGTGTATGGTTTAATGTATGTAATTAATGTCTTTCAAGTTTCTTGATGGTTCTTATAACTTTACTAACACCTAATGTTTTCTTTCAGAAACATTGAAGATTACAATCAATTAAAGTGAAGTGAAGACAATTGAAGTGAAGCGGCAGCCTAAAGATCCATTTAAATCTTATTTCTCATTTATTCAACTATCCAATTGACTAGACATTTATCCAATTGTTTAAGCCTTCCAGTTGTATTAGATTTATTGATTCGAACCATTAGCATATCAATTAATTCATTCAAACAGTTTAGCATCATATTGTTTCATTAGTTTTTCCATTACGTTCCTTGATGTCTTCTAAGTTAGTTCATGAGTCTGAGCACAGTACTATTGAAAATATTGAAAATATTGAAAATGTTCCGCTAACTCTAGACAGACCAGAACCTTCTAGCTTACCTGAAAGTTTAGTACAAGAACCCATTATGGAAGTTTCAATCTCATATCAGGAAGCTGTTGCTATGTACGAGGCTGCCCGTCCTTACGGTCCATAGCTAGTTAAAACTATTTACTTTTGATAAGAAAACTTTAGTTTCAATCATAGAAATAGGTAATTTAAATTATTTTATCATTAGAACCCTTATTTTCATAAGCCTGAGTTTGCTACAGACACCCCGCGTGTGCCGAACGATTTAGGCGGATGACTTGATCCACCATCCGAGCATCTCTCACGACCCGACATTGGTGAACCCGACGTGAACAAACGGCGTTGCAGATCAGGTATAAATTTTAAATTTTGCATTGCATATACATTTATACGATTTTACATCAGTGGAGCTGCATCTTCATCCCGGGAAGCTGTGGCATTTACGTGAGCTTGCAATCTTCTTGGTGTCGAGGGCTGGTCTGGTGACCTGAGCGCCTCCACGAAGATTGGCAAGTAGGAGAACCTCGTCGCGCCACCCCTTTCATCAACAATTGAAGCACAAAACGTTTGCACCCATTTTAGCAAACTATGTATTTAGGTTTTGATTCAAATCAATAAATGTATTGAATTTCACAGAAAGCACTGTTTTGAGCCTCATCTTCGAACAGTTGGTATAATTTCTTTACCCTTACATTCTTGGGTGCAAAATTTTATAAGGTTAAATTCTTGGTATAGGATAAAGGCAACTGTTTGTTAAACATAGGTTAAGCGTTAATCATAGCTTTACTTGCAATATTTTTGCATAGTAAAAACTTATCAAACTGGACTCTAACGGAATTTTAGAATTAGTAGCTGAACATAAGGAACGAGTAACAAAAGAAGTTCAGGATATAGTTACAATTGTTCAAGCTAGGTCAAAACAAACTTCAAAAATGGACGAGCTATTTCAAATTATGATGCACGAGACGCAAGGACAAAAGGTAGTTGAAACGTTATTAAAGTATAAAGGGAAATTTACTGGTATGAATGTTACAAATTATTTAGACACGTTTGAGGAATTAGCTAAGTTACACGGTTTACCTGAAACAAAGTGGAAATCCTATCTTGGACGTCTGGCCATAGGTACTGTAAAAGCTATTATGGATATACATGACAATAAAGAATGGGATGAGTTTAGAAAAGAGCTGCATAAGGAATTCTACTTAGAAGACTACAGTCAACATAGTAGAGAAGGATTTATGAAATGGATTAGTTCACCTAAGCCTCACATTTCGTTAACTCAACTCCATAGTGAATTTATGAAAAGATTCTCTCAATTACCTGAATAGGATAGAGTTGCCCTTACCCCAGATATCATTTTATATTTCCTTAAAATCTTGACTCCAGATATAAGGGTAGAGGTTGAGCGTAGGCTTGAAGAACCAGGAAAGAAATATGGGCTTACAGATGACTGGGGTGTAGTAAAAACTGTAGTTGAGGCGGTTGCTCACATGATCCAACGTAAAACACTCCTTTATGAATCGATGTCTCAACCATCTTCCAGTTTTCCTCCGATTCAGGCAACTAGGGATACTCATATAGATTCAAAAGTTGAGCCTACAACATCCACATCTAGAGTACCAACCGAGTTACAATTTGAGATTTTGTTTAACAAGTTGGACAATATGATGCATATGCACGAGAATATGTCTAAAGAGGTAGCGGCTTTGCAGAATGTGGTGTATGCTTTAAACCTACAAGATAAACCCGCAATGCAAGCTCATCCGACTATTTATCCTCAACCAACTAATGCTCCAAATCCACCATTAGTAGCTCCGAATCATCCATTAGTACCTCCTAATCCTCCAGTTGTACCCCAACCAATTCCTCAACCGATTCCTCAAGCATTTAACCAAAGAAATTTCAATGAAAGGAGAAATGCCAATGTGAGGAGATGTATCTGGTGCGATGCCACAGATCATTTGACTTACACATGTGAAGCATTGAAAGATGCGAAAGAGAAAAGACTTGTAATTGATATTGACAAGCGATTGTGCGACTATAGAACACATTTACCCTTAGCTGCCAATTGGTGAAAGGGAGGGATGCAGAAGTTGTATGAAAACCTTTCTGAGTCTTCGAAATCTGCTTCTGCTGTTAAACTAGAATATGTTGAGAGTGACTCTGATTCCGAACAAACAAGGGAAACGAGGAACTACTCAATTGAAGCTTTGATAAAGGCGAGAGATGATATTATGCAGAAAACTGCGTGGAACTCTCATGTCGATCAATTCTCGATATATTCGCATATTGCGAATGTTGAGAGAAAAGAAAGAGGGATGATGAGCAAGATACAAATGATTCAGGTAGACGAATGACTAGAAGTAAGATGAGAGATAAGCCGAAGCCTAAGAAAGTTCAGTTTGAACAAGGCGAAAGTTCTAAAACAAATGAGCGAAGAAAAGAAATTAGGGAGGGTAAACAACCTGTGTTTAGTGAGCCAATTCAAACATCAGACAAAGTAGAGCAAATTCCTAGAACTGAAACAAAACCTGAAGAGAAACCAGAAAAGAAACCAAAACGAGTACCGAAAGCTATTCTTATTTCTGAACTTGAACGAAAAGTTGATTCAAAAGAAATATTGTATGACATCTTATTAAAAAGTGCAGTAACAATGACTTTAGAACAAATCTTCTCAATAGCAA
This sequence comes from Ceratopteris richardii, assembly GCA_020310875.1. Classification (NCBI taxonomy): domain Eukaryota; kingdom Viridiplantae; phylum Streptophyta; class Polypodiopsida; order Polypodiales; family Pteridaceae; genus Ceratopteris; species Ceratopteris richardii. The sequence continues at coordinate 117,398,006 of CM035440.1, read as the reverse complement.
AAATTGAATTTAAGGAAAATTTTATTAAACTAATTAAAAGGAAGAGATTCCCTCTGTCACAAGAGGTAGAGATGCAAGATGTTGCCGATGTAACTCACTTGATTCATGAATCTCTTTCTTTAGACTCAGAGGATGAAGAAGATAATACATGTAATGTGAACAAAAATTTCTTAGGACCGATTGTACCAGATGACGAAACAAAAAATTCAGAGAGTGATTTTAGAAAAAGTTTTTGGGCGAGAGGCACACCGGAGATTAAAGTTAACTTAGGAGATCAGAAGAGATCATATTCTGCTTTAGCCCTAATTGACTCTGGGTCTGAAATCAATGTGATTTCGAAAGGATTATATGATAAGTTTAAATGGCCTATTGATAAAAATCACGGCTGGATAATGCGAACCCCGGACAATGGTTGTGGATCACTCCTAGGAGCATGTGCCAACATACCTCTAATGATAGGTGGAATCTCTGAGACATTCCACTTTTTCATTCAGGACAACTGCTCTTATGAAATTATCTTAGGTCAACCATTTATATGTGAAGCCAGAATGGAGACTAAAGTAATAGATGACGGCTCAGCATACGCAAGAATTAGATCTAAAGATGATCTACAATCGCTCCAAGTTATGATAGTCAGCCCAAACCATGTACGAAATAGGGAACAAATTAGGAAGACGCCCATCCGTTCTCATGAAAAGATACGCGAAGATCATATGCCTCTTCGAGAGTTTGGAACTTATTATGATCAAAATTTTGCCTAGATGCCACTGTTGAGCGAGACAACGGTGGTTCTTGGTTTGATGTCTCGCACCCATCTGTAGATACTTTAGATAGTTTTTCTTTATATTTTCCTTCATCATATTTGCAATTCAGTCATTATAAACAAATTCCTAAAAAAATTATAAAACATTATGAAAAATTTTATAAAGAGAAAGGATTCATTTCATCTGATGAACACATTGAAATCGTAATTGAAACTTTATCTTCAAACTCATTGATTGAAGAACTTCAAAATATTTTGCATGAAAAAGAAAATTTTAGATTTGTACTTTTAAATTCTATTGGATAATATGATTTGATTATTAAATTTGTCATGAGTAATGAAAAGGAAGCGAAAGTAAATACAAAATACAAAACCGTTGATAAAAAAATTAAACCGATTGCCCAATCATTACCATGAGAGAGTGAAGAGAAGTTTAGGAAAGTTACCAATGATCCTTATTTAAGAGAGCGCACAAATATAGGTCATACCTTCACAGAAGAAACTTTAAAGCTAATCAAGATAGGAAATGATGAAAAGTTTTTGTTATCCGAGGAACGTGAACTATTTCAAAGAGTGATTAGAAAGCATGGAAAGGCATTTTCTTTATATTCCCATGAGATAGGTTGTGCAGACCCAAAAATTGTACCACCAATGATCATCTTTACAGTGCCTCACATTCCATGGAATCTTCGACCCATACCTGTTCCGAAAGCCCATTTACCAGAGTTAATGCGGCTTCTTAAGGAAAAGATTCACATGCGAATTTTAGAGCCATCGTCTGCACCCTACTCAAATAGGTGGTTTACTGTTCCAAAGAAAAATGGCAAGTTACGGTTCATTCAAGATTTACAACCTGTTAACAAGGTTACTATTAGGAATGTAGGTACTGGGCCCATTGTAGGAGAATTCGCTGAAGCCTTCGCTGGTCATGCCATTTACTCAATGGGAGACTTGTATTCTGGCTACGATCAATTTCAGCTTGCTATTGAAAGTAGAGACATTACGACCATGAAAACTCCTTTAGGCTTAGTTCGCATGTGCACTTTGCCGCAAGGAGCTACTAATTCAGTAGCGCATATGATGAACGCCATGAATTCAGTATTACATGACTTCATTCCTAATATAACCATGCCATTTATTGATGACATTCCTATTAAAGGATGTATTGAGAATGCGAAAGATGAAACTTTAGATTCCTCTGGCTGCAGGAAGTTTGTAGTAGATCATATCTCTGACTGTGAAAGGATTTTCCAGAGATTTGAAGAGGTTGGTCTCACATTCTCCATTGAGAAATCTGTTTTTGGTGTCAATGAGGTACTTATAGTTGGGCATTTATGTGGACATTACGGTCGCAGGCCATATCCACCTAAAGTCGACGCTATAAACAAGATTTCTAAAACCTGTAGTAATATTAGTGAGGTAAGACGATTCCTTGGTGCTTGTGTGTTTTATGCCATCTGGATCCCACACTATGCACATGTTGCAAACTGTCTTTATGCTTTACTAAGGAAGAATCGAAAGTTTCTTTGGACTGAAGAACACTCAAAAGCTATGAAAAAGTTAAAGAAATTACTTCTTGAAGCTCCTATTTTAAAGCGAGTAGATTATACTGATCAAAAGCCTATCATTTTAACTGTTGATACGAGCCCTATAGGAATAGGATGGGTTATTGGTCAAGACGATGAAGAGGGCAATAGGTATGCTGTGAGATTTGGAGCAAAGATTTTACACGATACGCAAAGAAATTATCCGCAAATTAAACGAGAACTATGGGGTTTAGTCACGGCATTAAAATCCGATAAAGAATATTTTATAGGTGCAAATGTAATAGTTGAGACAGATTGTCTACCTCTGATTGGAATGATTACAAACTGTTCATCACCCGACATTGCCATGCTTAGATGGATTTCATACATCAAGTTTATAAATCCTGTTTTGATACATATTGCAGGTAAATCTAATTCTGTGGCTGATATGCTTTCTCGAGCTAGATTTGATAATGAGGAAGAAACAGAATTAGAAATAAATGCAATTAATTATGATTCTAAAGCATACGCATATGAACAGTTTAATATTGAAGAATACGAAGGAGAGTGGCAGGATATTGGAAAGTATTTAAGTACTTTGGTTAGGGCACCTTCATGGTCTTCAAATAGATTTCGGAATATTAGGAAAAGAGCTTACAACTTTTTTCTGAAAGATGGTTTCATTTGGAGACATGCGAGGGGAAAAATTAGATTACCACAACGAGTACTAGGTACTAAGGATCTTCAGTTACAAGTCATGAAGAGTATGCATGATACTTTATGGGCAGGACATAAAGGTTTTGTAGCTACGTATGAAAAAATTAGAGAAGGATACTGGTGGCCAGGATTTATGTTACTGTTAAAAACTATGTGAATTCATGTGATGTATGTCAGATTCATTCCTCAGTCAAACATAGGGATCCGTTGCATCCTACCTATCCACCATGCATCCATTATAAATGGGTTGTAGACTTAGTTACCATGCCCAAAGGTATCAATAAGATGAGATATATAGTCTTGGCACGTGAAGATCTTACGAATCATGTAGAAGGCCGAGCTTTAAGATCTAAGACAACCTTGAATGTATGCAAATTTCTTCTTGAGGATGTCATTTCACGATTTGGTTATGTAGAAAAGGTAGTGGCTGATAGGGGAGAGTTAGATGCGCAGGAGGCTAGAGAATTCTTTGCTAGGCATGGAATTCGTTTAGCCCTTACTACTGCTTACAACCCTGAAGCTAATGGGAAGATTGAGCGAGGGCATTCTCCTATTATTAAAGCACTTTCCAAAGCTTGTAATGGAGAAATTAAGAATTGGCCAACTTATCTGCCATTTGCGTTGTGGGCCGATAGAATGACCTGCACTAGAACAACGGGGTATATGCCGGCAGAGTTGATGTATTGCCAGAAACCAATTTTCCCTGTGCATACGCAAATTCTTACTTGGACTACTTTACCATGGGAAAATTTGTCGACAGAAGATTTATTAGCTCTGCGAATCCAGCAGTTAGAGCAAGGGAATGAACGTTTAGAAGAGGCTATAGTTAAACTAAAAGATTCTCGATTGAAAAACAAGAAGTATTTTGATAAATCACATAGGTTAAGGCCAAAGCCGATTTATGTTAATGATTGGGTTTTACTGTATGATAGTACGTTTGATTCTCAGTATGATGCCCGTAGAAAACTAAAAAGACGTTGGTTTGGACCTTATGTGGTAGTCAAAACCTATGAAAACGGAACGTATGCCTTACGCGAATTAGATGGTACTCCTCTTAAAAACTTAATTGCTGGCAAAAGAATTAAATTATTTAAACAAAGAGATGATGAAATGTATGAAGTAATGTTTGATGATGAGCATGATTAATTATGTATGAATGAATTTCTTTAGTGTGGGTTTCTTTTGCAGGAAAACCAAGAGAAGATTTGAATATGAAATTTATTAATTTTGCGTGTCTAGCTGTTGCTGGTTGAGTTCTAACAGGTCTTTGAAGAACAAATTAAGATGCATAAAGATGAGCAGATTGAAGATGAAGCAGATTGAAGATAAAATTGATTTTAGGTTGTATTTTTTCTTTGTCTTAAAATTTTGTTTTACGTATTTTATTTGCATTCATATAAAACTAATTGATAAAATCTGGAATGAAGAATATTAATTTATAAAGGACTCTATTTAACCATATTAGGGAAATAAACATAATTTATATTTCTACATTTATAGATTAAGTGAGATTTGTTAAAAATAGAAGAATTTGTAGTTCATTTAGATAACGAAAGTAGTTGTATATATGTAGAAGCATATTGTTGCATGATACATGTCTGTGAAAACCTAGATCTTTCTTGTCCATGCAGCTAGATCCTTAGCTCGGATTAAGGGGTTAAGCCTTTCCCCTTTAAAACAAAAAAGTAGCGAAAAAAAAAAAAAAGAATATTGACATGGAAGTTATACCTTCTTTCACCCCAAAAAGGTATTTACATTTATTATCAATATGAAGTTTACATCATATTTATATGAAGAAAACTAGTTGTGAAAAAACACATCTAGCGATTAAAATTGGGCGTACAAGGCGGCTGTCTGTCCAAGTAGATTTAGTAGATTCCTTTGGCATGCTTGATTGCTCATATGTGAATGCATATATATGATGAAACCTGCATTTGAATGAATGAAAATGAATTCTGTTTTATACTAATCTTTACATAGTTTATAAATGGATAAAATGTAAACTAATGTTTGTTGACTGAAAAGGTTAATAGTTTACCTTTATACTTTAATATGTTCATTGCCAGATGTAATTGAAATAAACTTCATGTGCATGTTGAAAAGATTTAAAATTTGATAAGATTAAATATATTTAAAAAAGAATTGATGCTTTTCTATGATTTAATTTCAGGATAATCATTGAAAATGCCGCTTCCCTTAATCTGCAAGTTGGCCCATCGAGGACGATGTGCAGGTTTGGTGGCGGTGGATGTCGGGAAGATTTGCATCTTCCAGTTGATAACCAGAAGAAATAAAAGCAACTTAATTGGTGAATTCTAAACCTCTTTTTCGCTGTTGATCAGTTGTTCTGGATTGAATTAACTACTTTTGAAGTGTTTGCAAGTACAAGAAATGATAAAGAATACATGTTCAAATTATGGTTTATTCTAAACTGCTCATATAATGTGTGTTTAGGCCATAGAAACATTGATTTATGGGTTTAAGACCCTAGGTTTATATTTATTTATATGTATTTAAGTTAGTAGCATTAATTCCTGGTTAATGTTAGGGTTTAACTAGGCATTCAATTAATTTCCAAAAGATTCTAATGGGTTAATGATAGGATTCAGAAGGGTTTTAAGGGTTTCCAAGGGTTTTTTAGTGTTCAAAATGAGTGGAAATGAATATTAGCATTAGTTTTAAGGATAGAATGGGTATTATTTAATGAAACTAATCTATAACTTTAACATTAATTAATTACAAATTCAAATCTGATTTAATTATTTACCCTAATAGTGTATGTGAAATTAAAAACTAAGGTTTGAATATATTAAATGCTTAACCTAAGCCTAATTTAAATGCATTATTAAATTAAGAAAATTAGGATAATTAAATTAAAATGAAAATGAAGTGGATAATTAATGAGTGATATATATGAAAAGTGTTTAAAGTGTGGTGAGAGTTGAGTGTGTAACTAAAGTGGTTAAAGTAAGTAGTTACAAAGTGTGGTAGTTGTGAGTGCAAGTTAAAAGAGTGGTAGAAAAAAAATACGCATTTAAAGTGTAAAAAAGGTGTGTACAAAGAGTGGTGAGTGTGAGGATAATTAAAAGAGAGGTTGTGTGAGAAAAGTTAATTAAAGTGTGGTGAATGTTAATGGGTAAAAGGGAGGTTGAAAATTTAAAGCATGCTAAAAAAGGAGTGGTAAGCTCATGACTTCTCTGAGTATATATATGTGTATGTGCAATGAGTTTTTCTAATGTTTTTTTTCAGGTAGTCATCTTCTTCTTTTTGTTTTTGTCTTCTTCTCCCTGTTGTCCTGAATACGTAAACAATGTACTCATTTTTCTTCATTCCTTTTGATAATTCTGCATCGTTAGAGAGAGGAGGAGACCTGGTCGTGTGAGTTGCAGAAGATTGAATTTAGTTATAGAGAGTTAAGAGAAACGAGAATTGTTCTTCTGAGTATTTCTTTTAGGTTGGAAGGTTGCTCTGATGGATTTTGACAGCGTTGGATTCTTCATCTGACGGCTGAAATGATAGAAGTCCACAGAGAATGAAAACATAAATATGGTAGGCAGAGCTCTGGGGAAATCAGAGAGAGGGAGAGCTGCTCGGCTGCTCTGCTACAGAGCACGTGGAGGATGGAGACAGGGGCGCTCTGCAGAGATCTGTATGGAGAAAGAATTGGGTTCTTGCTGCGATTGAATGTGGAATCATTAGCATCTGATGAAGTACGGTGTGTTGTACGTGTAGAGCAATTGGAGAGAGTTTTGTTTTCAATATTTACCTCACCTCCCTCCATGGCGACTGCAACGCGTAGTGCGCGCATAGAAAAATCAGATAGAGAGTGAAAGATCTGGCGGTTGACAGTTGCGCATCGCAGAGAGAAGTTTTTTATAATTGTTTGATTTTGTTTTCTATTCCTCCCTCCACGGTGGCTACAGCGCGCAGCGCGCGCGCAGAGAGAGAGAGAGAGAGAGAGAGAGAGAGAGAGAGAGAGAGAGAGAGAGAGAGAGAGAGAGAGAGAGAGAGAGAGAGAGAGAGAGAGAGAGAGAGAGAGAGAGAGAGAGAGAGAGAGAGAGAGAGAGAGAGAGAGAGAGAGAGAGAGAGAGAGAGAGAGAGAGAGAGAGAGAGAGAGAAGGAGAGAGAGAGAGAGGAAAGAGAGAGAGAGAGAGAGAGAGAGAGAGAGAGAGAGAGAGAGAGAACGAGATAGGAGAGATAGAGAGAAAATATTAATTTTCTTTATTTGGTTGTTAGTTAAATTAATGAATGATTAAATGCATTATTTGTATTAAGTGTTTAGTTTCATATTTAGTATTTTGTTTATATATTTATTATTAGATGATTAGCTTATGCATAAAGATATTTACATCTATGTATGTGTGAATTCATAAGAGGCACTTGAGAGACAGTAGGATACTAATATACATGATTATATAATGATAAGTGTGTTAGTTAATATGCATTAGCATGATTATGTATATGTATGCATGGTTAGTATGTATGGGCATATATGTATGAAAGTAAATGTATGAGCATGACTGTGCATTTATCTAATGCTAGCATGTGCATGAATATATGTTAGCATAAATGAGCATGTGTATGGTTTAATGTATGTAATTAATGTCTTTTAAGTTTCTTGATGGTTCTTATAACTTTACTAACACCTAATGTTTTTTTTAGAAACATTGAAGATTACAATCAATTAAAGTGAAGTGAAGACAATTGAAGTGAAGCGGCAGCCTAAAGATCCATTTAAATCTTATTTCTCATTTATTCAACTATCCAATTGACTAGACATTTATCCAATTGTTTAAGCCTTCCAGTTGTATTAGATTTATTGATTCGAACCATTAGCATATCAATTAATTCATTCAAACAGTTTAGCATCATATTGTTTCATTAGTTTTTCCATTACGTTCCTTGATGTCTTCTAAGTTAGTTCATGAGTCTGAGCACAGTACTATTGAAAATATTGAAAATATAGAAAATGTTCCGCCAACTCTAGACAGACTAGAACCTTCTAGCTTACCTGAAAGTTTAGTACAAGAACCCATTATGGAAGTTTCAATCTCATATCAGGAAGCTGTTGCTATGTACGAGGCTACCCGTCCTTACGGTCCATAGCTAGTTAAAACTATTTACTTTTGATAAGAAAACTTTAGTTTCAATCATAGAAATAGGTAATTTAAATTATTTTATCATTAGAACCCTTATTTTCATAAGCCTGAGTTTGCTACAGACACCCCGCGTGTGCCGAACGATTTAGGCGGATGACTTGATCCACCATCCGAGCATCTCTCACGACCCGACACCGGATCCTTGAACTCATAGATGATGAATATGCCCAATCGACTAGGTTGATCTGGCTTGAATCTCCAAAATGCTTCCTCCGTTTCTCTATTCAAGAATAGTTCTATGCTTTTGTTGTCTTGAGGGATCCAATCAGGAGTGATCACTCTATTCAAAACTCACTGACCTCTAGGAGTCTTGGGTCCCATCCTACATCTCCTTTCTCTAGGTCTCCTATCTCAATCTCAGGGATAACATTTCCAAACTCGTATGTCCTATTGGGTAAGTTGGTGACCACATACATAGTTCCTTCCTTATCAATGCATGAACCCTCTGTGAACTTGACTACTGGGTATTCAAGTCCAAAGGGTTGATCTTGATTTTTGAGTTGGACCACTGATCGCCTCAGGCCATCCTCATAGATGCGAGCACCTAATTGGTTGGTCCGAATATACTCCAATTGTGTCTTATATGGACCTTTTGGTGTTTGTAGATAGGCAGTGCCTGAGCCACCTGCAAGTTTCCCCATGCTAAAAGACATTTCTGAATCACTTGTGTCTGAACTTAGTATGTAAGGATAACCACTTAGTGGTTGTGTCTAAGACTTGGCTGTATGGTTGACACTAGACTAACAAGATGTAATGCTTTATCTATCCTTGCCTAGGTGTCTCCCAGATCTTAGGTTCATAAGCCTTGTCTTCTAGTCCCAAAATTCCCCTTGGTATTGCTCAAAATCCTTTGGAGCTCTCATGGTTTCCTAATCCCACCTAAGGGTCAACTTCAAATTACTCTATCTAAAAATTGTTGGTGTAAATCACAAGCCTACACATTTGGCTTGAAAGATATCTTGAAGACCTTACATATGTGAAGAAGCATAGGAACTAGTGCTAGTGGTTAATTACCACTTTATCCCTTTGTAAAAGTCAAATTGACTTGGAATCTTTATAAACACCTACCCAAAGGATTCGTGGAAGAAGTTAGCTCTTTGATTGAAGGAATATCTCCTAGGATGTAGGAGATTGATCATAGGGAGCCAAAAGTTTGAATTTGAATTCAAATTTTACTCACTCTTTATAAAAGAGGTCATGAAAAAGTCGCGGTTAGAACTCATCATTCCCGAGCTTCTCATTACTGATTCTGAGTGTGTGTGAGGCCTACACTCTAGCCCACACCTATCTACACCATTAGGCAATGACATTCATGCCAATGGAGTTGTATACAAGTGTTCATTAATACATACTTTCTCATTGTTCATTTCTGAGTTCTCTATCTTACTACTCAAAAGTTTGTCAACTTGTGAAGTGCATATCTCAGTCAATTCTTCACCCAATTTGATGATCTAAAGCTTTTTGGGTTCACCTCAATGTTATCTACACACTTTCAAAGTTTAAAGAGATTCTATTCAGCCATTTTAGAGAAATACATGTCGAGGTGATCACTGGTCAAGGTCTGCTACAGTCCTAAAAAATCGACAGTATAGCTTTACTTGCTAAATTGATTTCTCTTAGCATAGTTTATCTTTTTACATCATTCCACTTGGAATAGTTAGCTTGCTAAGCTAATTCGATACTCCTAAAAGGAATTTTTGCAATTCCTATTGTGCTGGTCACATTGAGCAAAATACCTAGCAGGTGTCAAGACATAAAGAGAAGGTTTTCTTGAGATTGTGAGTTTCAAAGTTATCTGTTTTGGTTCAATCATTACACACATTATTTGCAAGTACATAGGCCATCTTATGGTGTCATTGGAAAGCTAAGGAGGTCTACTTATCAAGTCTGAAGCAAAAGAGGGCTGGTACAAAGCAGGTTTTGGCAGTACCTACTCAATCTCTTGGAGCATCCATCCATCTTTCCCAATAGTGGTATCAGAGCAAACTAAGGTAAAATGGGAGATGGTTTTCCTTCATTTATTGATAAATTGGATAGGAACAACTATCAAGCATGGTCTCTAAGGATGAAGACCTACTTACAAGGAAGGAGTCTCTATGGATACATCTCAGGAGATGAGGAATTGCCCTCATTCAAAACAAGAGGATTACCAACAAAGTAAGAACATGAAAAGCTCAACACATGGTGTGCTAAGGATGCATTGGCAAGGTCTTATTTACTCAACTCCATCTCTGGTTTTCTTTTGCCACATATTAGAAATTGTAAGACATCCCAAGAGACTTGGGAAACCTTGTCATCTTATTTCTCCTCCAACACAAGGGCTAGGAAAAATCAGTTGTGGATTGAATTCACAACATTAAGGAAGCAACCTAAGCAAGCTGTTTCAGAATTTGTGACCAAGATTAAAGATGTAGCAGACCAGCTAGCAAGCATAGGAGAAGAGATTGAAGAAGAGCAGATTGTAAGGCAAGTGATCAATGGGATCAAGGCTGATGACAAATGGGAAAGCTTCACCACTGCCATGGACCTTTACATGGACATGCAAATTCCAGATCTTACAACTCTCATGGGACAATTGTTTACTCATGAAGCAAAGCTCAACAAGAATGGAGATACATTCAAAGGTAATAACTCTTCTGCCCTATACACTGATAAGAAGTCTAAAGATAAAGGCAAGAGCAAGAAGGTGGAAGATGAAGGCTCTACCTCCCAAGCCAACTATGCAGGGAGAGGTAGATCATCAAGAGGAAGGGGTAGAGGAGGTAAGCAAGATAGGGGGGGATCCTATAACTCCTCACCATGCAACATTTGTGGTTTATCAAATAATACTAAGATGAGTGTTTCAGGAATTACAAGAATCAGAGAGGAAGAGGATACCAAAGAGGTGGATACTCACAGTCAAGAGGGAGATTCAACCATCATCAAGGCTACAATAATAACTACAACCACAATTACAACAATAACTACAATTGCAACTACCAATGAGGATTCAAATCTAGAAAGGACTTCAACAACTACATAGAGGAGTAGGATGAATCTCTTCTGATCATGAACATGACTTCAAAATCAGGTACAAATGATGACCACCTATTCTACATTGACTTAGGATGCTCAAATCATGTGGCTGGAAATGTAGCACTACTCTCTGATCTTGAGGAACCAAAAGGTAAACGTCAAGTCCAAACAGGTGATGACGCCAAGCACTCAGTAGTTAAAGTTGGAAATGTTAAGACTTGTGATGGAAATCAGAACTTGTTGAGCAGGGTACTCTATGTACCAACCATTACAAAAAATCTGATGAGGGTTGGATAGATTGTGGAGAAAGGTTTGCAGGTTAGATTCAACCAATATGGAGCATTTGTGGAGGATCCAAGGCATGGGTTCACGAGGATTGCTAAAGGAGAAAAATCAGGTAGACTTTTCACTTTTGAGTTAGAAGACACAAAGAATATTGCACTATACAGTTATAAAGATCAAACACTTTGAGAGCTTGAGATTTGGCACAAAAGATTAGGGCATATAGGAGAAAGAACCTTGAAGCAAATATGCAGGGACTAGTGTGTGCTTGGAATACCTAATGTATCCAAGCAACATATGATTTATAAGTGTGGTGCTTGTCAATTTGGGAAGTCTCATAGGTTACCCTTCTCAAGGAAAGGTTACATGCATGAAGACTATCTAGAACTTGTCCATATAGATGTATGGGGACCAAGCAAAGACCCCTCAATCTCAGGATCAAGGTACTATGTATCTTTTATTGATGATTATAGCAGATGGACTGTATTGTACTTCATGAAGCACAAGGATGAAGTGTTTAATTGTCTTAAAAAATATCTTGCACTTGTTGAAAATCAGACAGGAAAGAATTTGAAGAGGTTAAGGTCAGATGGAGGAGGTGAGTACTTCTCCAATGAGTTTGAAAACTTCTTGCAGGACAGAGGCATCAAAAGAGAAATAACCACAAGGTATTCTCTTGAACAGAATGGGGAAGCTGAGAGAAGAAATAGGTTGATTGTTGAGTTAGCTAGGTCTATGTTGAATGAAAAAAAGTTACCTAACTATCTATGGGCAGAGAGTGTTTCTACTACCACTTACCTCATAAACAGGTTACCATCTAAGTCTCTTGATGGCATGACACCCTATGAAGCATTGCATGGTAAGAGACCCTCACTTGACCATTGCAGGATATTTGGATGTGTAGCATATGTACACATTCCTTCTCAGATAAGAGGTAAGCTAGACCCAAAGGCTGAAAAGTGCATCTTTATTGGATATGATCTAAATAAAAAAGGATATAGGTTTTATAACCCTACCAATAACGAATTCATGGTGATTAGAGATGTTGTCTTTGATGAAAATGATTCTTGGTATGAGAATGAATGCAGGAAGGTTAAACTACCCTATGATTTGGAAGAGGAGTTTCCAAGTCTTGCAAAGGAGGAACCTACTCAGAATGAAGACTCAAGTTCAGATGATGAAGATACTATCAACCTTGAAGAGTTCAAGGCATGGAAGTCCAAGGGCAAAATGAAGATGAAGAAGCTTGAAGACATACCTCAATCTTCAACTCAATCAATCAGAAGATCACAAAGAGAAAGGAAAAAACCTATCAGATATGGGTACGATACATCTCTTGTTACTAAACATTCTGTTTACATTGCCAAAGATTTGTCAATTGAAGAACCAAGATCATATGAAGAAGCCATAACCAAATCAGAATGGAAAGAAGCTATGGATGAGGAGATTGAAGCACTCAAGGAAAGTGATACATGGGAGTTAGTACCCAAGAAGGAATCCATGAAGGTAATAAGATCCAGATGGATCTATAAACTTAAAAGAAATTCTGATGGCACAATTAATAGGTACAAAGCCAGATTGGTAGCCAAGGGTTTTGCACAAAACCAAGGCATTGATTATGAAGAGACATTCTCTCCTGTGGCCAAGATGTCAACCATCAGAGTGTTGGTTAGTGTGGCTGCATCAAAAAGTTGGAATATGTATCAATTGGATGTCAAGAATGCTTTCTTGAATGGATGGATTTCAGAGGAGGTATATATGTCACAACCTCCTGGCTAAGAGCACCCTAAGAAGGTAACATATGTTTGCAAATTAAAAAAGGCTTTATATGGATTGAAGCAGGCACCTAGGGCATGGAATTACAGGTTAACTACATACCTCCAAGAACAAGGTTTTGTTATGAGCAAGGAAGATACTTCTCTATTCATCAAGAGAAGTAATTCAGAGGTAATATACCTGTGTGTTTATGTTGATGACATCATACTTATAGGTAATGATGTCAATGGAATCAGACAAATCAAGAGCCAGATGATGAAGGAGTTCAAGATCAATGATCTTGGTCTATTGAAGTATTTTCTTGGGCTTGAGTTAGTCTACACTAATTCAGGGATATACATTACTCAAAAAAATTATATACAGGATATGTTGAAGAAGTTTCACTTGCAGGATGCCAAAGTAGCAAGCACTCCAATGGAGGTAAACCTAAAACTAAGTGCCCATGAAGGTGATGAAGTCAATGACATTACAGGTTATCAAAGTATGGTAGGTAGCTTGAACTATGCTACCTTAACAAGGATAGATATTGCATATGGAGTTAGTGTGCTAAGTCAATTTATGCACAAGCCAAGGATACCTCACATGGAGGCTACCAAGAGAATCTTGAAGTATCTCAAGGGTACACAGAACCATGGTTTGTATTTTCCTTATACTTCAGATATTGATATCAAAATTTATTCAGATGAAGATTGGGCAGGATGCAAGGATGATAGGAGGAGCACTTATGGATATATTTCATTTGCACGTGATAAGCCAATATCTTGGTCTGCAAAGAAGCAACCAACTATTGCATTGTCTTCTACAGAAGTAGAGTATAGAGGGTTGGCTAATGCCACACAAGAAGCCATATGGATCAAGCTTTTGTATACAGAATTGGGTTTATATACTAGGTCTCCAATAATCTTTGGAGATAATACAAGTTCTCTTCACCTTGCAGCTAATCCTATCTATCATGTTAGGACCAAACATATAGAGGTCCATTACCATTATGTGAGAGAGAAGTTGATAAGCAAAGACATTCAACTATGTTGGAGTTTATTGATCTCCAAAGTACAGCTAGAAGTAGGTGAAACCCAACAGGACCTAGTTGACTTTTTTCACAAACTTGTATGCACAGACCAATTTTCTTGCAGAGAAAATTTCTCTTTACTCACTTGGAATTTTCCAAAACTGTTTCACACACATAAACTAGACTCTAAGAGCTTTTCAACAAGATATAGAACACCTCAAATGGATAAATACACAATGAGCTATGACCTCTGCAATATGCAGCTTTAATGGAGACCTTGAAACAGAGATGAACTTGAGGGCACACATCACTTGCAGAGACTACTGCTCTTAACTCACAACTCCAATGACTTTGAAAATTCCTAGAATACAGGTAGACCTAGAGATCTTTCTAACAAGCCAAAGAACACATGATTTGGATACATACACAAGGAGATATGACCTTTGCAAGTTTGAGGTTTAATGGAGACCTTCAGCAGGGATAAAAAACAGAGAACACACCTTACATGCGGAGAGTATTGCTCTCAGCTCACACATTCAATGATTATGAAAATTTACAGGAGGAAAGTAGACAGTAAGCGCTTTCCAATGAGCTATCAAACATGTAATTTGGATATATAAAGAGGGAGATACCAGCTCTACAATCTCTGCATACAAAACTACAGCAGTGTAGAGATACACATATGACTCTCTTGGACATCCCACAAGATCACGACTTTTCTCCTCTTTTTATAGCATGGGAAACTAATCTAAAACCTTACTAATACATCTAAATTCATGGTAGACACTTGGATGGAGGTATTACATGACTCAAGTGCTCAAATAAGCAAAGTATTGATGGACTTTGAGAACTAGCCACATCGACCTTCCACTAGGACACCACTGAAGCTCCCTTGTGACTCACTAATTTGACTCACCATGTTCTAAAACTCACGTGGTATTTTTGCTACATTTTATGAATAATATGAGCCTTCTTGAAGTATTTGAAGACTTCCCAAAGGTATTTACATAATTGGAAACTTGTACCCTACATAAAACAAATGTTCGCAACATTCTCCCCCTCAAGTTTCAAAGGGTATTTCCTTCATGCCAAGAATATAGTTGAATCTTTGAAGCTTTGGTCCATCCAAGGATTTGGTGAAGATATCTGCAACTTGATCCTTTGTTCCAATAAAAGAAACCTGCACTTCATTGTTCATGGCCTTCTCTCGAACATAATGATAGTGAACCTCTATATGCTTTGTTCTAGCATGAAAAATAGGATTTGAGGTCATATGAATGCTGCTCAAGTTATCCCCATATATTAGTGGTACATCAACCTGCACATTCAAGTCATGAAACAACTTTTTAAACCACATAACCTCAGTAGTAGCCAATTCTAAACCTCTATACTCAGCCTCTGTAGAAGATAAAGCAACTGTAGGCTGTTTCTTTGAACTCCATGTTAATGTCTTATTTCCTGCTATTACCACATATCCACTTGTGGATCTTCTGTCATCTTTGCTTCCAGCCCAATCTGCATCACTAAAGACTTTAAGAGTTAGATCAGAATCATGACTATAAAATAATCCTTCGTTCATGGTACCTTTCAAATACCTAAGCACTCTTTTCGCTGCATGCATATGAGGTACTCTAGGTTCATGCATAAACTGTGACAATACTCTCACTGCATAGCATATATCAGGTCTAGTTTTTGTTGCATAAATCAAAGATCCTACCATGGATCTGTATACATTCATATCATGCAACTCATCACCTTCCTTTGCACTCAGCTTTACATTACATTCCATTGGAGTAGAAACAAATTTACATTCCTGCATACCAAACCTTTTCAGCATATCACATATATACTTTCTCTGTATCAACCACATACCTTCATCACTATACACAATTTCAATCCCAAGAAAGTATCTAAGCAAACCAAGATCTGAAATTTTGAATTCCTTTCCCGAATTACCTTTTATCTCTTCAATTGCTTTTGCATCATTCCCTGCAATCAACAAGTCATCCACATAAATGCATACATAGACACACATGACATCTATATGTTTTACATAAAGTGAAGGATCATCATGACTCGCTGTGTATCCTTGCAGCATAAGATACTTTACCAACCTTGCATTCCATGCCCTTGGTGCCTGCTTAAGACCATACAATGCCTTCTTTAACCTGCATACATGATTAGGACATTTTGCATCCACATAACCATCTGGTTGTGACATATACACTTCTTCATTTAACTCACCATTAAGAAAGGCATTCTTTATATCCAGTTGATATATATTCCACCTTTTACTTGCAGCTAAAGCCAACAAAGTTCTCACCGTTGCCATATTTGCTACTGGACTAAATGTTTCCTCATAGTCCACACCTTGAGTTTGATTATATCCTTTTGCTACAAGTCTAGCCTTATATCTAGACACACTACCATCACTATTTCTTTTAATCTTAAAAACCCACTTGCAACCAATTACCTTTTGTTTTGGTGTACTTGGAACTAAATTCCAAGTCTTGTTATCTTGTAGTGCTTCCATTTCTTCTCTCATTGCTTTCTCCCACTTTTCATCTCCTTTGGCCTCATCATAACATGTGGGTTCATTTTCCTACTCAACTTTTGTCATAAAAGCATAATGAGTATTCATGAAAGATTCATAAGTATACCTTTGAGGTTGCTTACTTACTCTTGAAGTTCTTCTTACCTCCAATGTAGATGCTCTTCCTTTCTTATTAGGAACCTTTGATGATTCTCCATACTCACATACATCACTAATACCTCTCCTTCATCATTAACTTCAACAAGTTTGAGTTTACCTTTACTTTTAACACTTGGAGGTGACTCTTTCCTTAATCTTCCATTGAAAGGTGATCCTCTTTCTTCATCTAAACCACTCCTTTCATCATTTAAACTTCCTGATGGCTGAACTATGCATTCATCTCCTTCAACCACACCTTCTTCATTTTCATCCATGACCTGCAAACAATTCTTATCTGCATACCGTGAAAGTAATTCATCAAAGTTTACATCTCTTGACACAACAACCTTATTGGTATGAGGATTATAGCATCTATATCCTCTTTGAGTATCTGCATAACCAATAAATATACATTTTTCTGATTTTACATCAAGTTTATATCTCACCTCACTAGGTACATGTACATAACATACACAACCAAATACTTTCAAATGACTTACACTTGGTTTCCTTCCATGCCATACCTCATATGGTGTCAAATGATGAACTCCAGCAGTCGGAACTCTATTCATAATGTAAGCACTTGTGCTAACAGCTTCAGCCCAAAAATAATTAGGCAAACACATATCATTAAGCATGCTTCTAGATGCTTTTGCTATGATTCTGTTTCTTCTTTCTGCGACTCCATTTTGTTGTGGAGTATACCTGCATGTAACTTCTCTTTTGATACCTTCATCATACAAAAAATTAGTAAAAGCTTGAGAGAAATACTTGTTGCGAACATTTGTTTTATGTAGGGTACAAGTTTCAAATTATGTAAATACATTTGGGAAGTCTTCAAATACTTCAAGAAGGCTCATATTATTCATAAAATGTAGCAAAAATACCACGTGAGTTCTAGAACATGGTGAGTCAAATTAGTGAGTCACAAATGAGCTTCAGTGGTGTTCTAGTGGAAGGTCGATGTGGCTAGTTCTCAAAGTCCATCAATACTTTGCTTATTTGAGCACTTGAGTCATGTAATACCTCCATCCAAGTGTCTACCACAAATTTAGATGTATTAGGAAGGTTTTAGATTAGTTTCCCATGCTATAAAAAGAGGAGAAAAGTCGTGATCTTGTGGGATGTCCAAGAGAGTCATATGTGTATCTCTACACTGCTGTAGTTTTATATGCAGAGATTGCAGAACTTGTATCTCCCTCATTATATATCCAAATTACATGTTTGATAGCTCATTGGAAAGATCTTACTGTCTACTTTCTTCCTGTAAATTTTCATAATCATTGGATTTGTGAGCTGAGAGCAATACTCTCTGCAAGTAGTGTGTGTTCTCTGTTTTTTATCCCTGCTGAAGGTCTCCATTAAACCTCAAACTTACAGAGGTCATATCTCCTTGTGTATGTATCCACATCATGTGTTCTTTGGCTTGTTAGAAAGATCTTTAAGTATACTTGTATTCTGGAAAGTTTCAAAGTCATTGGAGTTGTGAGTTAAGAGCAGTAGTCTCTGCAAGTGATGTGTGTCCTCAGGTTCATCTCTGTTTCAAGGTCTCCATTAAAGCTACATATTGCAGAGGTCATAGCTCATTGTGTATTTATCCATTTGAGGTGTTCTATATCTTGTTGGAAAGCTCTTAGAGTCTAGTTTATGTGTGTGAAACAGTTTTGGAAAATTCCAAGTGAGTAAAGAGCAATTTGCTCTGCAAGAAAATTGGTCTGTGCATACAAGTTTGTGAAAAAGTCAACTAGGTCCTGTTGGGTTTCACCTACTTCTAGCTGTACTTTGGAGATCAATAAACTCGAACATTGGTATCAGAGCAAGTACTTGGAGGCTTGGAGAAGGTTATCATACCTTGACGAAGAATTTGAAGCTATCAAAGAAGTAGTTCATCATCAACACTAGACAAAGGTAGAAGAAGATTGCAAGGAGGCATTTGAAGCAACATCCAAGCAAAGAAAGGTGCACATACCTCATTTACAAGGTAAATATTATATTTCTTCTCATCACACATATTGGAAAGGAGGTTTAAAGGAGGAAGCTTAGCATTTCTATTATGGGAGACCAACATGCACAAATAGAGAAGCTTGATAAGACCAATTATCAGGCATGGAAGTTTAGAATCACAGCATACTTGCAAGGTAGAGGCTTGTATGGTTTGATTGACGGCACAGATATCAAACCCACATTACCAGAGGACCCAAATCAACAAAAATTGAGGGAGTTTAGACTTTGGAATGAGAGAGACAAAAGGGTTATATTCATTTTATCACAAAATATTCAAGATTCAATGGTAGGACACATACAAGATCTAGACACAAGTAGAGATGTTTGGCTTGCATTGGAAAGGTTGTATACTACAGGTAGAAGAGCAAGGAAGATTCAACTCAAAAATGAGTTGAATAACATAAAGAAAGATACAAGGACATCGGTCAATGATTACATATTGAAAGTTAAAGAGATTGCAGATCAACTAGGATCAATTCAAGCTCATGTGGAGGACGATGACTTGGTTGCACATACTCTCAACGGACTCAAAGATGATGAGAGATGGAAACCCTTCATTACTTCAGTTTATGTCAGAGGAGAATTACCAGATTTTGATCAACTTATTGCCCTCATGGTCACGGAGGAGATGAATCTAAATGGTTCTACTTCAAATCAAAAAGGATCTCAAGGACAAGCTCTTTATGTAGGATCATCAAGAGGTGGAAACAGAGGTGGAAGAGGTTCAAATAGAGGTCGAGGAAGAAGGAGCGATGATCAAAGGACTTCAAGTGGCTTCTTCAACACAAGAGGAAGAGGAAGATCAAGCGCTAGAGGTACGAGAGGCTACTACAACTACAACCAAAGACAAAGGAGTGAAGATAATAAGAACAATTGCTATATATGTGGAAGGTATGGACACTATGCCAAAGATTGTTATCAAAATGAAAATAATCAAGGTGGTAATCGAAGAGGAGGCTATTCAAGAAGAGGTAAACAACAAGGAAATTATGCAGTTGAAGGTAAAAGTGATGATTATGATTCTCTTCTTATGATGAATGTAGAAACTAAGATGAATTGCAATAGCGATGTATGGTATGTAGATAGTGGTTGTTCTAATCACATGTCTCATGATGCTTCATGGTTTTCTAATATTCATAATCCGTCATGTAAAGGTCATGTTGAAACAGGAGATGATACAACACATAAGATTATGCAGGTTGGAGATGTTGTTATGCAGGATAAGAGCAAGAAAAATTGCTTGAAGGATGTACTTTATGTGCCAACGATCACTAAGAATTTGATGTCGGTTGGTCAAATGGTAGAAAAAGGTCTACAAGTGAGATTTAATCATGCAGGTTGCTTCACTGAGGATCCAAAGCAAAGGAGGTTAATTGCTAGAGGTCTGTTGGAGCAAACCAATCACAAATTGGTGATTATACAGATCTTGGAGAATGCTTATGGTCAGAATGAAGCAAAGGAAGACATTTGCAAAAATGAAGAAGAAGTCAGAATGTTGTCTTGTACACATATGTACATATAAGTGAAGAATCTTGTAAGCTACCATAGTTAAAATCCTTAGGATGATAAGGAGTAGAGTTATAGACGCGAGATGAGTCCAAAGTCATGTATATATAAGATAATTATGACAAGAAATGTATGAGAGAAAGTAATAGAGTCATTTTGTAGATGACAATTTTGAGGAAGATGTGTAGAGAGTTTTTTCCCAGGAAATAGCGACGGGTTTTTTCTCTGAGTGCTCTCTGTCTGATCATGTGGATCGGAAATCCTTTTGTACACATCTAATTGAGAAGCTAATGAAGCTATGTCTAGAGTTTCAGAATCTAATTCCTCTCCTACTGTGAGAATGATCATTAGGAACATTCATATGTAGAATGTGAGAACTGAAGCCAAAAGTAGCGCACTTTTCCGTCTCAGTATTTTGATCAGATCTGAGTGTATACTGTAAAGTTTTTGATGAGTGAGCACTTAAAATTTAAGTTAGAAGATGAGGAAGCTATGGCTAAAAGCATTTAGCAAAACGGGTTCCAGATTGGGAGAAATCAAGTTAAGAAGTTGACTATGTCGAAGGCGCAACTTCTGAGAGTCATTTTCTGACATGTATTTGATCTTAATGATCAAATCAAACTTTTGGTGATTAGTTTTGAGAACTAATGGCTAGTATGATTGCGCAAAGGTATTGCTAATACTTGTGCATCATTTACTTGAAGAAATTTGAAGATTTGTGCAGGTAAAGAAGTTGATATCTGAAGTAGACTTTCTGAAGTTGACACTTCTTCACTCAGAGAAGTGTTGCTTGAAGTTTTGGTAAAAAGGAACATTGTTTGTGTAAAGTTTGGTTTATATCTGACATAGAAGTGTTCTTAAGTCAGTGTAGATCAAACCTTTGGAGATTAAGAGGTCTCCATCAGTGGTATCAGAGCTAAAGGTGAAGTACAAGAGAAGAAAAGATAATCGAAGTTCCGACTGGTGCAGATATTGAAGATCTTCCAAATCAAAGGAGGATAAGGACAAATTATTGAAGATAACTTGCAGAAGTTCATAGTACAAGTTCGAAAGAATCAAGAAGGACAAAGAATATATCAAAGGTACACTTTCTCTTCATAAACCATAGTAATTACATATACAGAAAGTCAAGGATGGGAGAAAGCTTGCAAATTGATAAGCTAGATAGGGAGAACTATCCAGCATGGTCCATGAGGATGGAAGCACACCTCATGAGCAAAGATCTTATAGCATTTATTACAGGAGATGAAGAAAAACCAGAGTTTGCAGATCCAAGTATTCCTACTAGGGAAGAACTTGCAATGTTGAAGACTTGGATGAGAAAGGATGCTCAAGCAAGGAGTATCATCTACATGTCTGTAAATGATTACCTTTTACCTCACATTAGAGGTTTGGAAAGTGCTACAGATGTTTGGAATGCCTTGGAAGAGCATTTCCAAAATACAACTAAGTCAAGGAAGTCCTCACTATGGGCTGAGTTCACAACCTTCAAGAAGAAGAGTTCACAATCAATTTCAGATTATGTGGCAAGGATGAAAGATATTGCAGATAGCTTGGGAGTAGTGGATGAAGACATTGAAGAGGAAAAGTTGGTAAGACAAATACTTACAGGTTTGAGAGGAGATGAGAAGTGGAAGCCTTTTATATTGTCCATAGAATTGTCACTTGATCACTTTACTCCTGATCTTAATCAATTGCTAGGACACATGCTAACCTTTGAGCAGGATCTTAAAGGAGACAATGATAGAAGTACAAGTCAAGCTATGTACTCCAAAGACAAGAAAAAGAATGGCAAGGGAAAGCAATCAAATGATGATGAAGGGAATTCAAATCAAGCTAACTTCACAAAAGGGAAGACAAATTTCAGAGGTAAAGGAAGAGGAGGTAAGAACAAAGATAATGCTAAAGCTTGTTGGATTTGTGGCAGAACAAATCATTTGGCAAATGATTGTTGGTATAACAATCAAAGTGGAGGATACAACAATCAGAATTATAGTCAAAGAGGTAAAGGAGGCAGAAACCAAAGAGGAAATTTCAGAGGAAGAGGTGGTAGGACATCATATGGTAGAGGAGGTGGAAGAAACTTCCAATCTCAGTCCTACAACAATAATTATTACAATTATGCAACAGATCAGAAGGATGACATGACTCTTATCTTGAATGCAACTCATGAATCAATGGGAGAAGATCAAAGAGTGTTTTATATTGACTCAGGGTGTAGCAACCATCTGAGTGGGAATCTATCCTTGATGACTGATATGGAAGCAAGGGTGAATGGACATACAGTTCAAACAGGTGACAATACCAAACATAAAGTGGAGAGCATTGGATCAGTGAAGACAAAGAGTGGAAGTACACTTCTGAGTAAGGTACTTTATGTTCCTACTATTCCTAAAAATTTGATAAGTGTAGGGCAAATTGTGGAGAAAGGATATGAAGTAAGATTCACAAATGATGGTGTCTATGTACAAGATCCAAATCAGGGATATAGAACCATAATTGCAGGTAAAAAGGAAGGAAGATTGTTCACTCTCAAAGTTCAAGGTAATGTGGGACATGCATTGTTTACCTATGGAGGTCAAAAGGTGTCTGAACTAGACCTATGGCATAAAAGGCTAGGTCATTTCAATGAGAGAGCTATAAAGGAGATGTCAAAGAATCAGGTGGTGCTTGGATTGCCAAACATTGAAGGACAACATATGGTGTACAAGTGTGAAGCTTGTCAATTAGGTAAAGCACATAAAAGTTCTTATAACAAATCAGGGTACAAGTATTCAAACATGCTTGAATTGGTTCATACAGATGTATGGGGTCCCTCAAGGGACTATAGCATAAATGGATCCAGATATTATGTGTTGTTTGTTGATGATGCAACCAGGTGGATTACTTTGTATGTAATCAAGGATAAATCAGAAGTCTTCAAGACATTCAAACATTTCCATGCTTATGCAGAAAGGATCACAGGACAAAAGCTAAAGAGGTTAAGATCAGATGGAGGGGGAGAGTATTTCTCAAAAGAATTTGATGATTATTTGTGGAATGCAGGTATCAAAAGAGAAGTGACTTGCAGGTACTCCCCTCAACAAAATGGAGTAGCAGAAAGGAGGAATAGGACTCTTGTAGAGTTTGCAAGAGCCATGATGAAGGAAAAGAATTGTCCAAATTACTTATGGGCAGAGGCCATTAACACTGCAACATACCTTGTGAATAGGTTGCCTTGCAAAGCTTTGGATGGAGGAACCCCTTATGAAGCATGGTGGGGTAAGAAACCTAGTCTTGATCATTGTAAAGTATTTGGATGTATTGCATATGCTTATGTTCCTTCACAATTAAGACATAAGCTAGAACCAAAAGCAGAGAAGTATGTGTTTATTGGATATGATGATAGACAGATGGGTTACAGATTGTGGAGTCCATCCACAAAGCAATTTCTTGTTACTAAAGATGTGACATTTGATGAGCAAAACACATGGTATACAGGATCACCAAATGAGTATACAGATGTTGAAGAAGTTCAAAGGAAAGGAAAGGCAAAGGTAAAAGTTTGTGAAGAAATTGTTGATGAAGTTGACTCTAGATGTAGAGTGCAGGATCATGTAGAAGAAGGGCCAAGATTTGATCCAGAATCAAATGAGGCTGAAACTTCAAGAAGTGCAGAAATCAGAAGATCTACAAGAGAAAGGAAAGAGCCTATAAGGTATAGTTATGATACATCTTTCCTAACAACAAAAGATTATGCCTACATTGTGAAAACAGAAGAAGATCCAACCACTTATGAAGAAGCCAAAGGTAAACAGAATTGGGAGAAGGCAATGCAAGAAGAGTATGATGCTCTACTTGAAAATGAAACTTGGGAGTTAGTACCAAGACCAAAGAATCAGAAGGTCATTGGATGCAAGTGGGTATATAAAACAAAGAGGTTTGCAGATGGTAAGGTGTCTAGATATAAGGCTAGACTTGTGGTCAAAGGTTATGCCCAAACTTATGGGGTAGATTATGATGAAACCTTTAGTCCTGTTGCTAAGATGTCTACAATTAGGACATTGATTGCTATTGCTGCTTGCAAAGGATGGAAATTATCACAATTGGATGTGAAGAATGCATTTCTTAATGGTTACATTGCAGATGAAGTATATATGGAGCAACCAGAAGGCTTCATGGAATCAATTGGATCAGATTATGTGTGTAAGCTCAAGAGAGCTTTGTATGGATTGAAGCAAGCCCCAAGAGCTTGGAATTACAGATTGGTCAAGTTCTTGAATGAATGTGGGTTTCAAGCATCAAAGGCAGATAGTAGCTTGCTAGTGAAGGCAAGTGAAAATGGATACATTTACATGTGCATTTATGTTGATGATATTATTGTTACAGGAACAGATGCTCAAGGAATCAATGAACTCAAGAAGCAAATAGAGAAGGAGTTTAAGATAAGTGACTTGGGAAACTTATCTTATTTTCTAGGAATGCAGATTGTGTATACTCAACATGGAGTATATGTTTCACAAGAAAGATATTTGAAGAATCTTCTAGCCAAGTTTAACATGGAAGATTGCAAGACCTCAACTACACCATTGGAGGTAAATCATAAATTAAGCAGGTATGGAGGTGAAGAGTTCAATGACATGAAAAAATATCAGAGTTTGGTAGGTAGTTTGATCTATGCTACTTTGACAAGGCCAGACCTATCATATGCAGTAGGTGTGTTGTCACAATTTATGCACTGTCCAAAGAAGACTCATTGGATTGCAGCCCAAAGGGTACTCAGATATATCAAAGGAACTCTAAGTGAAGGTTTGTACTATGGTTTCACTTCTGACACAAGAATCAAAGTGTTTAGTGATGCAGATTGGGCAGGTGACTCAGATGATAGAAGGTCTACTCATGGATATCTATGTTATGTTGGAGATAAGTTAGTGTCTTGGTGTTCAAAGAAGCAACACACAGTTGCTTTATCATCCACAGAAGCTGAGTATAAGGGAATGGTAGAAGCTGCAAAAGAAGTCATATGGTTGAAGACCTTGATGAAAAGTTTTGAGATTGATCATAGTACTCCAATAATTTTTGGAGACAATATGAGTTCTTTGTATTTGGCAGCTAACCCTGTTTTTCATGCCAGGACTAAGCATATAGAGATACAGTATCATTTCTTGAGGGAAAAGGTACTTGATAAAGAGATTGAAGTGATGTACACTCCAACAAAAGAACAAGTGGCAGATATGATGACAAAGAGCTTGGATGGATCTAAGCTACAGAGATTCAAGGAGATGGCAGGAGTGAAGAAGAATGGAATAATCACAATTAGTGATTGAGGGGGAGCTGTTGGAGCAAACCAATCACAAATTGGTGATTATACAGATCTTGGAGAATGCTTATGGTCAGAATGAAGCAAAGGAAGACATTTGCAAAAATGAAGAAGAAGTCAGAATGTTGTCTTGTACACATATGTACATATAAGTGAAGAATCTTGTAAGCTACCATAGTTAAAATCCTTAGGATGATAAGGAGTAGAGTTATAGACGCGAGATGAGTCCAAAGTCATGTATATATAAGATAATTATGACAAGAAATGTATGAGAGAAAGTAATAGAGTCATTTTGTAGATGACAATTTTGAGGAAGATGTGTAGAGAGTTTTTTCCCAGGAAATAGCGACGGGTTTTTTCTCTGAGTGCTCTCTGTCTGATCATGTGGATCAGAAATCCTTTTGTACACATCTAATTGAGAAGCTAATGAAGCTATGTCTAGAGTTTCAGAATCTAATTCCTCTCCTACTGTGAGAATGATCATTAGGAACATTCATATGTAGAATGTGAGAACTGAAGCCAAAAGTAGCGCACTTTTCCGTCTCAGTATTTTGATCAGATCTGAGTGTATACTGTAAAGTTTTTGATGAGTGAGCACTTAAAATTTAAGTTAGAAGATGAGGAAGCTATGGCTAAAAGCATTTAGCAAAACGGGTTCCAGATTGGGAGAAATCAAGTTAAGAAGTTGACTATGTCGAAGGCGCAACTTCTGAGAGTCATTTTCTGACATGTATTTGATCTTAATGATCAAATCAAACTTTTGGTGATTAGTTTTGAGAACTAATGGCTAGTATGATTGCGCAAAGGTATTGCTAATACTTGTGCATCATTTACTTGAAGAAATTTGAAGATTTGTGCAGGTAAAGAAGTTGATATCTGAAGTAGACTTTCTGAAGTTGACACTTCTTCACTCAGAGAAGTGTTGCTTGAAGTTTTGGTAAAAAGGAACATTGTTTGTGTAAAGTTTGGTTTATATCTGACATAGAAGTGTTCTTAAGTCAGTGTAGATCAAACCTTTGGAGATTAAGAGGTCTCCATCAAGGTCAAAAACAAGGTAGATTGTTTACATTCAAGGTAAACCCAAATCATACAAACTATTTCTCTTATGGTATGCATCGAATAGCAGAGCTTGATCTATGGCACAAAAGGATAGGACACATGAATGTACACAGGTTAAAGGAGCTATCAAAGAAGAGGATTGTTGAAGGATTACCTGATCTTACTAAGCAACATATGGTGCATCTTTGTGAAGCATGTCAAATGGGTAAGCAGAGTAGACAACCTTTCAAGCATTCAAGCTATGTAAGTGATGGTTTGCTAGATCTCATACACACAGATGTGTGGGGACCTACTAAAGAGGCATCCTTGGTTGGTAATAAGTACTATGTATCATTCATTGATGATCATAGTAGAATGACATTTGTGTATTTCATTAAACATAAGAGTGAGGTTTTTGATTGTTTCAAGAAGTTCAAATCATATGTCGAAAAGCAAACAGGAAGGTATGTTAAGAAGCTAAGATCTGATGGAGGGGGAGAGTATTTCTCTCAAGCTTTTACTCATTTTTTGTATGATGAAGGTATCAAAAGAGAAGTTACATGCAGGTATACTCCACAACAAAATGGAGTCGCAGAAAGAAGAAACAGAATCATAGCAGAAGCATCTAGAAGCATGCTTAATGATATGTGTTTGCCTAATTATTTTTGGGCTGAAGCTGTTAGCACAAGTGTTTACATTTTGAATAGAGTTCCGACTGTTGGAGTTCATCATTTGACACCATATGAGCTATGGCATAGAAGGAAACCAAGTGTAAGTCATTTGAAAGTATTTGGTTGTGTATGTTATGTACATGTACCTAGTGAGGTGAGATCTAAACTTGATGCAAAATCAGAAAAATGTATATTTATTGGTTATGCAGATACTCAAAGAGGATATAGATGCTATAATCCTCATACCAATAAGGTTGTTGTGTCAAGAGATGTAAACTTTGATGAATTACTTTCATGGTATGCAGATAAGAATTGTTTGCAGGTCATGGATGAAAATGAAGAAGGTGTGGTTGAAGGAGATGAATGCATAGTTCAGCCATCAGGAAGTTTAAATGATGAAAGGAGTGGTTTAGATGAAGAAAGAGGATCACCTTTCAATGGAAGATTAAGGCAAGATTCACCTCCAAGTGTTAAAAGTAAAGGTAAACTCAAACTTGTTGAAGTTAATGATGAAGGAGAGGAAATTAGTGATGTATGTGAGTATGGAGAATCATCAAAGATTCCTAATAAGAAAGGAAGAGCATCTACATTGGAGGTAAGAAGAACTTCAAGAGTAAGTAAGCAACCTCAAAGGTATACTTATGAATCTTTCATGAATACTCATTATGCTTTTATGACAAAAGTTGAGCAGGAAAATGAACCCACATGTTATGATGAGGCCAAAGGAGATGAAAAGTGGGAGAAAGCAATGAGAGAAGAAATGGAAGCACTACAGGATAACAAGACTTGGAATTTAGTTCCAAGTACACCAAAACAAAAGGTAATTGGTTGCAAGTGGGTTTTTAAGATTAAAAGAAATAGTGATGGTAGTGTGTCTAGATATAAGGCTAGACTTGTAGCAAAAGGATATAATCAAACTCAAGGTGTGAACTATGAGGAAACATTTAGTCCAGTAGCAAATATGGCAACGGTGAGAACTTTGTTGGCTTTAGCTGCAAGTAAAAGGTGGAATATATATCAACTCCATATAAAGAATGCCTTTCTTAATGGTGAGTTAAATGAAGAAGTGTATATGTCACAACCAGATGGTTATGTGGATGCAAAATGTCCTAATCATGTATGCAGGTTAAAGAAGGCATTGTATGGTCTTAAGCAGGCACCAAGGGCATGGAATGCAAGGTTGGTAAAGTATCTTATGTTGCAAGGATACACAGCGAGTCATGCTGATCCTTCACTTTATGTAAAACATGTAGATGGCATGTGTGTCTATGTATGCATTTATGTGGATGACTTGTTGATTACAGGGAATGATGCAAAAGCAATTGATGAGATAAAAGGTAATTTGGGAAAGGAATTTAAAATTTCAGATCTTGGTTTGCTCAGATACTTTCTTGGGATTGAAATTGTGTATAGCGATGAAGGTATGTGGTTGATACAAAGAAAGTATATATGTGATATGCTGAAAAGGTTTGGTATGCAGGAATGTAAATTTGTTTCTACTCCAATGGAATGTAATGTAAAGCTAAGCGCAAAGGAAGGTGATGAGTTGCATGATATGAATGTATATAGATCCATGGTAGGATCTTTGATTTATGCAACAAAAACTAGACCTGATATATGTTATGCAGTGGGAGTATTGTCACAGTTTATGCATGAACCTAGAGTACCTCATATGCATGCAGCGAAAAGAGTGCTTAGGTATTTGAAAGGTGATGGAGAATGTTAATCTCCAAAAGAACAACTTACCCTTGTGATTAGAGCACCTCTATACCAAGAGTAAGTCAAACACTTCACTAATTTAGAGGATCAATTGCTAACTTATCAGAAATTAACAAATCTGTGAAGAAGATGATACACAGAAAAGTCTGCTGCACTATTTCTCAAGATTGACCTATCAAATCTGTAAAGTTTTTGATGAAACTTTGTATGAATCATCTTCTAGAGATTGCGCATCTACTCCAAGTTGAATCACTTCAAAAGATTAAGTATAACTTGAGAAATTGATTTCACAAGTTACCTATGTCAGAAACTATTACTCAGAACAGTCGACTTTACACCTGTAACTTTTAAGACTTGGTTCTCCTTGAATAGAACCCGTTTTACAAAATGCTTCTAGACATAAGTAGCTTATCTTCCAACTTAAAGATTAAGCCCTCACTCATGCAAAACTTTAAACTGTGCTGGGAGAAATGACCAAAACATTAACTTCGAAATATGCGCCTGTTTTAGGAACCTGTGAATACACTTCACATATGAATGTTCCTACACTTAATTCACTCAGCCTGATTACAATTGGAAGCTAAAACTTTGCACAGAGGTCAAGCAACTCTCAACTTAGACTTGTACAAAAGCATTTCACAATTGATCTACTGTAGAAGGAGAACACGCAGAAACATCGGGCGCAAAATTTTTCATTTACTTAGAGAAAATACAGCTGAGTGATGAGAGCTAACTCAAATTCATTTTCCTCTATCTCATGACTTCTATCTCCCTCATTCTTGACTTCTAACTAATGTCACATAAGCTCTCATTTGCTCTCATCTCATGCCCCGACTTTTCTCAAGGTATTTATAGATAATTTGTACATAATTCTTACTGAACAAAAGATCTAAGTCATCTATGGCTATGCTAATGTACATATGTGTACACTTCTCTTGTCCTCTAATTGTGATCTTCTTTCACACTTTAGGAATTGATTCTTCCTTCATCATTTGATCTTCCAAGCCTTCAATTGGTGATTGGTATGCACCAACAGCTCCCCCTCAATCATCAATTGAGGTCTTCTCTGTCTTCTTGATACTTGCCATGTCTTTGAACCTTTGTAACTTAGGTCCATCCAAACTCTTTGTCATCATATCTGCCACCTGTTCTTTTGTTGGAGTATACATCACTTCAATCTCTTTATCAAGTAACTTTTCCCTCAAGAAATGATACTGAATCTCTATATGCTTAGTCCTGGCATGAAAAACAGGGTTAGCTGCCAAATACAAAGAACTCATATTGTCTCCAAAAATTATTGGAGTACTATGATCAAACTCAAAACTCTTCATCAAGGTCTTCAACCATATCACTTCTTTTGCAGCTTCTACCATTCCTTTATACTCAGCTTCTGTGGATGATAAAGCAACTGTATGTTGCTTCTTTGAACACCAAGACACTAACTTGTCTCCAACATAACATAGATATCCATGAGTAGACCTTCTATCATCTGAGTCACCTGCCCAATCTGCATCACTAAACACTTTGATTCTTGTGTCAGAAGTGAAACCATAATACAAACCTTCACTTAGGGTTCCCTTGATATATCTGAGTACCCTTTGGGCTGCAATCCAATGAGTCTTCTTTGGACAATGCATAAATTGTGATAACACACCTACTGCATATGATAGATCTGGCCTTGTCAAGGTAGCATATATTAAACTACCTACCAAACTCTGATATTTCTTCATGTCATTGAACTCTTCACCTCCATACCTGCTCAATTTATGATTTACCTCCAATGGTGTGGTTGAGGTCTTGCAATCTTCCATGTTAAACTTGACTAGAAGATTCTTCAAATATCTCTCTTGTGAAACATATACTCCATGTTGAGTATACACAATCTGCATTCCTAGAAAATAAGATAAGTTTCCCAAGTCACTTATCTTAAACTCCTTCTCTATTTGCTTCTTGAGTTCATTGATTCCTTGAGCATCTGTTCCTGTAACAATAATATCATCAACATAAATGCACATGTAAATGTATCCATTTTCACTTGCCTTCACTAGCAAGCTACTATCTGCCTTTGATGCTTGAAAACCACATTCATTCAAGAACTTGACCAATCTGTAATTCCAAGCTCTTGGGGCTTGCTTCAACCCATATAAAGCTCTCTTGAGCTTACACACATAATCTGATCCAATGGATTCCATAAAGCCTTCTGGTTGCTCCATATATACTTCATCTGCAATGGAACCATTAAGAAATGCATTCTTCACATCCAATTGTGATAATTTCCATCCCTTGCAAGTAGCAATAGCAATCAATGTCCTAATTGTAGACATCTTAGCAACAGGACTAAAGGTTTCATCATAATCTACCCCATAAGTTTGGGCATAACCTTTAACCACAAGTCTAGCCTTATATCTAGACACCTTACCATCTGCAAACCTCTTTGTTTTATATACCCACTTGCATCCAATGACTTTCTGATTCTTTGGTCTTGGTACTAATTCCCAAGTTTCATTTTCAAGTAGAGCATCATACTCTTCTTGCATTGCCTTCTCCCAATTCTGTTTACCTTTGGCTTCTTCATAAGTAATTGGATCTTCTTCTGTTTTCACAATGTAGGCATAATCTTTTGTTGTTAGGAAGGATGTATCATAACTATACCTTATAGGCTCTTTCCTTTCTCTTGTAGATCTCCTGATTTCTGCACTTCTTGAAGTTTCAGCCTCATTTGATTCTGGATCAAATCTTGGCCCTTCTTCTACATGATCCTGCACTCTACATCTAGAGTCAACTTCATCAACAATTTCTTCACAAACTTTTACCTTTGCCTTTCCTTTCCTTTGAATTTCTTCAACACCTGTATACTCATTTGGTGATCCTGTATACCACATGTTTTGCTCATCAAATGTCACATCTTTAGTAACAAGAAATTGCTTTGTGGATGGACTCCACAACCTGTAACCCATCTGTCTATCATCATATCCAATAAACACATACTTCTCTGCTTTTGGTTCTAGCTTATGTCTTAATTGTGAAGGAACATAAGCATATGCAATACATCCAAATACTTTACAATGATCAAGACTAGGCTTCTTACCCCACCATGATTCATAAGGGGTTCCTCCATCCAAAGCTTTGCAAGGCAACCTATTCACAAGGTATGTTGCAGTGTTAATGGCCTCTGCCCATAAGTAATTTGGACAATTCTTTTCCTTCATCATGGCTCTTGCAAACTCTACAAGAGTCCTATTCCTCCTTTCTGCTACTCCATTTTGTTGAGGGGAGTACCTGCAAGTCACTTCTCTTTTGATACCTGCATTCCACAAATAATCATCAAACTCTTTTGAGAAATACTCTCCCCCTCCATCTGATCTTAACCTCTTTAGCTTTTGTCCTGTGATCCTTTCTGCATAAGCATGGAAATGTTTGAATGTCTTGAAGACTTCTGATTTGTCCTTGATTACATACAAAGTAATCCACCTGGTTGCATCATCAACAAACAACACATAATATCTGGATCCATTTATGCTATAGTCCCTTGAGGGACCCCATACATCTGTATGAACCAATTCAAGCATGTTTGAATACTTGTACCCTGATTTGTTATAAGAACTTTTATGTGCTTTACCTAATTGACAAGCTTCACACTTGTACACCATATGTTGCCCTTCAATATTTGGCAATCCAAGCACCACCTGATTCTTTGACATCTCCTTTATAGCTCTCTCATTGAAATGACCTAGCCTCTTATGCCATAGGTCTAATTCAGATACCTTTTGACCTCCATAGGTAAACAATGCATGTCCCACATTACCTTGGACTTTGAGAGTGAACAATCTTCCTTCCTTTTTACCTGCAATTATGGTTCTATATCCCTGATTTGGATCTTGTACATAAACACCATCATTTGTGAATCTTACCTCATATCCTTTCTCCACAATTTGCCCTACACTTATCAAATTTTTAGGAATAGTAGGGACATAAAGTACCTTGCTCAGAAGTGTACTTCCACTCTTTGTCTTTACTGATCCAATGCTTTCCACTTTATGTTTGGTATTGTCACCTGTTTGAACTGTATGTCCATTCACTCTTGCTTCCATATCAGTCATCAAGGATAGATTCCCACTCAGATGGTTGCTGCACCCTGAGTCAATATAAAACACTCTTTGATCTTCTCCCATTGATTCATGAGTTGCATTCAGGATAAGAGTCATGTCATCCTTCTGATCTGATGCATAATTGTAATAATTATTGTTGTAGGACTGAGATTGGAAGTTCCTTCCACCTCCTCTACCATATGATGTCCTACCACCTCTTCCTCTGAAATTGCCTCTTTGGTTTCTGCCTCCTCTACCTCTTTGACTATAATTCTGATTGTTGTATCCTCCACTTTGATTGTTATACCAACAATCATTTGCCAAATGATTTGTTCTGCCACAAATCCAACAAGCTTTAGCATTATCTTTGTTCTTACCTCCTCTTCCTTTACCTCTGAAATTTGTCTTCCCTTTTGTGAAGTTGGCTTGATTTGAATTCCCTTCATCATCATTTGATTGCTTTCCCTTGCCATTCTTTTTCTTGTCTTTGGAGTACATAGCTTGACTTGTACTTCTATCATTGTCTCCTTTAAGATCCTGCTCAAAGGTTAGCATGTGTCCTAGCAATTGATTAAGGTCAGGAGTAAAGTGATCAAGTGACAACTCTATGGACAATATAAAAGGCTTCCACTTCTCATCTCCTCTTAGACCTGTAAGTATTTGTCTTACCAACTTTTCTTCTTCAATATCTTCATCCACTGCTCCCAAGCTATCTGCAATATCTTTCATCTTTGCCACATAATCTGAAATTGATTGTGAGCTCTTCTTCTTGAAGGTTGTGAACTCAGCCCATAGTGAGGACTTCCTTGACTTAGTTGTATTTTGGAAATGCTCTTCCAAGGCATTCCAAACATCTGTGGCACTTTCCAAACCTCTGATGTGAGGTAGAAGGTAATCATTTACAGCCATGTAGATGATGCTCCTTGCTTGAGCATCCTTTCTCATCCAAGTCTTCAACATTGCAAGTTCTTCCCTAGTAGGAATACTTGGATCTGCAAACTCAGGTTTTTCTTCATCTCCTGTAATAAATGATATAAGATCTTTGCTCATGAGGTGTGCTTCCATCCTCATGGACCATGCTGGATAGTTCTCCCTATCTAGCTTATCAATCTGCAAGCTTTCTCCCATCTTGTATCCACCTGTGTATTGAAACTTCAAGCTTTACAAACAATGTATATACCTTTACTTCGAATTGAACTCCTTTTGCCTTTCTTGATGTCAAATAGTCTTCTCCTCAAGCTTTGACTTCAAGCTTTCACTTTTTGATCCTTCAAATGTTGAATCTCTTGAATCTGCAGCAGTCGGGATCCTTCTTTCTTCAAATTTCTTCAAATTGATGTCTCCTGCTCTGATACCACTGATGGAGAATGTTAATCTCCAAAAGAACAACTTACCCTTGTGATTAGAGCACCTCTATACCAAGAGTAAGTCAAACACTTCACTAATTTAGAGGATCAATTGCTAACTTATCAGAAATTAACAAATCTGTGAAGAAGATGATACACAGAAAAGTCTGCTGCACTATTTCTCAAGATTGACCTATCAAATCTGTAAAGTTTTTGATGAAACTTTGTATGAATCATCTTCTAGAGATTGCGCATCTACTCCAAGTTGAATCACTTCAAAAGATTAAGTATAACTTGAGAAATTGATTTCACAAGTTACCTATGTCAGAAACTATTACTCAGAACAGTCTACTTTACACCTGTAACTTTTAAGACTTGGTTCTCCTTGAATAGAACCCGTTTTACAAAATGCTTCTAGACATAAGTAGCTTATCTTCCAACTTAAAGATTAAGCCCTCACTCATGCAAAACTTTAAACTGTGCTGGGAGAAATGACCAAAATATTAACTTCGAAATATGCGCCTGTTTTAGGAACCTGTGAATACACTTCACATATGAATGTTCCTACACTTAATTCACTCAGCCTGATTACAATTGGAAGCTAAAACTTTGCACAGAGGTCAAGCAACTCTCAACTTAGACTTGTACAAAAGCATTTCACAATTGATCTACTGTAGAAGGAGAACACGCAGAAACATCGGGCGCAAAATTTTTCATTTACTCAGAGAAAATACAGCTGAGTGATGAGAGCTAACTCAAATTCATTTTCCTCTATCTCATGACTTCTATCTCCCTCATTCTTGACTTCTAACTAATGTCACATAAGCTCTCATTTGCTCTCATCTCATGCCCCGACTTTTCTCAAGATATTTATAGATAATTTGTACATAATTCTTACTGAACAAAAGATCTAAGTCATCTATGGCTATGCTAATGTACATATGTGTACACTTCTCTTGTCCTCTAATTGTGATCTTCTTTCACACTTTAGGAATTGATTCTTCCTTCATCATTTGATCTTCCAAGCCTTCAATTGGTGATTGGTATGCACCAACAAAAGGTACCATGAACAAAGGATTATTTTATAGCCATGATGCTGATCTAACTCTTAAAGTCTTTAGTGATGCAGATTGGGCTGGAAGCAAAGATGACAGAAGATCCACAAGTGGATATGTGGTAATAGCAGGAAACAAGACATTAACATGGAGTTCAAAGAAACAGCCTACAGTTGCTTTATCTTCTACAGAGGCTGAGTATAGAGGTTTAGCATTGGCTACTACTGAGGTTATGTGGTTTAAAAAGTTGTTTCATGACTTGAATGTGCAGGTTGATGTATCACTGATATATGGGGATAACTTGAGCAGCATTCATATGACCTCAAATCCTATTTTTCATGCTAGAACAAAGCATATAGAGGTTCATTATCATTATGTTCGAGAGAAGGCCATGAACAATGAAGTGCAGGTTTCTTTTGTTGGAACAAAGGATCAAGTTGCAGATATCTTCACCAAATCCTTGGATGGACCAAAGCTTCAAAGATTCAACTATATTCTTGGCATGAAGGAAATACCCTTTGAAACTTGAGGGGGAGAATGTTGCGAACATTTGTTTTATGTAGGGTACAAGTTTCAAATTATGTAAATACATTTGGGAAGTCTTCAAATACTTCAAGAAGGCTCATATTATTCATAAAATGTAGCAAAAATACCACGTGAGTTCTAGAACATGGTGAGTCAAATTAGTGAGTCACAAGGGAGCTTCAGTGGTGTCCTAGTGGAAGGTCGATGTGGCTAGTTCTCAAAGTCCATCAATACTTTGCTTATTTGAGCACTTGAGTCATGTAATACCTCCATCCAAGTGTCTACCACAAATTTAGATGTATTAGGAAGGTTTTAGATTAGTTTCCCATGCTATAAAAAGAGGCGAAAAGTCGTAATCTTGTGGGATGTCCAAGAGAGTCATATGTGTATCTCTACACTGTTGTAGTTTTGTATGCAGAGATTGCAGAGCTTGTATCTGCCTCATTATATATCCAAATTACATGTTTGATAGCTCATTGGAAAGCTCTTACTGTCTACTTTCTTCCTGTAACTTTTCATAATCATTGGATTTGTGAGCTGAGAGCAATTCTCTCTGCAAGTAGTGTGTGTTCTCTGTTTTTTATCCCTGTTGAAGGTCTCCATTAAACCTCAAACTTGCAGAGGTCATATCTCCTTGTGTATGTATTCACATCATGTGTTCTTTGGCTTGTTAGAAAGATCTTTAAGTCTACTTGTATTGTGGAAAGTTTCAAAGTCATTGGAGTTGTGAGTTAAGAGCAGTAGTCTCTGCAAGTGATGTGTGTCCTCAGGTTCATCTCTGTTTCAAGGTCTCCATTAAAGCTGCATATTGCAGAGGTCATAGCTCATTGTGTATTTATCCATTTGAGGTGTTCTATATCTTGTTGGAAAGCTCTTAGAGTCTAGTTTATGTGTGTGAAACAGTTTTGGGAAATTCCAAGTGAGTAAAGAGCAATTTGCTCTGCAAGAAAATTGGTCTGTGCATACAAGTTTGTGAAAAAGTCAACTAGGTCCTGTTGGGTTTCACCTACTTCTAGCTGTACTTTGGAGATCAATAAACTCGAACAATACTCTCCCCCTCCATCAGATCTTAGCTTTTTAATATACCTTCCTGTTTTCTTTTCGACATATGATTTGAACTTCTTGAAACAATCAAAGACCTCACTCTTATGTTTAATGAAATACACAAATGTCATTCTACTATGATCATCAATGAATGATACATAGTACTTATTACCAACCAAGGATGCCTCTTTAGTAGGTCCCCACACATCTGTATGTATGAGATCTAGCAAACCATCACTTACATAGCTTGAATGCTTGAAAGGTTGTCTACTCTGCTTACCCTTTTGACATGCTTCACAAAGATGCACCATATGTTGCTTAGTAAGATCAGGTAATCCTTCAACAATCCTTTTCTTTGATAGCTCCTTTAACATGTGTACATTCATGTGTCCAATCCTTTTGTGCCATAGATCAAGCTCTGCTATTCGATGCATACCATAAGAGAAATAGTTTGTATGATTTGGGTTTACCTTGAATGTAAATAATCTACCTTGTTTTTTACCTCTAGCAATTAACCTCCTTTGCTTTGGATCCTCAATGAAGCAACCTGCATGATTAAATCTCACTTGTAGACCTTTTTCTACCATTTGACCAACCAACATCAAATTCTTAGTGATCGTTGGCACATAAAGTACATCCTTCAAGCAATTTGTCTTGCTCTTATCCTGCATAACAACATCTCCAACCTGCATAATCTTATGTGTTGTATCATCTCCTGTTTCAACATGACCTTTACATGACGGATTATGCATATTAGAAGCATCATGAGACATGTGATTAGAACAACCACTATCTACATACCATACATCGCTATTGCAATTCATCTTAGTTTCAACATTCATCATAAGAAGAGAATCATAATCATCACTTTTACATTCAACTGCATAATTTCCTTGTTGTTTATCTCTTCTTGAATAGCCTCCTCTTCGATTACCACCTTGATTATTTTCATTTTGATAGCAATCTTTGGCATAGTGTCCATACCTTCCACATATATAGCAATTCTTGTTATCTTCACTCCTTTGTCTTTGATTGTAGTTGTAGTAGCCGCTCGTACCTCTAGCACTTGATCTTCCTCTTCCTCTTGTGTTGAAGAAGCCACTTGAAGTCCTTTGATCATCGCTCCTTCTTCCTCGACCTCTATTTGAACCTCTTCCACCTCTGTTTCCACCTCTTGATGATCCTATATAAAGAGCTTGTCCTTGAGATCCTTTTTGATTTGAAGTAGAACCATTTAGATTCATCTCCTCCGTGACCATGAGGGCAATAAGTTGATCAAAATCTGGTAATTCTCCTCTGACATAAACTGAAGTAATGAAGGGTTTCCATCTCTCATCATCTTTGAGTCCGTTGAGAGTATGTGCAACCAAGTCGTCGTCCTCCACATTAGCTTGAATTGATCCTAGTTGATCTGCAATCTCTTTAACTTTCAACATGTAATCATTGACCGATGTCCTTGTATCTTTCTTTATGTTATTCAACTCATTTTTGAGTTGAATCTTCCTTGCTCTTGTACATGTAGCATACAACCTTTCCAATGCAAGCCAAACATCTCTACTTGTGTCTAGATCTTGTATGTGTCCTACCATTGAATCTTGAATATTTTGTGATAAAATGAATATAACCCTTTTGTCTCTCTCATTCCAAAGTCTAAACTCCCTCAATTGTTGTTGATTTGGGTCCTCTGGTAATGTGGGTTTGATATCTGTGCCGTCAATCAAACCATACAAGCCTCTACCTTGCAAGTATGTTGTGATTCTAAACTTCCATGCCTGATAATTGGTCTTATCAAGCTTCTCTATTTGTGCATGTTGGTCTCTCATAATACAAATGCTAAGCTTCCTCCTGTAAGCCTCCTTTCCAATATGTGTGATGAGAAGAAATATAATATTTACCTTGTAAATGAGGTATGTGCACCTTTCTTTGCTTGGATGTTGCTTGAGATGCCTCCTTGCGATCTTCTTCTACCTTTGTGTAGTGTTGATGATGAACTGCTTCTTTGATAGCTTCAAATTCTTCGTCAAGGTATGATAACCTTCTCCAAGCCTCCAAGTACTTGCTCTGATACCAATGTTGGAGTTTATTGATCTCCAAAGTACAACTAGAAGTAGGTGAAACCCAACAGGACCTAGTTGACTTTTTTCACAAACTTGTATGCACAGACCAATTTTCTTGCAGAGAAAATTGCTCTTTACTCACTTGGAATTTTCGAAAACTGTTTCACGCACATAAACTAGACTCTAAGAGATTTCCAACAAGATATAGAACACCTCAAATGGATAAATACACAATGAGCTATGACCTCTTCAATATGCAGCTTTAATGGAGACCTTGAAACAGAGATGAACCTGAGGACACACATCACTTTCAGAGACTACTGCTCTTAAGTCACAACTCCAATGACTTTGAAACTTTCTAGAATACACTTAGATCTAGAGATCTTTCTCACAAGCCAAAGAACACATGATTTGGATACATACACAAGGAGATATGACCTTTGCAAGTTTGAGGTTTAATGGAGACCTTCAGTAGGGATAAAAAACAGAGAACACACCTTACTTGCAGAGAGTATTGCTCTCAGCTCACAAATCCAATGATTATGAAAATTTACAGGCCAAAAGTAGATAGTAAGATCTTTCCAGTGAGCTATCAAACATGTAATTTGGATATATAAGGAGGGAGATACAAGCTTTACAATCTCTGCATACAAAACTACAGCAGTGTAGAGATACACATATGACTCTCTTGGACATCCCACAAGATCACGACTTTTCTCCTCTTTTTACTACTCAAAAGTCTGTCAACTTGTGAAGTGCATATCTCAATCAATTCTTCACCAAATTCGATGATCTAAAGCTTGTTGGGTTCAGCTCAAAGTTGTCTACACATTGTCAAAGTTTGAAGAGATTCTATTCAAGCATTTCAGAGAAATACGTGTCGAGGTGATCACTAGTCAAGGTCTGCTACAGTCCTAAAAAATCGAGAGTATGGCTTTGCTTGCTAAATTGATTTCTCTTAGCATAGTTTATCTTTTTACATCATTCCACTTGGAATAGTTAGCTTTCTAAGCTAATTAGATATTCCTAAAAGAAATGTTTGCAATTCCTACTGTGCTGGTCATACTGAGCAAAATACCTAGTAGGTATCAAGACATAAATAGAAGGTTTTCTTGAGATTGTGAGTTTCAAAGTTATCTGTTTTGGTTCAATCATTACACACATTATTTTCAAAGTACATAGGCCATCTTATGGTGTCATTGGAAAGCTAAGGAGGTCCACTTATCAAGTCTGAAGCAAAAGAGGGCTAGTACAAAGCAGGTTTTGGCAGTACCTACTCAATTCTTGGAGCATCCATCCATCTTTCTCAACAAAAATCAACACATTATTCTTATAAAAAACATTCCAGATTGAGTGGGATTTGAAACGAGCTTTCCAACCAGCTATAGAGCTAAAAAAATGGACTTTTGATGAAAAAGTTATGTCAAATCAGGCTTCTGGGGGTCAAAATAGGCAAACATGACCTCTAAGAGAATCGTAATTTTTTGCAAATCAGGTAGCCAAAAAGTCGTGTTTTTTTATCAGAGAATCGTGATTCTCTCAAATTCCACAATCCAAAGAATCGCAACTTTCTCAAAATCTTCCAAGGAGAGAATCCTGAATTTCTCAAATCTCTAAGTCCAGGAAATTGCGACTTTCTTCCAAAAATTCGCAACTCTCTCAAAATGACCAAGTCCAAAGAATCGCGATTTTCTCCCAAAGAATCACAAATTTCTCAAATCCAAAGAGTCATGAATTTCTAGCAGAGAATTACGAATTTCTTCCACAGAATCGCGATTTTCTCAAATTTTCTCAAGTCTAGGGAGTCTCGAATTTCTTCCAGAGAATCACAATTTTCTTCAAGAGAATAATCATTTTCTCAAAATCACAAAGCCTAGGAAATCACGACTTTCTTCTAGGAAATTGTGAATTTCTCAAATTTTCTTAAGTCTAGAGAATCACGAATTTCTAACAGAGAATCATAATTTTCTCTATCCAATTTCTCTATCTGAAGAGAATCTCCCATCCTT
Organism: Ceratopteris richardii; assembly: GCA_020310875.1. Taxonomy (NCBI): domain Eukaryota; kingdom Viridiplantae; phylum Streptophyta; class Polypodiopsida; order Polypodiales; family Pteridaceae; genus Ceratopteris; species Ceratopteris richardii. The sequence goes on along the minus strand of CM035440.1, from coordinate 117,356,706 downwards.
TCTTCACCTGTGCAATAAATTCTTCAAACTTTGTGAATAATGAATGTACTTTACTTCAAATGTAGTTCCTTTTGATCCTCTTGATAGTTTGAGTCCTCCTCCTCTAGTTTTCACTTCAACCTTTCACCTTTTGAATCTTCAAGGATTGATTTCTATTTATCTGCAACAGTCAGGGTCCTCCTTTCTTCAATTCTGATGACTCCTCCTCTGATACCATTGATGGAGAGTGTTAAGCTTCCAAAGAACAAGCTATCCTTGATGTTAGAGCACCTCTACATCAAGAAAAACTCATAACCTCAACCATATTTGGAAATCTATTGCCATATTATCAAGATTTTAACTAATTGTGAGGAAACTGAATACTATGAAAAGTCTGCTACACTTAATTCACTCATTGAGTCACCAAATGTGTGAAGTT
>CM035440.1:116998788-117353788 GCA_020310875.1 Ceratopteris richardii | reverse complement strand
CAACTAACTTGGAACACTAGATGAATCCAAATATCTTTTGGAAGCTATAATTCATATGCCCACATTGCAAATTCTTTTATGATGATTGGAAAAGGTTTGCAATATCTAGCTAACAACTTGGCGGAGTTTTTGGTCTTTGACTTGACCGACCTATCTAGAACTTGAACGTGAATTTGATCTCCAATTTGAAAAGAAACTTCATGTGTTTTTGGATCGACATAAGTTTTTGCTCAATCTTGAGCTTTTTTCAAGTTTTATTTAGCTAGCTGGAGCTTAACATTCAATTCTTGAAGAAATTCTTGAGCTGCTTGAACTCATTCATTTTGAATTCCCACTACATATGGAGAACTAGGTTGGAGCCCATACATCATGAATGGAATAAATTTAGTTGATGGATTATTGGCACTATTATAGGAAAATTCAGCTAAAGGAAGATAAATTTCCCAATTAGTTTGTTTGGAAGTAACATAAGCTCTTAGTGTGTCTTCCAAAATCTAATTCACTTTTTCTCTTTTTCCATCCATCTACGGATGTTAGGCCATACTAAAGCTTAGTTTACTTCAAGTCTATTCAAGATTTCTTACCAAAAATGACTTGTAAATCTTGCATCTTTATTAAAAACTATGCTATTGGGAGAGCATAGAGTTTTGAAAGTTGATTTCGATATATTTTTTCCAACTCACACGTCTCAGAAGTGTCCTTAAATTGTATTCCTTTTGATGCTTCCAAAGTATTCATTTGGATAGTTGGAAAGTTGAAAAAGGGTTCAACGATGGTTTGTAAACATCAAGGAGTGTAAGCAACAACTAATTGGACTTGTTGATGATGGAACATGCTTATATGGCTTCAAGTTCCTTCTATTGCATGTAAGAAAACTTCATTCAAAGCATGCATGTAAGAAAAATTCATTCAAAGCATGCATGAGATCTCGGGTCTACTAAAATGCAAAGAAGCACTTCATATTGAACGATGGTAGATTGATGCAAGTAAGAATGACCTTCTTCTTCTATTACATAAAAGCAATGTACAAGAATGACCTAATACAACAGTACATCTAGTGCAATATATAAAGAAATTACATAAGGAAAATCCTAATGTCTATGAATGAGTGAGTTGACAAGGAAAAAATGTTCCATCACTCTCGGTAGGTCAATCTAGTAAAGCTCAATGAAATATCCCTGACATATACCGGCATGACCACTATACATGTCAAAGAATGTAAAAAGTGATACTTATCATCCTCGATCATCACATGTTGAGCTTGACATCTCAACACTCCCCCTCAAGCTCAATGTCATGTACTCTAATCCAAGCATCTTCCAAAACTTCTTTAGCACACACACACACACATAGATTGAGACAATGAATAATGATCTTCTTCTTCTTCTTCTTCTTCTACTACTACTACTACTACATAACAGGAATTTACAAGATGACCTAAAACAACAATACAATATGTGCAATATATAAAGAAATAGTACATAAAGAAAGTCCTAATGTCTGTGAATGAGTGAACTGAGAAGAAACAAATGTGCCACCACCCTCGCTAGATAAATCTAGTAAAACTCAATGAATTATCCTTGACATATACCGGTGTTACCACTATACATGTCAGAGAAATGAAAAAGTGATACATGTCATCTTCGATTATCACATGTTCAGCTTGATATCTACTCCCCCTCAAGCTCAATGTCATGTCCTCTAATCAAAGCATCTTCCAATACTTCTTCAGCATCTCTGCTCCAAGTGCTTTGGTAAAAATATCGACAACTTGCTCATTTGTTCCCATAAAAAAGATCAATATCATCGGCGAATACTTTCTCTCTAATGAAGTGATAATGTACCTTGATATGCTTTATTCTAGCATGAAAAATAGGGCTCCATGCTAAGTGTATGCTACTAATATTAGCACAATAAATGGTGATAGGATTTTTCACTTCCACACCTAAATCTACAAGTAACATCTCTAACCATGATGCTTCACATGCTACCATTGCATCACCTCTATAATCAGCTTCTGTACTCAACAAAGCAATAGTGGGTTGATTCTTGCTACTCCATCTAATAGATGCACTTCCAAGTGAGAATAAAAAGCCAATAATAGATCTTATATCTCAAATACTACCAGCCCAATCTACATCGGTGTATCCATGAACCTCCGAATCTACACCAGCTTCATGAAACAATCCATAATCCAAAGTAGCACTCACATAAGATAGAGTGCACCTCACACCATCTAGATGCAGCTTTCTCGGAACTTGCATGAATTGACTTTCAAGTCCAATAGTGTAGCTTAGATCATGCCTTGTAATTGTGAGATATATCAAACTTCTCGCAATTTTCCTATACATAGTAGAATTCTCCAATGCTTCACATGATGTAGTATCCAACTTCAAATTCTGATCCAATGGCATAGAAATTAACTTACAATCAGCCATACCATAATTTTGTAGCATACTCAAGGCATATTGCCTTTGTGACATCCATATACCTGTTTTTGTATGTATAAACTCAATGCCCAAGAAGTAGCACAACACACCAAGATCTTTCATGTCAAATTCTTGCATAAGGGGTTACGTTACCTCATTAATGCTTATCATTGTCACCTCCTAAAATCAATTCATCAACATAAATAGCCACAATCATGATGCCATCATCACCCTTCCTTGCATATAATGAATGATCTGCATCACATGTAGGAAATCCAATGGTGGGCAAATAGTCAGCAATCCTTGCATGCCAAGCAAGAGGGGCTCGTTTAAGTCCATTCAAAGCCTTTTGCAACATGAAAAAAATATTTTGGGTGCATTGAATCTTCATATCCTTGTGGCTGGTCCATGTATAATTCTTCTTGTAACTCACCATGTAGGAAAGAAGACTTCACATCCATCTTATGCAAAGTCCATCCTTTTGTTGTAGCTACTACAACAAGTGTTATGAAAGAAGACATTTTAGATATAGGGCTAAACGTTTCCTCATAATCAATGCCATATGTCTGTGCATATCCTTTTGCTACCAATCATGCTTTGTACTTGCTTATGCTACCATCAACATTGTCATTTACCTTGTAAACGCAATTGTAGCCTATGGGTATCTTTCCTTGCAGTAATGGAACTAGCTTCCATGTATTGTTTCCATAAAGTGCAGACATCTCCTCATCCATAGATTTTTTCCAATCTCCATTTTCAATTGCATCTTCAAAACAAGAGGGTTCAACATCTTGTGTTGCCTTTGTCATGTACGCACAATCACGATCCATGTAATTGTCATATGTCAATCCTTGCAGTGAATTCTACATCCTCCCAGATTGTCTTGTTCTTGGGTCACTTCTCTTTGTATCATTTGCATGTGCCTTTCTTACTCTTGGAGTCTCCATAGAGGGCGATCCAAGTTCCTCATCAAGAACCTTTTCTAAATCGCATGAATCTCCATCAAAACCTGTAGATGTGTTACTACTAGTAGAAATCTTTTCTTTACCTTTCTTGGATGTATTTGATGAATTTTTTGGACTTAAATTTCCATGCAATCTTCCACTCCATGGATTTGAGTTGGAAATATTGCTTGGTTATGCATCTAGTCCACTTAAAACTTTAGATTCTACACTTTATATTTCAGCATTTTCTTTTTCATTTGAGTCAAGATTAAGTCCTTCTTTGGCACCTGCATAGAAGCTTGACATTTCATCAAACACCACATCTCTGCTTAACTTCACGTGCCATGTGAGTGGGTTATAACGTTTATATCCCTTTTGCTCAAGGGAGTATCCAATGAAGATACATTGTTTTGCTTTTGGATCAAGCTTTATACTCAATTCATCTCGAACATGTACATATGCAATACAACCAAAAACTTTCATATGTGATAAGTTTGTCCTTTTACTTGTGAACGTCTCTTCAAGAGTAACTTGATGTACAACAATAGTAGGATTTTTGTTCATGATGTATACAACAGTATGCATAACTTCTACCCAATAACAATGAGGCATATTCTTCTCAGCCATCAAGGCTCTTGCTATTTCTACAATATGTCTATTTTTGCACTCAACAATGCCATTCTGTTGTGGTGTGTACTGATATGAAAACTGACGTCGAATTCCATGACTTCTTAGAAAGTTGCTAAACTCACTTGATCTATATTCACATCCTCCATTAGATGTTAATCTCTAAATATACTTCCTTATTTGCTTTTCCACCATAGATTTAAAATTCTAGAAGTGGGTGAACACTTCACTCTTCTCTTTCATGAAAAATACCCATACTTTTTGTGTATGGTCATCAATGAAGGTAACATAAGACCTACAACCGCCCATAGCTGTGGTCTTTGCATGACCCCAAACATCTATATGTACTATTTCTAGCACATTATCTCTAACATGCTTGTCATGCGGAAATGATTCTCTTGACTGTTTACCAAATTGACATGTTGCAAATACCTTTTGCATTTCTACAACTTTGAAATTCAGTAGTCCATTGACAATCTCCTTTGACTGCATCAATTTTAGCCTCTACAAGTTTCAATGTCCAATTCATTTATGTGAGATCTCTATATCAGTAATAACTCTTGCACCTTTTGCAAACATGGCTACATTCATTTCAAGAATATTCACATTAAAGGTGGAAATGCTACCCACTTTGTTTCCTTTGGAAATCAATCTTTTGTCTTCTTTGTACTCTTCTACATATAACCCATCAGCATTGAACCTGACTTGTAATCCTTGGTCAACCATTTCTCGAATAGAAACCAGATTCTTGTTGGAGCAGAACAATCATCAATAGTGATTCTATGAAGATCAAAATGAGAAGACATATGGAAGAATGAAGATTACTTTCAGAGGAAGAAAATGGAATCAGAAATGTTTCTTTTGTATATTACTCTTGTAAATAGTTCAATGTATTTTGAAAAGGATGACGAGTTAGACTCGTATATATATCTACAGATACGTATTCATAAAGATATAGAGTGATATAGATCAGAGAGAGAAGAATAGATGAAGAGGTGATGAACATTGTATGTATCATCAACCATATGTATGAAAAGTAATGAAGAAGAGAATATTGTAGAATTCTGCGCGTCGATCTTCTCTCCCATTCTCCTTCTGTGCTTAATCTTTTGAAGAATCCTTTTGCACGTATCTAAGTCCATAGCTAATCTATCTATGGCTAGAATTTGAGAGTTTAATTTCAATCAGGTTGAGAGAATTTTGTTTAGGAACATTCATATGTGAAGATGTTCTGAGAGTCGAGAAATCTGGCGCATATTTCATCTTCAAAGAAATGGCCAGTGCTCAGTCCACAGTGTAAAGTTTTACACAAATGAGGGCTTAAAATTTAAGTTGGAAGGTAAGCTATCTATGGCTAAAAGATCTTGATCAAACGGGATTTACTTTGGGAGAACCAGTGCTAAGAAGTTGCAGGTGTCAAAGTCGCCATTGCAGAGAAGCACTTTCAGACATAGGTAAAGTGTTTCACACATTTCTCAGTGTGTACTTAATCTTTTTGAGGGATTTAACTTGGCAAAGTTGCGCAACCTTAAGGCGAAGTGTTGTGCAAAGTTTTATCAAAAACTTTACAGGATTGATTAGTCAATGAGTGACTAATCTGCAGCAGACTTTTTAGAGAAGTTGAATTTTTCAGAACTTTCAATATTTCTGATAATTTGATGAATGATCTCTAAGTTTGGTGGAGTCTAAGGTTAACCTTGATATAGAAGTGATCTAACTTCAAGGTTAACTTGTTCTTTTGGAGATTAACACTCTCCATCAGTGGTATCAGAGCAGGTTGTGTCAAAATTGAAGTGAAGAAGACTCCGACTATTGCAGAAATACAAAACTTTACATTTTGAAGGTGCAGAAGGGTAAAGGTTGAAGAAAGAGCAAAGGAAGACATACAAAGAGCATCAAAAGGATCAGAAGGAGCAATATTCGAAGTAAAGGTACATTTATTATCTGTAAAGGTTAAAGATTTGAAGCTACAGGTGAAGTAAAGATGGGAGATAGTCTCCAAATTGAAAAATTGGATAGAGAGAACTATCCTGCATGGTCTATGAGAATGGAAGCTCACCTTATGAGCAAAGATCTGATAGGATACATCACAGGAGATGAAGAAAAGCCAGAATTCAGAGATCCTAGTGTTCCAACTAGGGAGGAGCTTGCAGATTTGAAGAATTGGATGAAGAAGGATGCTCAAGCAAGAAGCATCATCTACATGGCAGTCAATGACTATTTGCTTCCTCACATTAGAGGACTTGAAAGTGCTTGTGACATTTGGAATGCTTTGGAAGAGCATTTCCAAAATACAACCAAATCAAGGAAGGCTTCACTATGGGCAGAGTTTACTACCTTCAAGAAGAAGGCCTCACAATCAATTTCTGATTATGTGACAAAGATGAAGGACATTGCAGATTCTTTAGGTGCAGTGGATGAAGATATTGAAGAAGACAAATTGGTAAGACAAATACTCACAGGGCTAAGAGGAGATGAGAAGTGGAAGCCTTTCATTTTATCTACAGAACTTTCATTAGATCACTTTACTCCTGATTTGAATCAATTGTTAGGTCATATGCTAACTTTTGAGAATGATATCAAAGGAGATGTTGATAAGAGTGCAGGTCATGCAATGTATTCTAAAGACAAGAAGAAAGTCAACAAAGGGAAGCAACAATCAGGTGAAGAAGAAGGTACATCAAACCAAGCAAACTTCATAAGAGGAAGAGGAAATGGCAGAAGTAGAGGAAGAGGCAGAAACAACAAAGAGAATGCAAGAGCTTGTTGGATATGTGGTAAGACCAATCATCTATCTCATGATTGTTGGCATAATAATCAAAACAATGGTAATTATCAGAACTTTAATCAAAGAGGAAGAGGAGGTAGATTTCAGAGAGGAAATTTCAGAGGTAGAGGTGGTAGGAATTCTTTTGGAAGAGGTGGTGGAAGAAACTTCCAAAGTCAATCCTATAATAACACCTACTACAACTATGCATCAGATCAAAAGGAGGATTCGACTCTCATTATGAATACATGTGAAACCTCACATGAGGACATGAGAGTGTTCTATATTGATTCAGGATGTAGTAATCATTTAAGTGGAAATATTGCTTTGATGACTGACCTAGATCATAATGCAATTAATCATACAGTGCAGACAGGTGATAATACAAAGCATAAGGTAAAGTCAATTGGTTCAGTCAAAGCTAAGGATGGGAGCACTCTTCTGAGTAAGGTACTTTATGTTCCCACAATTCCAAAGAATTTGATCAGTGTAGGTCAAATTGTGGAAAAAGGATATGAGGTAAGGTTCACAAATGATGGAGTTTATGTGGAAGACCCTAGTCAAGGGTATAAACAAGTTATTGCAGGAAAGAAAGAAGGAAGGCTTTTCACATTGAAGGTACAAGGAAATGTTGGACATGCTATGTTCACATATGGAGAGCAGAAGGTGTCAGAATTGGATCTTTGGCACAAAAGACTTGGACACTTTAATGAAAGAGGTATCAAAGAAATGATTAACAATGATTCAGTGCTTGGAATGCCTAACATTGCAGGTCAACACATGACATACAGATGTGAGGCATGTCAATTAGGTAAGGCTCATAAGCAATCCTATTCCAAGCATGGATTTATGTATTCAGAAAGACTTGAATTGGTGCATACAGATGTGTGGGGTCCTTCAAAGGACTTTAGTATAAATGGTTCAAGATATTATGTCATATATGTTGATGATGCTACCAGGTGGATCACAATTTATGTGATTAAGGAAAAGTCAGAAGTGTTTAATACATTTAAACACTATCATGCATATGCAGAGAGGATTACAGGTCAAAAATTGAAGAGACTAAGGTCAGATGGAGGGGGAGAGTATTTTTCAAATGAGTTCAATGATTATTTGTGGAATGCAGGTATAAAGAGAGAAGTTACTTGCAGGTACTCTCCTCAACAAAATGGGGTAGCAGAAAGAAGAAATAGGACTCTTGTTGAGTTTGCAAGGTCCATGATGAAAGAGAAGAATTGCCCAAATTATTTGTGGGCTGAGGCTGTTAATACAGCTACATATTTGGTTAATAGATTGCCTTGTAAAGCTTTGCAGGGTATGACACCATATGAAGCTTGGTGGGGTAAGAAACCTACCTTGGATCATTGCAGAATATTTGGATGCTTGGCATATGCATATGTGCCATCTCAATTAAGGCATAAGTTAGAGCCTAAGGCAGAGAAGTATGTATTCATTGGTTATGATGATAAGCAAATGGGATACAGGTTGTGGAGTCCATCCACAAAGCAATTTATTGTATCCAAGGATGTTACATTTGATGAGCAAGGTACTTGGTATGCAGGTAAATATAATGTACATGCAGATGATGAAGAAGTAGTGGAACAAAGGAAAGGTAAAGCAAAGATTCAATTACTTGATGAAAGTGAGAGTAATGAAGTGCAGATTGAAGTTGAAGAGAGGCCAAGGTTTGATCCAGAATGTGATGAACCAGAGACCTCAAAAAGTGCAGAAGTTAGGAGATCATCTAGGCACAAATGGCAACCTACAAGGTATAGCTATGACACTTCATTCTTGACTACTAAAGATTATGCTTATTTGGTGAAAGCAGATGAAGACCCTTCTACATATGAAGAAGCCAAAGGGAAGAAGAATTGGGAAGATGCTATGCAAGAGGAGTATGATGCATTGATAGAGAATCAAACATGGGATTTGGTTCCTAAACCTAATAGTCAGAAGATCATTGGATGTAAGTGGGTTTACAAGACTAAAAGATTTGCAGATGGAAGTGTGTCTAGGTACAAAGCTAGACTTGTTGTGAAAGGGTATGCACAGACATATGGAGTGGACTATGATGAGACCTATAGTCCTGTGGCAAAGATGACAACCATCAGGACACTCATTGCAATTGCTGCTTGTAAAGATTGGAAGTTGTCTCAATTAGATGTTAAAAATGCTTTCTTGAATGGTTACATTTCAGATGAAGTATACATGGAGCAACCAGATGGGTTCAAAGATCAAGTGAGTCCAAATTATGTATGTAAGCTCAAGAGAGCTTTGTATGGGTTGAAGCAAGCCCCAAGGGCTTGGAATTATAGGCTTGTAAAATTCTTGAATGATCTTGGATTTCAAGCATCAAAGGCAGATAGTAGCTTGCTAGTCAAAGCAAGTGAAGATGGGTTCATTTATGTTTGTATTTATGTTGATGATATAATACTTACAGGAACAGATGATAAAGGGATACAAATGATCAAAAAGCAGATGGAGAAAGAGTTCAAAATTAGTGATTTGGGGAACCTATCATTCTTCTTGGGAATGGAGATTTCTTATACTCAACATGGAGTATATGTGACCCAAGAAAGGTATCTTAAAAATTTGCTAACCAAATTTAAAATGGAAGATTGCAGGGTTGCACCTACACCTTTGGAAGTGAACCATAAATTGTCTAGGTTTGGAGGAGAAGAGTTCAGAGATATGAAACTTTATCAAAGTTTGGTTGGTAGCTTGATTTATGCTACATTGACAAGGCCTGACTTGTCATATGCAGTTGGTGTGCTTTCACAATTCATGCATTGTCCTAGAAAGGAACATTGGATTGCAGGACAAAGAGTACTTAGGTACATCAAGGGTACACTCAAGGAAGGGTTGTACTATGGGTTTACTTCAGATACAAGAATCAAGATATATAGTGATGCAGATTGGGCAGGTAATGTGGATGATAGAAGATCAACACATGGGTACTTGTGCTATGTAGGAGACAAATTGATTTCATGGTGTTCCAAGAAGCAACATACAGTTGCTTTGTCATCCACAGAGGCAGAATATAAAGGTATGGTGGAAGCTGCAAAAGAGGTAATATGGCTAAAGACACTTTTGAAAGTTTTTGATGTGATTCAGAGTACTCCTATTATTTGTGGAGACAATATGAGTTCATTATACTTGGCAGCTAATCCTGTATTTCATGCTAGAACTAAGCATATTGAAATACAATATCATTTCCTGAGAGAGAAGGTCATTGAGAAGGAAATTGAAGTCATACACACTCCTACAAAAGATCAACTTGCAGATATGATGACTAAAAGTTTGGATGGACCTAAATTGCAGAAGTTTAAAGATATGGCAGGAATTAAGAAAATACAGGTAATCACAATTGAAGATTGAGGGGGAGCTGTTGGAGCAGAACAATCATCAATAGTGATTCTATGAAGATCAAAATGAGAAGACATATGGAAGAATGAAGATTACTTTCAGAGGAAGAAAATGGAATCAGAAATGTTTCTTTTGTATATTACTCTTGTAAATAGTTCAATGTATTTTGAAAAGGATGACGAGTTAGACTCGTATATATATCTACAGATACGTATTCATAAAGATATAGAGTGATATAGATCAGAGAGAGAAGAATAGATGAAGAGGTGATGAACATTGTATGTATCATCAACCATATGTATGAAAAGTAATGAAGAAGAGAATATTGTAGAATTCTGCGCGTCGATCTTCTCTCCCATTCTCCTTCTGTGCTTAATCTTTTGAAGAATCCTTTTGCACGTATCTAAGTCCATAGCTAATCTATCTATGGCTAGAATTTGAGAGTTTAATTTCAATCAGGTTGAGAGAATTTTGTTTAGGAACATTCATATGTGAAGATGTTCTGAGAGTCGAGAAATCTGGCGCATATTTCATCTTCAAAGAAATGGCCAGTGCTCAGTCCACAGTGTAAAGTTTTACACAAATGAGGGCTTAAAATTTAAGTTGGAAGGTAAGCTATCTATGGCTAAAAGATCTTGATCAAACGGGATTTACTTTGGGAGAACCAGTGCTAAGAAGTTGCAGGTGTCAAAGTCGCCATTGCAGAGAAGCACTTTCAGACATAGGTAAAGTGTTTCACACATTTCTCAGTGTGTACTTAATCTTTTTGAGGGATTTAACTTGGCAAAGTTGCGCAACCTTAAGGCGAAGTGTTGTGCAAAGTTTTATCAAAAACTTTACAGGATTGATTAGTCAATGAGTGACTAATCTGCAGCAGACTTTTCAGAGAAGTTGAATTTTTCAGAACTTTCAATATTTCTGATAATTTGATGAATGATCTCTAAGTTTGGTGGAGTCTAAGGTTAACCTTGATATAGAAGTGATCTAACTTCAAGGTTAACTTGTTCTTTTGGAGATTAACACTCTCCATCAATTCTTTCTATATTTGGAATATATAGCACATCGGCAAGATGTTTTACCTTTCAGTCCTGCACATATAGTGCTATGTTTCCTATATGCTCGATAGGATGTGATGTGTCATCACTTGTTTCAACATATCAAGGAACTGACAACTTTTGCAAGGTTCTAAACATTCTGCATGACTGTTCATGTGGTTTGAAGCACCTGAATCAACATACCAGACATTACTATTCGATTTTGAACCATCAGCGAACATTGTATTCATCATGTGATGTTGGACCATTAATAGCTTTCCAGAATCATCTGCAGTTGTGGATGCATAGTTGTTTTGTTGCCTTCTATTATTTTGATTCTTCAACCTACAATCACATTCAAAGTGTCCAGGTTTACCACAATTCTAGCATCCTTTATTGCCATACCTGAATCATTTCTTTGGAAATTTCTATGGCCTCTTTGGCTCCCCTTGCCTTGAAACTATCCTCTACCACCTGCATGATTCTGATGTTGACCTTGCTCTTGCTTATTGTTTCCTCTTCAACTTCTCAAGCCTCTGCATCTTCCTGTACTAGAGAAAAATACCTGCTTAGAACTAGTTTTTCCTTGGGAGTTTGAGTTCTCACCTAGATTCTTTTCTTCAATAATCAACATGGACACGAGATCAGCAAAATGTTGATTATTTTCCCTAGTCTGTATAGAAGTTTTGAATTGCTTATCTCCAGCTCCTAAACCACAAAGGCACACTTCCACCTTATTATCATCATCTACATTCATGCCAATAGATGCAAGTGACTCACATATGCTTTTTATTTTCAAGCTATAATCATGTATCGACATGCCCTTTTCCTTCGATGTATGCAGCTCATTCTTGAGTTGCAATTTCCATGCCTTTGTATTGTTCTCATACAATGTGACCAAATTGTTCTAAGCCTCTTTCAAAGTCTTGGCATCCTGTTGGGAGAGATGGTGGATAGATTCCAGAGATGAAATGGTGCAGCAAAGAACACATTGAGGAGAGTGTAGTAGGCCCCTTGAGCTTCCTAATGATCACAAATAATCAGCTATGTGCTTTGGAGTATGATCCTCTAATCAATGGATCAAAATAGATGAGTAGAAAGTTCAATGTAAGATCTTAGACTTGCTATTTTGGTCTCGGCATATGTTCAGTAAAGTGATCAGTGCTCTCAACTTGCTAGCAATTGGCTAATTCCTTTTAGGAGTATCTAAGTAACTTAGATAGCTACCAATCATGAGTTATTTAAATAAAAAAGATGTACTACAAACTGAGAATGGTGCTTAGCAAGTTAGAAGACTTGCCCGACATTTTCGAGGTGCTTTAGTGTGTAGACGAGAGAGCAAAGATATGAAGATATCTCACGATTGGAAAAAGCACTAGGAATGAAACTTTGTAGCTACGAAGTAGACAATATATTGAATCTATAATAATGTAGATCATATCAAATGATCAATGATGCACTGAGAACAAGCTCTGAGAATTTCACTGTTCTGAGATGATCATAGCAGAGAAGTGAAGTGGTGAAGTAATTAATGTATATGTATTAGATCACATAGAAATACAATGATGTTGGCAATGTTCAATTGCACAATGTGAGAGTAGTGAAGGCGCTATGGATTGAGCTCACTAATCACAAAGAATCCCTCTCAAATAATCTCATAGCTAGGCTCACACTCACGAGTTTTTTTAATCCACTTTTATAGTTGAGATTTGAGCTAAGCTTTGAATTCAAATTCAAATTCTCACCATAAAGTGAGTCCTTAATTATAGGATTTATTCTTTCATCAATCAACTACTAGGTAACCTAAGATTTGATTCCTCCTAACTCGACGTGAGAGTAGTGCAATAAACATAGGCACTTTTACAAAGATAAAAGGTAAAGTGACTTTTACAAGGGGATAATCATATGTGACTATATGTGATACATGTTAATTGTTCAAGTATGTAGGCTTGGACTCTTTTGTACCAACAGCTCCTCCTCAAGCCTAACATGCTTGATCTTGAATCTTCCTTGATTTCCTACAATGCAATCACCATCTTGAACTTGTTCATCTTAGCTCCATCCAAAAACTTTGTGAGCATATATGCACATTACAAATGAGTTGATACATAGGACAATTTGATGTCCTTGCTAAGTAATTTCTCTCTTACATAATGATAGTGCACTTCAATGTTCTTAGTCCTTGCATGATATACATGATTAGAAGCCAAATAAAGTGAACTAGTGTTATCTCCAAAAATCATTGGAGTATAAGAATGTAACCCCAAATCTCCATAGAGTAGTTTGAGCCACATAGCCTCTTGTGTTGCATTTGCTAAGCCTCTATATTCTGCCTGTGTAGATGACAATGCCACAGTTGGTTGCTTCTTTGATGACCATGATATTAGCTTTGAAAGTGCAAAAGATAAGTAGCCAAAAGTGCTCCTCCTATCATCCTTGGAGATAGCCCAATCTACATCAAAATAAATCTTGATATCCAAATCAGAAGTGAATGGATAAAACAACCCTTCATTTATGGTACCTTTCAAATATTTTAAGATCCTCTTTGCAGCTTCCAAGTAGGATTTTCTTTGTGTGTGCATAAACTAGCTTAATATACTTACTCCATATTAACATATGTCCCTCTTATTAGGGCTTCATAATTGAGACTCCCAACAAGCTTTTGGTAACCTACAATATCTTCAAGAAATTCTCCGTCATGAGCACTAAGTTTGTGATTAAGTTCCATGGGTGTACCTGCAATTTTAGGGTTATCCATTTTGAATTTAACCAACATATTATGAATGTACTTCCTCTGAGTAATAAAGACACCAGAATGTGTGTATAGAAGTTCTAATCTAAGAAATTATGTTAACAAACCAAGGTCACTTCCATCATCTCAGATCTGATTTGCTTGATGCCATTGGCATCATTCCCTGTAATGATAATTTCATCCACATAGACACATAAGTAAATAACTTCTGAGTTAATCTTCTTTATGAATTAAGAAGAATCTGCTTTGTTAGCAACAAATTCTCGACCCTGCAAATATGTGACAAGCCTATGGTTCCAAGCTCTAGGAGCTTGCTTTAAACCATAGAGTGCTTTCCTTAGCTTGCATACATAATTTGGTTTGTCCTTATCTTCATACCCTAGTGGTTGAGCCATGTAAACTTCTTTTGAGATCCATCCATTTAGGAATGCATTCTTAACATCTAATTGATATAGGTTCCAATTCTTTGAAGCAGCAACACTTACTAAAAACTTGATTGTTGGCATCTTAGCCACAGGTGAAAAAGTCTCTTCATAATCCACTCCATGGGTTTGAGCAAACCCCTTTGCCACTAGCCTTTCTCTGTACCTATTTATAGAACCATTTGACTTCTTCTTGATTTTGCACAAACCCAAAGAATCGTGATTTTCTCCAAAATTTTTAGGTGGGAAAATTTTTTGAATTTTCCACAGAATCGTGATTTTCTGAGAAAGTCACGATCTTTTGAGTTTTTAGGCGGGAATTTTGAATTTTTGCGTCGAGCCCCAAATGTGCAGAAACTCATGAAAAACACAAGCGTATGCATTCCCAAGCAGTTCCTAGCACCCCCACACATGAGAAATGATGTGAAAATGGTGAAAATCCACTCAAAAACGAAAAAAATTTATGGAGATGAAGATGGTGATGATGAAGGAGAAGAAAAATCAGAAAACTAACAGAAAATGACTATTTCTTACCTTCCAACATCGCAAATCCACGATCTTATCATCACAACACTCATCCTCAAAGCTCTCTCCCCGGCAATGGCGCCAAAATTTGGTGTAGCTCAAGCGTAAGCACCACCTCCTTTACTTGTCAATCCGTAGAGATGTGAGGACTGGTATGAAGACCACGAGTGAATGAAGGCACAAGTGTATGAGTGAAAGCAGACAAACATGCACACACATACACACACACACACAAGGTAAGATCAAAGAGAGGAACAATGGAAAGCTTCGATTACAAAAGGGTTCTCTTACAAAAGCTCAAATCTACAACAAGCTAACTCTCTAACAAGATAACCTCAGAAATGAGCTCTCTAGCTCTTTTTATAGTTTTTTGACTAGTTTTGGTCCTGTCCAGACCTAGTGTCCAGCCTAGTTAAAAATTACATTCCAGGGCTTAATTGAGGGCTCAAACGAAGTCTAAATATTATGAAAATTGGTAGGATGATACTTCTATTACTCCTCAAGCTCGAGGACTCCTCGGCTTGAAAAAAGTGGAGTTAGAAAAAGGTGAAATGATATTTACATGGTTTGAGTGATCAAAATCACTATTTTTATAGGGGATTTTTCTGAACATTTGACATACACTTCTTAGAGCCCCCTACTTGCTCCTCTTCTTGTGTGTCCACTTATTTGAAGCATTCCTTTGTCTTGTGCTTTACCTTGAGTTCCAACAAACTCCATACTTATCACCCATCAGAGTAAACAAAAATTCAGGGCCAGAGCCCAGGGACCATGGAAATAACAGATCCCAGAGATACAACATTGAGGTGACAAGAAAAAATAATAGAGAGAGAAGTTGCACAACTCTGGATGAGTGCATAAGGGAATCCATAGACATTGATGATAATAGAGGAGAAGATCTAGTGGAAGGAGAGGAACCAATAACATCCTCATCTAAGATAGCACACATTGAAGAACTAGCTCAAGCTATAGCAAAACATTTGGGCATGGGGATCCAATAGACCAACATACAAAGAAATCAGAACCCTAGATGCAATAACTATGGGGAAAACCACCACACCCAACTTTGCACCAAACCAAGGATACACTTTTAGGGGGAAAAGAGAGTCATTCAATTCTACCCACGAGAGGCAATGGAACAATACTACAGGGCAAACACACCCACCATTGGGGAGGGCAAGAGCATTCCAAGATCATTACCCAGTAAGAGACATAGCCAATCAAGAAAGTCCACAACCAGTTTTAGGTCAATAACCACCTTTACCTACCAATGTAGTGCCTGTTAAATATATGCCTTTGGAAGAAAATTTAGAAAGGGCAATAACACCCTCAACACCAATGTATTATGAGGATTCTGAAGATAGAGGCTCTATATCCTACCCAGAGGAATGTGAGGAAGAAGAGAGGTGGGCCAGCAAAGAAAATCAATGTTTTGCCTACCACAATAGTAAAGGAAATTATGAGTTAGATCCTGCAACTTTCATGTTTGTAGCAAACAAGTTCATGCCCCAACAAAGAATGTTGAGTAACCAGAACCCTAGGAACTTCTAGAGGGGAACTTGCTATAGGTGTGGGGGAGATCACTTTATAAGAGATTTTCCTCAACCTCCTATACTAAAAGTGGAAGTGTATTGCAAAGATTTTGGCAAAGATCATCTCATAAAGGA
Organism: Ceratopteris richardii; assembly: GCA_020310875.1. Taxonomy (NCBI): domain Eukaryota; kingdom Viridiplantae; phylum Streptophyta; class Polypodiopsida; order Polypodiales; family Pteridaceae; genus Ceratopteris; species Ceratopteris richardii. Next base: position 117,337,255 of record CM035440.1, on the reverse strand, counting down.
CTGTCCAAGTAATGATAACAAACCTAGCACAAGTAGAACCCCATTAAAATCTGTGATTGTGGTGGAACCAAACATCCAAACTGATGGTGAGTCCATCATACCAAGTGATGATGAGATAGAAGAGAGAGTACAAGTTCAAGTGATAACTTGGGCTAAGGCCAGAAGAAACCCTGAGAAGACTGTGGTGGAAGAAAGTTCAGAAGAAATGATGGATAAAAGGAAGACGAACTCTTGGATAAAAAGGAAGGAAAGAGCTAAAGCACGAGAGCAAAAACAAAATCCAAAAGGGATTGAGAGGAAAGAAAGGGAAGGATCAGTTTTGGCAGAATCATTGTCCAAGCAAACGAGGACTTTGCTGAAACAATATTAGGGAACCCTCAAAGAAATTCCACAACAACAACAAGAGGAAGAATACCCAATACCAGAGGAAGAAAAGAGAAGATTTGATTTGTGCAAGCAATTAATAGAAACTGCTCAGCAGTCTTGAAAGAAACTAGAATGATAGATGAACAATTACAGAAATGTATGGATCAAGTTTTTTGGAATGAGTTGAGGGAACAAAAGATTAGAGAGTACAAAGACGAGAAGTCTCCTCTAGGGGAAGTGGGAGATAAGATACTACAAGATGAAGAGGAAAAGAGTGTGAAGTGTACAAGCTTGAGATTACATGGACAAAATTCTAGAATGAAAGCTTTAGAACGTCAAGATATAGAGATGACTTGTAAAATATCATAAGATCAACCGGTAAAACAAAACCCTAATTTGGAAAGAGTTTGCAAGAACCCAACAAAGAATTACAAAAACTCAAATGAGGGTGAAAAAATAATGCAAGTGTCATTGGACAAAATAGGGGGATATTGTGAGGGGGAAGAAGGGAATTCCACTATCATGTTGGATTTCCAAGGCCACAAGGTGCAAGCCAAAATGGACAGTGGATCTGGAGTAGCCATTGTAACCAAGAAGATATGGGAGAAATGGGGAAAGCCAAAGATGAAACCTTCTAGGTTGAAACTTCAGTTAGCTGATGGTCATTTGGAGTAGCCCATTGGATTGCTAGAACAGATGGATTTGAAGACATGTGGAATCGAATTCCAACACGCCCTAGCTAGTAGATTTTCTTAAATTGACCACATATGATGTCATATTAGGAAGAACATTTCTTAGACAACTCAAAGTAGTGCAAGATTGGGGAAGTGACCATATCTACTTGCAACATGAAGATAATGTGACCAAGGTGAATCTTAAGAATGGCACTTATCATGACATCTCTGCCAGAGATTGGAAAAAAGTGCATCCCCAAAAAAACACCTCAATAGATTCTAGTTCATTAGGAGAAGTGGATTTTGAGGAGTTTGCCTAGATATGGATGTGTAAACCAAAAAAGGGAGGGATGTATAAACTGAACAAAGAAGAATGCATACTAGAAAGAAGCATAGAGGACTCTAGTTATCTACCAAAGTGGTTTGAGGAGGAGGATTTTGAGCCCTATGGGTGGAATCAATTTTTTTCAACCCTAGAAGTCGCGAACAATGAGCAGAGCCTATCCTAGATTTGTGATTCAGAAGGGTATGACTTAATACCATTCAACATGGTCCAGGCAATATCAGACACAAGGAGTTGTAATAATGGGACTACCTCTAGCACACTTATGGAGAAAAAAAATGAAGAGCAAGTAGATACCCAAATTGATGTCCCAGAACATAGAAGGAACAAGTGAAACAAGTGATAGTCACAGTGGAAGAGGGCGAAGAGAGAAAGATAGTCATGACCAATGATATTCAACCAGAAGAGGAAGAACAGTTGATAGCTTTAGTCAAGGAGTTTAGGGAAGTGTTTGCATGGAGCTACAAGGATATCAAGGGGGTTGACCCAAGCATTTTTGTGCATAGAATACCCATTGCCCTAGATTCAAAACCCTCCAGGCAAAGACACTACACCTACAATGATGTTTATGTTGCCAAAATCAAAGACGAAATTGGTAAATTGATATCAATAGGGTTCATCTATGAGATAGAACACACTGAGTGGATATCTCCTATAGTGGCTGTCCCTAAGAAAAATGGCAAACTGAGGGTGTGTATCAACCTCAAGAAGCTCAATGCTGCCACTCTTAGAGACAATTATCCATTGCCAGTTACTAACCACTTATTGGAAAGAGTAGCCAGAAAAGAGGTGTATAGTTTTCTTGATGGTTTCTCTGGATACAATCAAGTGGCTATAGCCCCAGAAGAATAACACAAAATTGCTTTTGCTATTGAATGGGGAGTGTTTGCATTTAGGGTTATACCATTTGGCTTGACAAATGCACCAGCTACTTTCCAAAGGCTAATTGTCATGTATTCAAAGATCTTTTGAGGAAAACTATGGAAGTTTATGTGGATGACTTGTGTGCTTTTTCTTGTAAAAGATCTGCTCACCTTGGAGAACTTAGACAAATCTTCGAAAAGTGTAGACTTTATAGAGTTTTCCTAAACCCCCAAAAGTGTATCTTCTTTGTTAGGCAAGGAAAGATACTTGGCCATATCGTTTCCAAGAATGGTGTCTCCACTGATGAGGAAAAGACGAGAATAATACATGAAATGCCTAGACCCACAACTGTGAAGGAATAGCAAGCCTTCATGGGGCATTGTGGATACTACAGAAGGCTTTTCCACAATTATGCAATGATTGCTAGATCCTTATATGCCTTGATAACCAAATTTGAATGGACAGAAGACTATGAAGAAGCATTTAAGAAACTAAAGTATTGGTTGATCTCAATACCCATCCTGAAACCTCCCAATTGTGAGAAAAATTTCCACGTCCATGTGGATGCTTCAAATTTTGCATTGGGATTCATTCTAGCACAGCCAGTTGAGGATTCTAAGTTAGACTGCCCTGTTGCCTATGCAAGTAGACAACTGAACCAAGCCGAGAGGAACTACATCACAACAGAGAGAGAGGGGTTAGGCATGGTGTATGTAGTCAAAAGGTTCACACATTACCTCCTTGCAAACAAATTCAAGTTCTTTGTAGACCATCAAGCTCTTTGGTATCTAGTGAATAAGCTATGTAATACTAGAAGAATTGTAAGATGGTTTTTGCTATTGATGGAGTTTGACTTTGAGGTTGTGGTGAAACAAGGGAAGATGCACATCAGGGCACATCATCTATCTAGATTATGCAATGGAGAAAAGCCCAAAGGTGTGTTTAATGTACTTCTTGATACATATCTATTTAAGGTTAAAGCCGTGCCTACTTGGGATGAAAACCTTGTTCCATTATTGAGGTTTGGACCTCAATTCTCTAAGATGGAAGCCAAGACCTAGGCCAAACCAAAAACTACATATTGCTCTCAGGATACCTATACTACATCCATTATTCAGACACAGCTTTAAGCTACATCCTAGAAGAGGAATAGAGGAGTTACCTGGAAAGGGCACATAATCCACATAACCTAGTCCCTACCTCTATAGCCCAAACCCTAATAAATCTTCACAGATTAGGGGTACATTGGCTAGACCAAAAGAAAAGCATACATTAGTTTGTCCAACAGTGTAAAGTTTGCCAAGAAGGAGTAGTGGAAAAGGCAACCATGTTTTGGACAAACAAAAATCTAGTTTGGGGAGAAGAGATCATCAAACAATTGAAAACACAAAACCCTGAAAGGAAACAAACTTTTCATGAGAAGGTAATGAATCTGGAATGCACACACTATTCATTGATAGGGGACCAGTTGTATAAGAGGGGTAAAGATGGATATTTAAGATTGTGTGTCCCAGAAGAGGAATATGTGAGAATGTTACAATTAGCACATGCAAGTGCAACATCAGGACACTTTTCAATAGAGAGAACTGCCAAGCTAATTATTTATGCAGGATTTTGGTAGCCAACACTACATAAAGATGCAAAGATATTTGTGGAGAGATGTGACATTTGCCAAAGAACAAAGAATCCCATAAGAAAGGATCATATGTCACTAAGACCAATAACGAGTGGGGCATAGATTTCATTGGACCTATTTCACCACCTTCTAGAACCACACATGCAGAATACATCATAGTAGCAACTGACTAATTAACTAAGTGGGCAGAGGCTAAAGCCACACGAAGAAATGATGCTCAAACAATAGCTAGGTTCCTATTTGAAAAATCTTTGTGAGGTTCGGGCTGCCATTAGAAATCATAAGTGATAGGGAACTCACTTTGTCAATGAGGTCATAGAACATCTTCTGCAAGAGTTTTTAGTGGTGCATAAACTCTCAGCACCCTATCATCCCCAAACAAATGTCTTAGCCGAAAGCACCAATAATGTTTTGTGTGAAATATTGCAAAAAATAGTCAACAATAGAAGGTCAGATTAGCATAAGCAATTACATCATGCTCTGTGGGCTTATAGAGTTTCTTATAAAACCAGTATTGGAACTACGCCCTTCAATCTGGTATATGGGCAAAACGATATCTTACCCATGGAATTCTTAATCCCAACACTAAAAGTGGCAAAGATGCTAGATTGGACAGAACATGAGCTTGTAAATAGAATCTTGGAACTAAGAAGCTAGGAGCCACCATGTTACAAGCCATCAAATCTCTATACGCTAATAAGAGAAGATAGAAAGCGTTGTGGAGGTGATCGCAATCCGGGTGGATCGGGTCTGGTCGTGGCACACACAGTGTATGAAGCTAATGAATGTTGGATGGTTTAAGGACATGAAAGTGAAATTAATGTTGAGTATGGAGAAGAGAGAGATGTTGAAATGATTATGGGAATGGGAAAGTAGGAGTGCAAGTTAGATTTATGAACATGAATGATAAGAATGAAAGAGAACCATACATACGAATGAAATTTGGAAGGAAGAATGGTCCATTGAAGGAGCTTCTTAAACACTTCCTAATTCCAATCCATATGCATAGTCTTCTTTGGATGATATGTATGCATGACGAGAATAGATGGAACCCTTACACATAAACCAGTTTCGAAAGGAAGAATGGTCCAATATCGGAGCTTCTTATACACTTTCAGAAACTAATCAATATGTATTATATGCATGCAAGTGAATTATGATGATAGAGTTTACTCACAAGCTCAAAGAAATATCCTCACTGGTTCAACGCAATCGTGCGGAGCCTTCTCACACAGAAGAAAATAGAAGACATTTAAAAATACTTAAGAGACTGAGAGACATGCGAGAAGAGATAAGTGACAAGTGACATGAATTAAAAGAATTTGAATTAAGTTACATGTAAAATATCGTCGTGGTACGTCATGCTAAGCAGTCTACTAATCAAAGGTGGTTCCGACCCTCAAACCATGACAGTTCAACCGAATGTCACACGTAAGAAGGTGAGTTCCACTCCAGTGACCCTATGTCTGTCTAGGCTCGTAACGTCTAACTAAAGAAGTCTAAGACTCATTAAAATCAGCTCTAACTCACTCACATGCTCCACCGAGGGTGAGTCAAGATAGAGATGCTGGTTTCAAGAGGCTATCCTAGATCGGAGTTCTAACTTAAATTTGAAACTAGGTTCTATACTCATACTAGCTCACCTTGGATCCTCACTCGCTCAACCGAGGGTGATCGTCTCAAGGAAACCGTAAGCTAGCATGAGCCCTATGGATGCCTAACAATGATGCTCTAGGAGTTTGGAGGGGGGTTTATATAGTTTTTTGAATGAATTTGGGCCCTTAGATCTAGAGAAATCAACTCTCAACTCTAGGATCACTACTTTTGATTACAATCATTTGATTAATCAAATCAATGGCTTGGAATTGTTCTTTCTATCAAATCTAATGTAAAGGAGTGAAATTTAGGCGCCCTCATTCTCCACCATTGGATCTGGGGATGATCTGGACCGTCGGATCAGTACTGACATCAACTCGGATAAGATAAGCCACTATTTTTGGAGAAAAGCTGCATTATTGATCTTTGATTGTCAAAAATTATCTTCTTTTATGGAAAAACTCGTGGATCCTCCTTGCTTTAAGCATAAGTGCATCTCCACCCTTGAATATGAGCTCATCTTGATCGTACAACATGGCTCAATCAGCTTTCGCCATGTGGTGGCCCTTCAACCCTTCAATTTGCTTAAACTAGAAAACTGCGGTGATCTTGAAAACTGGACTTTGTGCTCTTTGACCCTCCAAATAGGCTTTGATGAAGATGAAACTTTTTAGGACTATGTTTCCAAAGATCTCCTTCAGGAATATGCAGAAATAACTCCCATCTGAATCTCCCTTGTATAAGTTTGACTACATTTGGAAGCTTGCAAGGTGGCATTACGGTGTCTAGGAAGCTCTGATAGCTTTGAAAATTTGTACAAATATGTAGCCACATATGATCTTTATACATGCCAAACCATATGGCTAACATAAATTTCTATACAAGAATTTGTAGGGTCAAACTAGAAAAATTACATTCTTACAAAATGAACATAGCATATCAATGTGCTACAAAATCCATTTTCTGCTGAAATTTGGGCTATAGACTGCCTTTGACAATCTTTACAAGTATATGGATTTTCATCTAATTTGGTGACAATGAAATTTTTGCTCTAATTTCCCAACTTTGACCAGCTTTGACCGCTACCATGGACTTTCTTGATTTCTTTGAAACTTTGTATGTGACCTTCCTTTGACATCCTTGATGCATCCTGGACTTCTCGGGGAATTCCGGCTACCTTCACCAAATATGTTTTTTGTAGGCCTTCACAAGTGAGAGAGGAGAGCAAATCTCGACGACATTGTACTTTGACATGCATGTCAAAGAAAAAGATTTGAAGGTAGGAAATCTAGTTCTAGCTTTCACCATCAAGGAAATGGGCAAGAAGCTACACAAGAGAGGACACAGACCATATATCCTCCACAGGATTAGTAACAGTGGGGCTATGCAACTAACCAGCCTAGAAGGACAAGTCATGCCCAATTACATAAGTGGATGTAGAGTAAAGAAATATCTAGAACCCTTTACAGAAGAGCAATGGAAGAGACTACACATAGGTCAGTATAGGCAAAAAGAGCTAGAGAGAATCGAAGAAGAGATTCAGCAAGAAGCTAAGGAGAGAATTTGCAAGATTAAGGAAAAGATGCGGCAAACCTGACTATGTTCTTTCATTGTTGAAATTGTATATAGTTCACAATTTATTGTCTAACATATCACCTTTTTTCTTCTCATATTTTTTCATCTGCAAATTTTGAATAGCTGTATGTGTACATGTCCCAGCAGCCAAAGAGGATTTCAAGCTCATGCATATCAATAATTGAAAACTGCACAAATTTTGCACTAAACTACACACATACACATTTAATAAAGGCTCCTGAGCATGAGAAGCCCATTCTTTGCACAAAAATAAAACAGATCTACCACAAATTCTACAACCAACCTCCAACCTTTATTCTTGATATTACAAAGAATTAAAGGGGGGGAAGAGATGGACAAAATAAAAGCAAAGGAAGAGAAAGAGAAGTGAAGCCAGAAGGAGTACAACATGAGGAGAATATGTTGAGAAGCCGAATAAAAAAATTGTTTTCACCTAGTCAAAGAATATAAGACACAAGAGACACACTACAAGGCTTATAATAGGAATAGGAAGTGTTAAGTTGTTTTTTCTTCAAAAAAAATGGTGTATTTTTTTAAGAGTCCTAACTTGAAGCTTTTTAATTCTACAGATAGCAAGCCTTCACTATGTGGGGAGTGGGAGTCTATGTGATGAATAAGTGGGTAGTCCCAAAATCATGGGATTCATACTATATTCATTCAATCTTTCATTTTTTTGTGTGATGTTTTTCTTGAGTCTTGATATGAAAAAAAGAAGGGGAATTTTTTCAGTAACTGCTCCAAAAGGAATGAGAAGCATCTAATCAAACTCAGGTTGTTGACTTTGATAGATGGATGAACAAATGCTTAAAAACGTGTCCATAGCCCAATCCAAGGGACATTGGTTCCTATGCAAGAGAAACAGATGAGGAGGCCAAGCAAAACTTGATGAGAATGGCCAGATATGTGTACATGCTGAAATTTGGAGGAGCCAAATTCAATGTAGTTACGTGGGACATAACAAAGCTACACAGACATGAGGATATAAAAGAGATTTGGAGGGAAGCAAGAATCTAGGGATTTTTGGATTTGGACCTCATCATGATAGACATCCCTAGATGTATCTGAACTATGGAGACTATGGAGAGGCACACCTGGAAAGAAAGTGAACCCCAAGAGTACTTGATGTGCCAGGTGCTTGATTTCGTAGGGGAGTTGAAGACCATCAGAATTAATCAAGCCTTGGTAAGGGAAACCCTAAAGTTTGAGGCAAGGAAAACATATAATTTGAATGATATTAGGAAAGGAATGGACTGATACAGGAAGATCAAGAAATTCCTAGACTTCGACTCAAAGGTATTAAACATGGCGGTAGGGCTATTCCATTAGCACTTTTGTTTGATACAAATGACGTGGTACACCATGCCTCACAAGGCTCTGACCTTAGCCTTTATGAAGATAGGTAGTTCAAAAAGAATGGATTTGTCAAGTTATGTATTGAAATATATCTATGAAGCAACAATGCATTGGAAGGAGAAGCAATTCTTGGGAGGAGGGAAAGCACTAACAAGAATCATCTACACGGCTCTCGATGAGGATGATGACATGAATCTCATGTTTAGTAGAAGGCAGATGGAAGTATTGGCAAACAACAGACAGGTGATCTCCCCTACTAAAGCAGGGAGAAGAAAGGAGATGGGGGAAACACCTAAGCCCACAACTCAACAGATAGCAAGAAAGTCTATGAAAAGAGTATGAGAAGTAGTGGGAGTCAACGAGCCTATTAAGAAGAAGCTAAGAGCATCAGAGAGAGTGAAGAGCACAGTTCCGCAAGGAGACCAAGAAGAGCTGGGAATTCAAGAGAAGGAGACTGAGTATGTGACGATCCGAGTAAAGGAAGACCCAAGAAAGGAAGCTTCAGAGATGGTAGAGCCCACTAGAGAGGAGGTGATAGTAGCTCAGAGAGAAACTCAATCAGATCTGCCCCCATGCCCCCCAATGACAGAGAAACAAAAGCTATATACTTATTTTTTGCAAGTTCATGAAGATAAAAGATTAGCATATGAAAAGCAATATCAGAAAATGCTTGATGATTACTCAGACGAATCGATAGACTAGACACAAGAAAAGTTGGAAGTATATGAGAAAGCTCATGAAAACTGTTGATATATTTAGGTAGTGATGTGTGTGAACACACTAGGACCGCCGGGGCACTTTTTTCCCTCTTTACGAGGTTTTTTTCCCCCGGCTTGTATATACGACTATTGCCCTAATGGGCTACTTATCTTTGTACATTCTATGGTAATACATTCAGTATTGTGTGTTTCTGCTCCAAGCTTCTTCTTCTTCCTTGTGTTGTTCGCATGCTTCCATAGACATCTATCTCCAACAATTGGTATCAGAGTAGGTCGTCGCTTCATCTAGGGCACCGTCGACACTCCTCCGTTTGCACTCTCAGATTCGCAGGAAATTTGGTGAGCATACTCAGGGTGTTTCAGAGATCAAAACAGCTTCGTTGTGTGGTGCCGAAATCGCGATCTGAGATCGTTTCGGCCTCCGAACACATTATCACAGTGCTTGTGCAGGCTATTTTTTCTTTTTGTGCCAAAGGTATATACCAGTTTTTATTCGCTAGTATAAGTGTCTCGAAGTCTACTACAGGTCTAGCAGAATTCGTTGGGGCAGTTCTGTTAAACGTTTTGAGATACAGTCAATTTTCTGCATCAAGGTATTTTAGTCACCGGCCATGGCTGAAAGCAATGATGTATTCCGTATGTTGGCTCTTGAGGATAAGTTGGATGGTACCAACTACCCATTATGGGCTTATATGATGCAACATGTATTGGTTGCAAAAGTATTGTCGAACATTGTATAGGGTGTTGAAAGACGTCCTGTTACACCTCTGATTACAAGTACTGCAAATACAGGTGCTGGAGCTGATGAAGATAGTGTCGAAGATGATATTCTGCAGAATCCTATTCGTGTTGTTGTTTCTCCTGCACCTACTGCAGAGCAGATTCGTTGGGATGGCAGAGATGCCCAGGCACATGCATTGATAGCTTTGTGTGTCAAACGTGTCATTATTCCTCATATTCGCTCTTGCAAAAGAGCTAAGGATGCTTGGGATACACTTACCACATTGTACCAAGCTAGGAATGAGGCTCGTGTTGCTTACCTCCAAAAACAGTTGGAGAGTGAGCACATGAATGAAGGTGATTCTATGGAAAATTTCCTAACAAAGATCAAAGACTTGAAGGAACAGTTGATTTTTGCTGATGAGGTTATACCAGATAGCTCACTTGTGTGGACCGTTCTGAATGGTCTTCCTGATTCATATCAGAGTTTTGCTTCTACTCTTCGGTTGATGATGAAAGGCAATCCAAATGCCTTGTCATTTGAGGAGTTAGTCTCTGTTCTGTTGCACGAAGATCAGTCCAGGCAAAACAGGTCCATTATGCGAGTTGCAGATCAAGCTTTCCTGGCTAGTCAGAAGGGCAAAGGAAAATGGAGCTCTTCAACTAGTAAGCAGAAATCTGCTAATTCTGCATATTTGAAGAAGGAAGATAAAGATGAGAAGAAATCAGAAAAGCAGAAATTGTTTTGTAAGTACTGTAAAGGGAATGATCATATCATAAAGAACTGTCCAAAACTGGCTACTAAAGAGGCAAAGAAGAAAGAGGCTGGAATGGTTGTTGTGCCTCTACACCAAAAACAAAGTCTGCAAATCTTGTGCAGGAAGAAGAATGGGCGTTTACTACTGTCTGCAGTTTTGATCCATCTTCTCATGATCAATGCATGTCTGCAGTAGACTCAAATGTTTGGTACTTTGACAGTGGGGCGACCAAACATATTACCTCGCAGCGCAGTTTCTTCTCTTCACTCGAGCCTGCCCCTACAGGGAATACTGTTACATGCGGCAACAACTCCTCTTATCCTGTTATGGGAGTTGGTAAGATCATTTTGACTACTGCTGATGGTAGTTCTTTCACTTTGTCAAATGCTTTATTTGGGACACGGATCAAAAAGAATTTGTTATCAATTTTTGCAATAGCCAAGATTGGCTAGGTTGTGAAATTTGTTGATGACAGATGTACAGTTCATGATCTGTCAAATGGCGATGTTATTATTGCTTCTAGCATTTTATGTCGTGGGCTGTATAAGCTCATAGACTATGAAAGATCTGAAAATGATTTAGCATGTGCAGTAAATGATTCTCAGGCTATGTCAGATGCAAAGCTTTGGCATGCACGCTTTGGTCATCTGAATTTTGCTAGTTTGCTACACCTGCAGAAATCTGAAATGGTGTCCTCTTTGCCCAAACTTGAGGCACCTCGAAAACATGTTTGTGAAGGCTCTATTTTGGGCAAAATGCAGCGTTCCTCCTTTCCAAAAGATGGTTCAGTTCCGGCTACACAGAAATTGCAGCTTGTACATAGTGATGTCTGTGGTCCTATGCAGACACCCTCTTTTGGAAATTACCTTTACTTTGTGACTTTCATTGATGATTTTTCCACACATGCATGGGTATATCCACTTAAAGTAAAGTCCGAAGTGTTCATGTGCTTTAAACAGTTTTTGGTTTTGGCTGAAAATCTGTTAGCATGTAAAATGGGCACCCTCCGTTCTGATTGAGGGGGGGAATATATGTCTTCTGATTTTAATGCATTTTTGGCTGAACGTGGGATAAAACACCAGTGTACAGTGCCGTATACACCTCAACAGAATGGAGTTTTTGAACGAAAGAACAGGTCACTCATGGAGATGGTGAGGTGCATGGTCAAGAGTCAGGCTTTACCACATAGTTTCTGGCTTGAGGTTGTCATGTGTGCAGCATATGTACTGAACAGGTGTCCCACTAAAGCGCTGCAATCTATCACTCCATATGAGGCTTGGCATGACCGCAAGTCATCTGTTGCTCATCTGCGTGTTTTTGGTTGTTTGGCATATGCACTAGTGCCTGAACAACATTGCAAAAAATTGGATGATAAGGAAGTAAAATGTATTTTTGTTGGGCACAGTTCTGAAAGTAAAGGCTATCGTCTGTATCATTTTACAGACTAAACTCATTCTCGTTAGCCGTGATGTTGTCTTTGTGGAAGATGCTATTTAGCCATTGCTTTCATGTACTAAGGAGACATCTATTAGCTCCAAAGACATGTATGATACTTTGATGCCTCTTTTTACAGGTGGACAGTCTAGTGCTGGTCCTAATGAGGCAACTTCTCAGCCTTTGCAGGTTTCATATGATGATGCAGATCATTCCATTTCTGATGCAGATTTACATGATGCACTTGTTGATGAGAGAGCTGATATTGAGCACGCAAAAACTATGCCAAAATGGCTGGTGCAGACTTTGCGTGACAGCAAATTAGATGCACCTTTATCATATCGTACTCGTTCAGGCTCTCATAGTGCCTCCTTTGCATCAGATTGCTATGCTATCGCTACATCTAGTCTCTGTGATGAGAATGAGCCTGTTTCTTTTGATGAAGCACAGAATTCAAAAAATTGGATGGCTGTTATGCAATCTGAATATGATGCTATAATGAAGAATGGTACATGGTCTTTATGTGACTTGCCTCCTGGCAAGAAGGCCATTGGCACTAAGTGGGTATACAAGCTGAAGCGTAAACCTGATGGTATAGTTGACAGGTATAAGGCTAGACTTGTTGCAAAGGGTTATGCGTAGGAAAGTGGCATTGATTTTGATGAGACCTTTACACCTACATGCCGTATGACTACTGTTCGGAGCATTTGTGCACTTGCAGCCCATCATGGTTGGAATGTACATAAGTTGGACATTAAAACAACATTTCTGAATGGTGACTTGCATGAAGAAGTGTATGTTTTTCAGCCCCGTGGCTTTGTGCAGAAAGTGCATGAAAACCAGGTGTGCAGGTTAAAGAAGGCATTATATGGTTCAAAGCAAGCACCACGTGCTTGGTATGAGAAGGTACATGCCTATCTGGTTGCACATGGTTTTGAGAACAGTCCAACTGAAAGCACCTTATATGTTAAGCGTGCTAATGATGTGCTTCTGATCATTGTTGTCTATGTTGACGACATGCTACTCACTGGTCCTATTGAGAAGCATATTGCTGATTTCAAGGCTGATTTGCATGCCTCATTTGAGATGTCTGATTTGGGGCATTTGCATCACTATTTGGGCATTCAGTTTATGCAAGTTGATGGTGGAATGGCTTTGTGTCAAACGAAATATATTGACACATTATTGTAGTGTTTTGGCCTTGAACACTATAAGCCTATTGCCACTCCTATGGAGAAACGTTTACGATTGAGTCTTTATGATGCTGGAGATGCATTTGATGTTGTTCTCTATCAGCAGGCTGTTGGATGCTTGATTTACTTATGCATTACTCTGCCAGATATTCAGTTTGCTATCTCACAGATGATCAGGTTTATGCATTGCCCAGGAGTCACGCATTGGAAGGCGTTTAAGCGCATCTTTCGCTACTTGAGTGGTACTCAGATACTTGGGTTGTTTTATCCCAAGGGGGGATCACTACCACTAGATTTGCATGCTTTTTCTGACTCAGATTGGGCTGGTTGCTATGACACTCGTGTGTCCACCAGTGGTTTTTTCTTCATGCTTGGTAGCTCATGTATGTCTTGGTTGAGCAAGAAGCAGCCTACTGTGGCCACTTCCAATTGTGAGGCTGAGTATAGGGCAACTTTCACAGCGAGTGTTGAGTGTGTTTGGCTCAGACGCCTTATGGCTGATTAGGGTGTTGGCCACTCTTTTGCCACCACCATCTTCACTGACAGTCAGAGCGCATTGGCAGTTGCAAGGAACCCTGTGTTCCATGCTTGCACTAAGCACATTGAGGTGCATTATCACTATGTCAGGGAGAGGTTCTCTGCTGGGGAGATCAGCTTGGCATATGTGCCCACGCAGGAGAACATTGCAGACCTTTTCACGAAGGCTCTACCTAGGGAGAATTTTGAAGCTTTCCGCAAAGCTTTGGGCTTACTTCCTTTTGTGGAGTGATTTCCACATAGCTTGGCACTTCCTTATACATGAGTGCCAGCTCCTTGATCACCGCATCACTCCTAGGGGGGATTTGTTGATATATTTAGGTAGTGATGTGTGTGAACACACTAGGACCGTCGGGGCACTTTTTTCCCTCTTTAGGAGGTCTTTTTCCCCCGGCTTGTATATACGCATATTGCCCTAATGGGCTACTTATCTTTGTACATTCTCTAGTAATACATTCAGTATTGTGTGTTTGTGCTCCAAGCTTCTTCTTCTTCCTTGTGTTGTTCGCATGCTTCCGCAGACATCTATCTCCAACAAAAACTTGTTGGAATAAAAAACATAGGTGACCTTTGTTAGAAGAGAAAAAGTTTTAAGAAGAATTTTTGAACAACTAAACCTAGCTAAAGATCAAAGGAAGTTAGTACCTCCTAAGAAGATGAAGGTGGTACCTCCCATTAAAAGCAAAGAAGCTAGTGACAAAGCATCTGAGGATCGTCGCAAATACCTAATCGAGAAAAGTAACAAGAGGTTCCCAATGGAAGTTGAGGTAAAGAGAAAATACGAACAACCTATGCCATTTTTATTGGAACCCCCACTCGAACTCCTGGAAGGTGGATCTACTTTGGTTACCAGGGAAGACGGACAACTCATATGCATACTAGAGACGGAGGATCCGGAGGAACATTACAAGGAGGATAATGAAGGAACACAAGAAGTGGATGGAGAAGATGAGGAGGACAGATAACTATTGCAACAAATTTTGCACTCCATAGAAATGGGAAAGCCCCAAGAGGAGTTTAGCATCCAGAGACATTAGAAGATTAAATAGTGGTCCTAACCACTTGCCCACACAAGGAGCAAGTGCAAGAAGGGTTCATATACCTGATGGAGACCTCTAAAGCTCCAAAGGTTTGATCTATACTTATTTAAGAGCACCTCTATATCAGTTATAGACCAAACTTTACACGAATGTTACCTTAATTACCAAATCATTCACTATCACTTCTCTAAGTGAAAACTTTTCTTCTTCAAGAAGTCTGCTTCAAAATTTGACTTCATTACCTTCACATCACTTCAAATTTTCTTTAATCTAATGATGCAGATATCTCCACGATACCTTTGCGCAATCATATCAACCATTAGACCTTCAAAAGAGTCATTAAAACTTTAATTTTATCTTTAAGATCAAAGATATGTCAGAAACTATCTTCTTGAACAAGCGACTTTGACATAGTCAACTTCTAAGGTTGATTTCTCATAGCACAAGTCCCGTTTTGTTAAATGCTTTTAGCCATAGCTTTCGTACCTTCTAACTTAGATTGTGAATGCTCACTCATCAAAAAATTTACACTATGCACTGAGATTGAAGCAAAACATTGACACAAAAATATGCGCGACTTTGAGAGTTCTATCTGCAGACTTTACATACACATGTTCCTATTGATCATACACACAACTTGAAAGGAATTAGACCATGAAACTTTGAACATACTCACCATTCATGCATTCTTTGGACAATGCATGAATTGCAACTTAGATGATTGCTAAATCCTAATTCAATATAGAACACCCTTTGATCTCCTACTGCTTCATGTGTTGCATTCAAGATGAGAGTCATGTCATCCTTCTGATCTGATGGATAATTATAATAGTTGTTATTGTAGGACTGAGGTTGAAAGCTTCTTCCACCTCCTCTAGCATATGAAGTCCTACCACCTCTTCCTCTGAAGTTACCTCTTTGATTTCAACCTCCTCTACCTCTTTGATTGAAACTCTAATTATGGTTTCCACCATTTTGATTGTCATACCAACAATCATTTGCTAAGTGATTTGTTCTGCCACAAATCCAACAAGCTCTAACATTATCTTTATTCTTACCTCCTCTTCCTTTACCTCTTGAATTCATCTTCCCTCTTGTGAAATTAACTTGGCTTGAAGGTCCTTCATCATCAGTTGACTGCTTACCTTTGCCATTCTTTTTCTTGTCTTTGGAATACATAGCTTGACTTGCACTCCTATCATTATCTCCCTTAATGTCCTGCTCAAAAGTTAGCATATGTCCTAGGAATTGATTAAGATCAAGAGTAAAGTGATCTAATGAAAATTCTATGGACAATATGAAAGGTTTCCATTTCTCATCGCCCCTCAGACCTATAAGTATTTGTCTTACCATCTTATCCTCTTCAATATCTTCATCTATTGCTCCCAAGATATCTGCAATATCCTTCATTCTTGCCACATAATCAGAAATTGATTGTGAGCTCTTCTTCTTGAAGGTTGTGAACTCAACCCATAATGAGGACTTCCTTGAATTGGTTGTATTTTGGAAATGCTCTTCCAAAGCATTCCACACATCTGTTGCACTTTCTAATCCTCTAATATGAGGTAGAAGATAATCATTTATAGCCATGTAAATAATGCTCCTAGCTTGAGCATCCGTCTTCATCCAATTCTTCAAATTTGCAAGCTCTTCCCTAGTTGGAACATTAGGATCTTCAAACTCAGGCTTTTCTTCTTCTCCTGTAATGAATGCCATCAAATCTTTGCTCATGAGATGTGCCTCCATCCTCATGGACCAAGCAGGATATTTCTCCCTATCTAGCTTATCAATCTGCAAGCTTTCTCCCATCTTTGATCTTTGTCTTCTACAAATATTAGGATGCATGAATATACTTTGTACGTCTAATATAAAGCTTCAGTCTTTCAGATCCTTTCGAGCTCAAACTTCACACTTCTTCAAGTTGTCTTTAAAAACATTGATCTTGTCCACCTTCAGTTTGAAGAGACTTCAATGTCTGCAATAGTCAGGACTTCCAATGCTCTTTACTTCACCTTGTATTGCACCTTTTGCTCTGATACCATTGATGCAGACTCTAAATCTCTAAAGGTTTGATCTTTACTCATTTAAGACACCTGTATATCAGTTGTAGACCAAAGTTTACACAAATGTTACCTTAATTTACCAAATCATTCACTATCACTTCTCTGAGTGAGAACTTTTCTTCTTCAGGAAGTCTACTTCAGAATTTGACTTCATTACTTGCACATTACTTCAAATTTCTTTGATCTAATGATGCACATATCTCCATCCTACATTTGCACAATCATATCAACCATTAGACCTTCAAAACAATCATTAAAACTTCAATTTGATCTTTAAGATCAAAGATATGATCAAAGATATGTTAGAAACTATCTTCCTAAACAAGCGACTTTGACATAGTCAACTTCTAAGGTTGATTTCTCACAGCGCAAGTGTCATTTTGCTAAATGCTTTTTGTCATAGCTTCCCTACCTTCTAACTTAGATTTTGAATGCTCATTCATAAAAAACTTTACATTGTGCAATGAGATCCAAACAAAACATTGACACAAAAATATGTGTGACTTTGAGAGTTCTATCTGCAGACTTTACATACACATGTTCCTATTGATCATACACACAGCCTGAAAGGAATTAGACCATGAAACTTTGAACATATCTTGATTAGCTTCTAGATTAGATGTGTACAAAAGATATTCCGATCCACATGATCAGGCTGAGAGAAATCATAGAAAGATTCGATGCTAGCTCTTGAAGATGACTCTCTACACATCTATCTCATGGACTCTTGGCTTCTAATGACTCTCATTTATATTTCTTTACATCATTGACTTATATACATATTATTCTAGACTCATCCTACATCTATTTCATTATTCCTTATCATTCTAATGATCATCCAAACTCATAGTACAAGAATTTTCATATGTAATGTACATATGTATACAAGCTACAATTTTGAGATCTATTCACTATCTTCAATGACTTCTTTGGCTTCATTCTAATTCTTAACTTGCTTCAAGGTCTTCATCATCATCAATTTGGGATTGCATTGTTCCAACAATACCCGGGCCTAGATGTGACAATGGAAGAAGTAGAAGAGCAAAGTATGACTAACTTGGGTATTGTTGAGATACCAGGACAAAAGTTACACTGGGAAAAACCAAAAAAAGAATTTTACATATGATTCCAAGGGGAAGAAGATAAGGGAACTGTAGCTTAGGAAACAAAAATCATGAAGGATGGGACACCACAAAAGGACCAACAAGAAAAAGAAGAACACTCTCAAGAAGAAAGCAGTTCTAAAGCAGAGAGTGGCTCGAAAGGAAAGGATGATGAGGATGGTTATGAGGAGGTAGGAATACAATAGGCAAAAAAAGAGAACCAAGGCTTGGAGGTGAAGGCACATGACAGAAACATGGAGGAAGAAGAACAAAAGGATTTAGAAGCAGGGAAGGAAACAAATGGAGTGGAGAAGGAAGATGTCCAATGGGTGCAGCTAGAGCAAGAGGGAATACAAAATAAGAATCAAGCATTAGAACAGTATTCGACCCAAGGTCAAGAGAACGAGGGAAACAAGGACCTATTGGAAATTAAATCCATATTCGAACAACACATTGATCAATTTTCTCAAGGGGCAAAATGGGCATTACAAGCAGGTCTCAGGATGGAAGAAGAAAGAAGGCAGTTGTTGGAGACCTGGACAATAAAAAGTAAAGATTTATTTAAACAGAATGAGATGTTGCGCCAAGACAACCAAGTGCCCCAAGAAGAAATAATAAAGATAACGGAAGAAGTCATAGTTGCGGAACACCAGAAGAAAAAGGTAGAGAAAGCACAACAAGAAAGGGAAAATTAGTTCAATGAAATAATAAAGAATAAAGATAGAGAGATTGGACAAGGAAGAAATGTTGTGAAGATAGTCAAAGATGAATTGGAGGAGTACAAACTGTACCTACAAAGCAAGAAAGAGGAAGTGTTGAAGCTTAAACAAGAGAAAGAGCAATGTATGCAAGAGCTGGAGAATCGCACAAGAGAACAGAAGAATTGGGAACTGAGATGCATGGAAAGCCAAGAGGCCGCTCAGGTAAGAGACCAGACAATTTAGGAGCTCTTAGAAGAACTTAAGCAGAAAGAGGCCCAATACTCTGGAAAAGTTAAGGAAATAGAGAACCAAAAAATGAAATATTCAATTCTGTACTCATCATTTAATGAGAGATGTGCAAGATTACACAATCATTGTACAAAACCGTATATTAACAATGATAAAGACCTGTTTGGAAAGCTTTTTAGAGGTTAACATCAAAACCCTGAATTTTTTGGGCTTCCAATCAAGAACAAATACCCTTTGGATGGACTCCACAATCTATAACCCATGTGCTTATCATCATAACCAATAAACACATAGTTTTCAGCTTTAGGTTCCAATTTATGCCTTAGTTGAGATGGTACATATGCATAAGCCAAACATCCAAACACTTTGCAATGATCTAACGTAAGTCTTTTACTCCACCATGCCTCATATGGTGTCATAACATTCAAAGCCTTACATGGATGTTTATTAACCAAATAAGTAGCTATATTCACAGCCTCAACCCACAAATAATTAGGGCAATTTTTCTCTTTCATCATTGACCTTGCAAACTCAACACGAGTTCTATTTCTCCTTTCTGCTACACCATTTTGTTGAGGAGAGTACCTGCAAGTAACTTCCCTTTTTATACCTGCATTCCGTAAGTAATCACTAAAACCATTAGAGAAATACTCTCCCCCTCCATATGACCTTAGTCTCTTCAATTTTTGTCTTGAAACCTTTTCTGCATACACATGCTAATGTTTAAATGTATTGAACACCTCTGATTTATCTTTGATCACATATATAGTGATCCATCTGGTAGCATCATCAACATAAATCACATAATATCTCGAACCATTAATGCTAAAGTCCTTTGATGGAATCCACACATCTATATGCACCAATTCAAGCTTTTCTGAATACATAAATCCTTTCTTACCATAAGTCTTCTTGTGAGCTTTACCCAATTGACATGCTTCACACTTGTATGTCATGTGTTGACCTGCAATATTAGGTAATCCAAGCGCTGAGCCATTGTTAATCATATCCTTAATACCTCTTTCATTGAAATGTCCAAGCCTTTTGTGCCAAAGATGTAAGTCAAAGATCTTATGTCCTCCATAAGTGAACAAGGCATGAGCAACATTGCCTTGAATCTTCAATGTGCAGAGCCTTCCTTCTTTTTTTTCTTGAAACAATTTTTTTTATACCCCTAGGGTCTTCCACAAAAACTCCATCATTAGTGAACCTTACTTCATAACCTTTCTCTACAATTTTTCCTACACTTATCAGATTCTTTGGGATTGTAGGAACATACAAAACCTTACTCAAAAGAGTGCTTCCATCCTTGGCCTTTACTGATCCAATGGACTTCACATTGTGCTTTGTGTTATCACCTGTTTGAACTACATGATTACTCACCTTATTCTCCAAATCAATCATCAAAGCTATATTGCCACTTAGGTGATTGCTACACCTTGAGTCAATGTAGAAGACTCTTTGATCTTCACTTTGTCTTTCACAAGTTGCATTCATAATTAAGGTTGAATCCCCTTTCTGATCTGAAGCATAGTTGTAGTAGGTATTATTGTAGGATTGAATTTGGAAGCCTCTACTTGCATTTCTTCCAAAGAAACCTCTACTACCTCTACCTCTGAAATTACCTCTCTAACTTCTACCACCTCTTCCTCTTGAATTAAAATTTTGATTATATCCTCCACCATTCTGATTATTATGTCAACATTCATGAGCTAAATGATTAGTCTTACCACAAATCTAGCAAGCTTTGACACCATCTTTATTGCTTCTGCCTCTTCCTCTTGCTTTGCCACATCCTCTTCCTCTTACGAAATTAGCTTGACTAGTAGTGCCTTCATCTTCATTCAATTGTTGCTTGCCTTTGTTAATCTTCTTCTTATCCTTTGAATACATTGCTTGACCTGTACTTTTATCAACATCACCTTTGACATCCTGTTCAAAGGTTAGCATATTTCCTAGCAATTGATTCAAATCAGGAGTGAAATAATCTAGTGACAATTCAGTGGATAGAATGAATGGCTTCCACTTATCATGTCCTCTCAAACCTGTGAGAATTTGTCTTACCAAATTTTCCTCTTCAATGTCTTCATCAACTGCTCCTAATTCATCTGCAATATCCTTCATCCCTGATACATAATCAGAAATAGATTGAGAAGCCTTCTTCTTGAATGTGGTGAATTCTACCCATAAAGATGCCTGCCTTGACTTTGTAGTATTTTGGAAATGCTCCTCCAAAGCATTCCATATGTCACTTGCACTTTCAAGTCCTCTAATGTGAGGTAGCAAGTAATCATTGACTCCCATGTATATAATGCTCCTTGCTTGAGCATCCTTCTTCATTCATGTCTTGAAATCTGAGAGCTCTTCCCTAGTTGGAACACTTGGATCCCTACCTGGATCCTATTAGCTTCATGCTTGGTCACTTAGGAACCAAATCCCAAGCGTTGTTTTCTTGAAGTGCTTCAATTTCTTTGTGCATGGCTTTTCTCCATTCTTTGTTCTCATTGACTTCTTCATATGAAGAGGGTTCTTCTATCATAGAGTCCTTGGTCATGTACAAAAAATTCTTGGTGACTAATGATGTGTCATAGCCATACCTATGGGTTTTTTACTCTTCCTTTGAGATCTTCTGAGTGCGTGATTTGAAGACTCTCGAATGTCTTCCAATTGCTTGGACTTGGTCTTGCCTTTTGACTTACAACCTTGAAGTCAATCTGCTCTTCATCCCCTGATTTGGCATCTTCTAGTATTTGTTGATCTTCTTGAGTGAGAGTTGGAAAATCATTTTCCAAGTCATAAGGTAACTTGATCTTTTGGAAATCATCTTCAAACCATGAATTATATTCATCAAACACCACATCCCTACTAATTGAAAATCCTTTGTTAGTGGGATTGTACAACCTATATCCCTTTTGGTTCTAGTCATCGTGAATTAATATACAATTTTTTAGCTTTTGGATCAAGCTTCCATCTAATCTATGAGGGTATATGTGCATAAGCAATGCACCCAAAGATTTTACAATGGTGTATTGATGGTCTCCTGCCATTCCATGCCTCATAATGTGTCATGCCATCCAAGGATTTTGATGGGAGCCCATTAATCAAGTATGTGGCTGTGGAAATAGCCTCAGCCCATAAGTAATTTGGTAGTTTCCTTTCATTCAACATTGATCTTGTAGCCTCTACTATCACTCTATTCTTGCTCTGTGCCACGCCATTTAGTTCAGGAGTGTATCTTGTTGTGACCTCTCTCTTTATACCTCTTTCCTATAAGAATGAGTCAAATTCATGTGAGAAATACTCACCGCCTCCATTAGATCTCATCCTCTTCAAGCTTCTACTTGTTTGCTTTTCAACCAATGCCAAATACTTTCTGAAACAAGTAAAGACTTCATCTTTATGCTTCATGAAGTAAATGATTGTCCATCTACTATAATCATCTATGAATGAAAAAAAGTTCCTTGATCTTGAGATTGATGGCTCTCCGCTAGGACCCCATACATCTGTGTGCACAAGTTCCAAGTATTCTTCATACATATACCCCATTTTGTTGAATGGTTGTCTGTGAGATTTACCAAATTAGCATGCTCCACATTTATAAATCATGTGTTTCTTGGACACATTTGGAAGGCCAAGCACACTCTAATCCCTACATATTTTCTTTAGTGTTCTTTCACGTATATGACCTAGCCTTTTATGCCATATCTCTAGTTTAGATAAGGTTTGATCTTTGTAGTTGAAGGGTGCAATGTTTTTGGTATCTTCAACTTCAAATGTAAAGAGTATATTGGATCTCTCACCTTTTGCAATCCTCTTGAAGCCTTGTTGAGGGTCTTCCACATATGCTCTATGCCTTGTGAATCTAGCCTGTAAGCCTTTCTCAACAGTCTGTCCAACACTGATTAGATTTTTTGTTATGGTTGGCACATATAAAACCTTACTCAAAAGGTTCATGTTACCATATGAAGCCTTGAAATTTCCAATTTTCTTAACAGAGTGTCTAGTGTCCACCTATCTGCACTTCATGCTTCCCTTTAGGTTCTTTAGAATTAGATAGCAATGCTACATTTCCAGCCACATGATTGGAACAACCAGAATCACTATAGAAAAGATGCTCATAATCTTTACCTTGCTTGGATGCCATGTTCATGATGAGTAAAGAGTCCTCTTGGTCTTTTGTGTAGTTGTATAATCTCTTCTACTTATAAAGCCTCCTTGATAGTTGTTTTTGTAGCCTTGGTTGTAGTTGTGATGGTAATTGCTTTTTCCATTGTTGAACATGCCTCTCGATTGTCCATAGCCTCCTCTATGGAGGCCTCTTCCTCTCTGATTCCTTGTGTTCTTGAAGCATTCATCTGTGTTGTGGTTGGTTAGGCCACATATGTTGAAAGGTGAAGTGTTGTGTGATCTCCCCCTACCTTGTTTTCCTCCTCTACCTCTTCCTCTACCTATGAAGTTCACTTGAGAGGTACTAGCCTCTTCTTCATTCTTTTTACCTTTGCCTTTATCTTTGCTTTTATTTCTATCTGTATAAAGGGCAAAAGATTGATTACCTCTAGAGCTTTCTCCATTCTTGTTGAGCTTTGTCTCATGTGTGAAGAGCTGCCCCATCAATGTGCTAGAGCCTTGGCTCCCTTGAGCTCTAGTCCTTGATTTGGCTAGGGTTCTTGACCAAATACAGGTTGAACAATGGTAGAATATGGAGATCTAAATAAATTTAACAAAACTACTGATAGATCTAAGATAAACAACTCACAAATTTTCATTGAAGTTCATTGGGGAGATTTTATCTTTGTTCTCCATGCTGTTTGTGAGAAATCAATGAAGGAAAATTTTAAAGATTCTAAGTATCTTCATGCTTTTTAATATTAGTTTTCACCAATGATGCGTCTTGGCTATCAATAAATCTATAAATAAACTAGAACATTGTTACAATGCTCCATCCAAGCTTAGTTGGGGAGCCAATCCATATATTCAATCACTACTATCTCCCTTGTATGCTATATTTGATTTGGAATTCAGGTGCATGTAAGTGTTGTTTAATAGATGTATCAAGGATTTTCTTTGAATGAATGTTATTGCCTTCTTTTAATTAACATTAAAACAAGAAGTTTTGAAAAGTTAAGTTGTGATATGGGCACTATCATGTTTTCTGCTAAGTGCTTGTCATTCTCATGTGTTTAATGTTCATTTTCATCTCTCTCAACCCAAATTTTTGAAAATTGGTTAGGTTGTGATATGGACATAATCATGTTTTCTTATGAGTGCATCATTCTTTGTTGGTTATCTTAAAATTTTGTTATCTTTTGGGTTGACAAGATAAAAGTCAAATTATGGATTGATAACTTAATTGATGACTCAGCTATAGCCAACTCAGGAATGCTCACAAACATATAGTGAGGATAATTGATGAGTCATTTGCAGCCAGCTTAGGAATGCTCACAAACTTATAGTAAGGATAATTGATTGTATTCTCAATGTTTTAAATGATAAAATTTTGACTTTGAAATTATAATTTGGATCTACTCTTGTATGCATAAGAGATTTGACATATCATTTTTCAAGGATACTTAACACGGGATCCATTGTGAATAGAAATAAAAAGGATGGAGCTATAGATTCCATATTTAATAGGTTTACTTTGATATTAAAGTATCAACTAATCGAGTATTAAATCTCAATCGCATTTTTTCTTGTAAGATCATGATTAGTTGGGAAATTGCTTCCTTTGTGTATGAGAAACTTATCTTCATCTTTTTGGGATGTCTAAGAGAAGAGTAAAATAAATTGAAACAGCAAAAATGGAAGGAAATATATATTAGATCACTTTTGGATGTATGCTTCTTAGTAGTCAATTTTATTATGGCTTATCATTTACAAATAACTAAGGATATGATCAAAGGCCTAGTGCTTCCCTCTCTTTGCTTTACTTAGAACGAAAAAGCTTTTTTTCTGAATGTACTAAAGTGAATGTTAGATTTTTGGAGCATTTTTAGATCCATTACCTTGTGGCATATTGTTAGAGGAGCACTAGATTATGCCCTTTGACTATACTAAATAACATTATTGAAATATGTTTTTAATTAGAAGATTATTGATGTAGGGGAAATGCTACAAGAATATACATTTGATACAAGAAGTCCCACAACCTGGGACTAATAGATATGAAAAAGTGGATAACACAAGATACAAGAGATCCAAGAACTTAGGATTGTATGTACGGAATATGATATTAGAATTACAAGATTTTCCTTGATGGAGATGAACTAGATACAAGACAAAACTAGACAAGGTATCGTACTATGAGATTACAAGATGACAAGACAATATATATAAAAAATGGAATACACAAAATTAGAACAAGGTATTAGAGAAGAACAAGAACTGGAACTTAGAAAGTAACTTCTTAAGGATTGTGACTCCTTGAGCTACCAAGAATGGCATTAAAAAGCTTGATTGTATGTGGCCAAGAGCTCCTTATATAGGTTTTTAAGGGTGGGTATGAACTAATGATGTCATGAACGATATCAACAAGTCAAAATAAGATCTCTCGATATCAAAGCAAAGCAAGTGGACAATCATTCTTAGGGTTTTATACTCTTGTGATATGATGGTAATGTTAGATTTTCAAACTTCTTCACCAATCATGAGATATGAAAAGTCATATGACAATTGGGATTCAAGATGGTTTTGTTAGGGTCCATGCTATCACCTCCCCCTTAAGTGACAAGTTCCATGAGGAGCATCCATGTTCTCTTGCTTGGCTTCATTGGGTTCTTCTTGTGAAGTTCATGAGCCTTGATTAATACTCTTTGAAAAGTTTGGCATGTTCTCAACTAATATTGCTAATATCATACTCTTTTCGATGAACAAGGTATTCTAGTTTTCCTTAAGATATTCTTGAATCAAGGACATGCTTGACTTTGAATTCTTCATTATCTTTGATCTGGATAGGTGTTGAAGAACTAGGTCTCTCCCTCCTCAATGGTGGAGTATGATATGGTTCCAATGTGGGCTCATAGAAAATTGTGTATATTCTCATGGTACTTGGTAACTCAAGCTTGAAGGTGACTAGATTAATCTTTGCTAGGATGGTAAAGAAACAAAATCTGTGATGGTTTAGCTTTGCACATGGCCTTGAAGTCTATAAATTATTTCTAAGTAACCAAAATTTATCCCAGTGGAAATTTTGTTCTAGAACTTTATTCACCCATTTTATGTGGCGATCAATCTATGGATTATTGGCTATATCTAATTTATCTTGAATACCAAGGATTTTGGAAAGAATGTTATAAAAGCAAGATATGAACTATGGACCTTGATCACTAACACATCATCAAGGAATCCAAGGTCTAAAGATACATTTGAGAAAAAATATAAGAGTGGTTGCATATGTGATTGCCTTAGTGGTTGGAATAAAGTATGCCATCTTTGTGAGTCTTTCCACTGAAAGACGAATGGCATCATACTTATCTAACTTTTGTAGATTTGTGATGAACTCCATAATTATATAGAGAGGAGAATTTTCTTGAATGATATGTGACCATATGTAGATGTCCATCATTCCTATGCTAACACATGAAGGCTTCCAAGATGAAGCCTAATAAATCTATCTCCAAAAAAAAAAGTCTTGGTAGGATCAAGATGAAGTAGAATTAGGGTGGTGGTGAATGTTGATTTGAAGGTATGAAAGGCTTTTTTTGCTTCTTTGGTACATGATAATTTCGTCTTTCTTGTAAGCTTACTAAGTGACACCACTATCATCCTTGATGAATATACTATAGAAGTTAGCAAAGCCTAAGAAGCATTATACATCACAAACACATGTATATTGTGTGGTGAACCAAACTTCTTATTCTTCCTTGTGTTGTCTGTGTCATTCAATATACCTCAAACTCCAACAATTGGTATCGGAGCACGCTACATGTTGCCACTTCATCTATGGTGTTGTCAACAACCCTCTGATCATAGTCTCAAAATCACATGAAAATTGGTGCACATACTTGAGATGATTAGGAGTTCAAAGAAGCTTTGCTATGTGACATTGAAATTTTGATTTGAGATTGTTTCGACCTCAAAATACACTATGAAAGTGATTGTGCAGGAAATTTGGTCCTTTGTGCCAAACATATATACATGCTATGGTTCACTAGTACAAGCACCTTAAAGTCTGCTACAAGTTTAGCAGATCTTGACAAGGTGTTTCTACTCAACATTTTAAGATACAATCAATTTTCTACATCATGGTATTTAAACACTAGCCATGGTTGAAAGAAATGATGTAACCCATATGTTTGCAATTGATGATAAGTTGGATGGTACTAATTACACATTTCAGGCATAGATGATTCATCATGTATTGGTAGCAAAAGGGTTGTGGAATATTATGTCGAGTGTTGAAAAGAATCCTACTGCACATGCAAATACAGTCATTGAAGCTGATGCAGATGCTATTGAAGATGATGATCTTCAATTTCTTGGTCATTTTGTAGCTCTTGTTTGACCTATTGGAGAGAAACTTTCTTGGGATGGAAGAGTTTCATAATCACATGCATTGATATCCTTATTTGTGAAACATGCTATTATCCCTCATATTCACTATTGCAATATATGAAAAACTTCTTGGGATACTCTTGCAACATTATACCAAGCAAGAAATGAGGCTAGTGTTGCTTATCTCCAAAAATAGTTGTAGAGTGAGCACATGAATGAAGGAGATTCTATGGATAATTTTTTGACAAATATACAAGATTTGAAGAAGTAGTTGATTTCTACTGATGGAATCTTGCCAGATCGTTTACTTATGCAACTATTCTTAATAGTCTTCTAGATTCATATAAGAGCTTTTCTTCTACTCTTTGATTGATGATGAAAGGCAATGCTCCGCGAGTTGCACAACCTCCGCGGCTAAGCCACTGTATCATTGGGATGAACATCTTCCATTACAGTGTCTCGAGCGGCTTGATCCTTAGGAGATGGTGGAGCAGAGATGATACGTGTGAAAGAGGTGGTATCCTGCAATTGGACGGTTGAGGAAGGCTGAACTTGACTCTATGAGGAGCTCAGTTTGCGACGCTTCCCCCGAAAAAACTACAGCAGGTCATCGTTGTCTGCAACCTCTATCTGCAACCGCTTGTAAGTCGATTGTACCCACGCAAGCAAATCCTGGTTAGCCTTGAGAAAAGCTTCTTCTTCATCATCGGAAAGTCCATCCAGCATATGCACAAGTTCGGCTACATAAGGTGGAGCATGAAGGTCGCAAGGCTTCATCTCGTCCAAGGGTACTTCATATTTCGGATGATTACTTTTGAAAATAAGTTTGTGTTCAGACCAGTCCTGCAACACTTTGGCTTGTTTCAGCCAAGGCCTCCCGAACAACAAGTTATAATCTAGACTTGAGTCAGGTAATTCTAGGACCACAAAAGTCATTTTAAACACTGCCCCCTAAAGAGTAATGGGTATATCACGTACCAAACCCACCCGATGGACCCTAGATTGATCCGTCATTCTCATAAAAAACTGAACAGGTTCAATCTGAGTCCATCCTAACCGTTTACAAAGGGCGGCTGTTGTAATATTCACACCGGAGCCTCCATCAATTAACACTTGAGTAATTTTGTGGTTTAATACCATACCATAATTAAAGGAAAAACATGATCCATCGTAGAATCAATTTTTGCACTGATAGTTGCCGTAGCAGGTGTACACAAAGATCTTGGATAATTTGTTGCTGAAATTGTTGTCGTACACCCAGAACCAAGGCTACCAGTTGCCCCAACGGTATTGTAATAGATGCCTGCGATAGAATATTCCACACAGAGTCAAAATTCGACATACCCAATATTGAATTCGGTGGACTCTGTGGCAACACTTTCACTAGACTCGGTTCTTCTTTGGTGGATTCAGTATTGTGTGTTGGACCATAGGTATTGGATCAGGAAAAACAGCTGGTTCTTGACTGGCCCACATAGTGGCTTCGGAAAAAACTCTCTGATTGTTCTCGAATGCCGGTTGTAATTTCTTGCCGGACCATGTTTGAATTGTTGCCGCTTGAGTATCTACTACTGAAATATATACCATGTTTGCCATTGGATGTTGTCGTTCTTTTCATCATTTATCATACTCAGATGCCTCTTTGCAATATCTACGGATATGTCCAATCTCACCACAAAAATGGCATCTTGGTGCTGGTAGAGAGATGCCTTCAACCGATTGACTGGAGTTCCACTGGGTCTAGCCGAAGTTGTTTGCTCACGGTCCCCTATAGGTTTTATAACTTTGGTAAGAAGTATTCCTCAAATGTGGTGGTACATAGTGGGTAGCCGGTTGTCCCTGCTCCTGTATGATAGCATTTACGGTTGGCCTGGTCTGTACTTTAGCATTATATGGACACGTTTTGGTGGAGTGACTCGCCGTATTACAAATAGCACAATACATTTGGTTTAGTGCACAAGCAGAAGTAGTGTGTCCCGGGTTCTTACATTTTGTGCAATACACTTGTTTCAATGGATCCTCGCTCGTACCCTTGGTTGCCTTCAATCAGTCTAGATCTTCAACGAATCCAGCCACTTTATGTTCCCACTATAATGCCATGGCTATTACTGCATCCAAAGTCATACCACCCACACATCGTATAATCATTACTTGTTTTAGTTGATGGTTTAATCCATTAATAAACCACTAGGTAATCACGTCATCTGGTAGGTTAGCATGCACTGGTGGTAGTTGTCGTAGATGAGTACGAAATAAAGTTGCATACTCGTGCACATTCTGATGTGGTTTCTGTCTATTGTTTTGCAGATAGTCAAAGATCTCAGCCGCATTTTTCTTCAACCGAAATCGTTGTAAGAAGGCATCCTTAACATCATGATATTGACCGAAATGATTAATGTCGTATTTAGTTAACCACCGGGTAGCCTCATTAACCAGAGTAGATTGGAACACTATAGCCTTATATGCCGGATCCGCTGGATAGTTGAGTACAGCATAATTGATTTCAAAAGTTCACACATGTGCATCCGGATCATCACCGCGAAATCCTCCAAATTTTGTATACGTAACTCTAGCGGATACCGATCGTGGTGGTATGGTCTACTGCTGCTATTGTTGTTGTTATTGTTGCTAATGATGTTGCTGTTGTTGATGTTGTTGTTGGTGATGTTGCTGTTGCGAACCACTCATGTTGTTTAAATCAAGAGGAAATATTACTGCCAAATGATTTGAACCCGTTAAACCTAATTGTTGTTGTGTTGTCCCATCGTCTTGCACGTTCTCCGATAATCAGATATTGTTAAGCCGATCACACACGCCTACACCCAATTGCCATTCCTCATAGTTGACTTCTAAAGTGAGATTTTCACCAAAACTTTCATCCACAATAGACTAGTTTCCTCAAAATCAGAACCCAAAGTAGAGCTATCATCCAAATTCTGCAAACCGACCCCGAAATTATCCGAAGTACCACCGAAATTCCACAAAGTGCTACCGAAAATTTCCACACTGTCACCAGACCCAGTGCTTACTTCACCAACCTTACTTTTCATGGATGGGGTTGGTTGCACTTCTGGTATACCCTGTAATCCTTGCACAAGGAAATGCTGAGATTGCACCCCACTAGTCCATATTTCTCGCTTTCCTTCCGACGATTGTCCATCACCACTACCACCCGGAGGTGTTCCCAATGCGCTAAGAACTTTCTAGGGATGCTGATCCCTTATGTAGTTCGGGTACGATTCTCCGGAATGTGTTACAGACATATATCATCGGATTCTTTCTCAAATCCTAGTCTATGCGACGATTGGCTACTCTGTGCCCCATGGTCGGCACCAGTGTTAATCTTATGGATAATCTAAATTGTTAACCAATCTATACGTGGGTTCTTGGGACGGTCAAGGGTCTATAATACAGAGACCCTTTATGTATTTTCCCCAGTCACTTCATTAACTTCTCACAGTTTCAATAGATTCAACTATCACTTTCCAACATATAACAACTTTTAACGATTACCATAACCACATGCATAGAACTTCTACTGCTCATTTAATATTATTATTATACCCGCATTTCAACCATATACACAATAAGATGTTAACACAGTACCTTATTCACTTCAATAATGAACCTTTAACAATATAGATGACAACACAATTGGATAAACTCGTGATAGAATCAACTCTTGTCGATTGCCTAGATAGAACAGTCCGACGACGCATCTGTCATCTCTTCCACACACTTCTCTATTAATCAAAAAGGCATTACAATATTTTGCACAACACCCTTTCAGTGTGCATCTTTTCCTAATTACAATTAATCTCCTCGATAATATTTCAGTAGTCTGACAGAGGAATACATGTCATATGATTTCAATGCATTTTTTGCGAGTGTGGGATAAAACCTTACTATACAAGTCCATATACTCCTTAAGAAAATGGAATTGCTAAAAGAAAGAACATGTCTCTCATGGAAATGAAAAGATGTATGGTCAAAACTCGAGCTCTACCATATAGCTTCTTGCTTGAGGCTGTTATGTGTGTAACATATGTACTTAATAAGTGTCCCACCAAAGCACTACAATCAATCACTCCATATGAGGCTTTGCATGGTGACAATCCATTTTTTGCTCATGTACATGTCTTTGGTTGTTTGGCATATGCATTAGTTCCTAAACAAAAATCTAGAAAATTGAATAATGAAGGAATGAAATGTATTTTTGTTGAAGCAAAGGCTATCATCTATCATCCATAGACTAAACACATTTTGGTTAGCCATGATTTTGTTTTTGTGGAAGATACAATTCACCCCTCACTTTCATGTACCAAGGATACAATAATTTTCTCTAAAGATGTGTATGATACTTTGCTATCTTTTTTAAAAGGTGGAAAATCAAGTGTTGGTTCAAATAAGCCATTTTTTATCTTTAGAGGTTTGAAATGATGATGTAGATCAGTCCATTTCTGATGTAGATTTACATGATGCACTTGTTGATGAGAGGGCTAACATATAAGTGGAAAAAACTATGCCTAAATGATTGGTACAAAATTCGAAAGAGAGAAAATAAGATGCACATTTGCCATATTATACTCGTTAAGGTTCCCATAATGCTTGCTTTGGATCAGATTTTTATGCAATGGTTATTTCTAGTCTTTTTTATGAGAATTAGCTCATTTCTTTCGATGAAGCATAAAATTGAGAAAATTGGACGGCTGCTATGAAATCAGAATATGATGCAATTATGAAGGATGGTACTTGTTCTCTATGTGATTTACTTTCAGGCAAAAAGTCCATTGGCACTAAATGGGTATACAATTTAAAACATAAGCCTGATGGTACAATTGAAAGGTAAAAGACTAGGCTTGTTGCCAAAGGTTATGCTTAAGAGAGAGGCATTGATTTTGATGAAATCTTTGCTCCCACATGTTGAATGACCATTGTTCATAGCATTTGCACTTGCAGCTCATCATGGTTGGAACTTACATCAATTGGACATTACGAATCCATTTTCGAATGATGACTTACATGAAAAAGTGTATGTATTTCAACCCTATAATTTTTATGAAAAATGGGCATGAAAACAGTGTGTAGGTTGAAAAAGACATTGTATGATTTGAAGAGAGCATCACATGCTTGGTATAAGAAAATATATGCCTAGTCTCTTGCACATGGTTTTGAGAAAAATCCAATCGAGAGAACCTTATATGTTAAGCATGTAGATGATGCAATTGTAGTAGGATGTTGATTTACTTAATTGCTTCCTTGATTTGCTTGAAGATTCCCAATTCATTCTTACAACTCATGGATCATCATGCTTAGATGCAAAGAATGTCCTATCTCATTTTTTTTCAGTTTTTGAGTCAAGTCCTCGACTTGTTACCAAAGGCTCTAACATGATGCCATAATTTTTTTTATGGTGTTATCGATGGTGCATGCTCTTGAATATAAGGTGGTATTGCTAAAAATGTTAGGGGATCACTAGATTGTGTCCTTTTACTAGACTAGGTAAGATTATTGAGATATGATTTTGATTATAAGATTATCCACATAGAGGAAACAACCAATATTAGAAGTCACACAATCTGGGAGTAATAGGTATGAATAATTGGAGTAGGAAAGATACAAGGGATCCCATAACCTAGAATATTGGTATGGAACATGATATCAAACTTACAACATCTTCGTTGATAGAGATAAACTAGATATAAGAAAGAACTAGAGAAGTCTTGTACCGCGAGATTACAAGATGACAAGACAAGATGTTTGGAAACAAGACTAGAGAAATCTAGAATAAGGATTTTGAAAAGAATAGGAACTGGAACTTGGGAAGTGCTTACTTGGAGATTGTGACTCCTTGAGCTCCTAAGTTTGGCATCGGCAAAGATGATGATGTGTATGGCAACGTCCTCCTTATGTAGGAGTTTGAGGGTGGTTCTTTTAAGGTGGTTATGAATTGATAATGTCATCGATGATGTTACCAAGCTGAAATAGGGTCTCTGGATATTGAAATAAGGAAAGTAGAAAATCATTCTTAGGGTGTTGGCATGTTCTAAACAAAAATATCATGTTAGAATTTTCTAATTTCTTCACCAATCATGAGATATGCCACAACATTCTTCATGCAATCAAAATTACTTTCTTTCTTTGTTGATCACTCATGAGTTACGAATAAGGCACCTAATACTTGAATATGTGGTCCAAGATTCAAGCCTCACTAATGAGTTTAGTCAAAAATGGCCTTTATGCCATAAGACCTTTATGTGTTTTACAGATATTTTTAAGAAGAAATTAGACCCTAAGGTCATAAACTGGTAGGACTATGGACCATTCAAATAAATTAGACCTTCACAATTTCTCTCTTTTTAAGGATCTTTAGGCTGAATAATCTTCTCGATGTTGTATGCTCGTGCTTTGTGGGATACAAAAAGGCCCTACAATTATCAATACTATTTACCTTGTAAGTTCAATAATAATTGACCATGCTCACATTAATTAAAAAACATGTAAAAACTTTGATAACAAAATCAAATCCTTCTAGATTGAGGAACAATTGTTTTCTATTTTTTTTTTTTAAATAAAGGAAGTTTGGCCTTAGCCTACTCTCCCGAACTTGAATTAAATAAAGGAAAAATACAAAAGAAGGGGACTAGTGCCCACGGGACCCCCCGAATCCCATAGAGCGGGGGAAGATTTTACAGAGTGTAGCTAGGTTTACAAGAAAAAGGTTAATCACCCACAAGTGGGGCCCACATGGGTAAAGTGTGTTTTCTATTTTTAATAATGGTTTTGCAAGAGCATTTATGTCCTCAATTTTTAGAAAAACTTTTGGTTTTATGTATAGAAGTTTTAAAGATTCAAAATAAAAAGGACCCATGAGATTGCAAAGTTTTACTATTTTAAAATTTGTACTAGTTTTCTCTTAATTTGCATGTCTTTATCTATGTTTGTTCCTTTCTCTATGTGGATGTTTGGTTTGGTTCATGCAAACCTTGATGTGTTATCCATGTCAATATTAAGGACTATATCTTCTTCTAGATATATGTTATCTCACAAATAAAGTGGTAAGAAAGATTCACGTTGTTATAAACTATGACGCCAATGGAAAGAAGATATTGATTGATTGAAATACTTAGAATAATTATAAATCAAAATATAAATTTTGATACAAGATCTTTGGATGAATTTGAAAATATTTATCAGAGTTTGGGAGAAAGGAATAGAGACAAAAACATGATGCAAAGGAGCATAGGAGTAAAATATTAGAAAGTGTTTAATGTAAAAAAATAAGTATTCCATTAAGTCTATCGGCATGTATGCCATTTAATTTTCTCTACAGTAGGTGTAGCAAGAACCACATCATGAACATGAATTTGAAGATCATCACAACCCTTTTGCTACAATGACGCATGATATATGCCCACAATGGGCAATTAGTACTATCCAACTTATCCTCAACAAGTACTATCCAACTTATCCTCAACAACCAACATATGCAATACATGATTGCTTTCAGCCATGTCTAGTGATCAAATACCCCAATGTAGAAAAAATGATTGTATCTCAAAACATTGAACAAAAACACCCTATCTAGCTCTGCTAAACCTATAGCAAGCTTTGAGGCACTTGTACTAGCAAATTGAAACTTGTATATATGTTTGGCACAAAAGGATAAAATTTCCTACACAATCATTGTGATAGTGTGTTTGAAGGTCAAAATGAGCTTAGATCAAAATTTCAATGCAATAGAGTGAAGCCGTTTTGAGCCCCTAATCACCCCAAGTATGACTGCCAATTTTTGTGTGATTTTGAGGCTGTGATCAAAGGGGTTGTAAAGGATGCCCTAGATGAAGTGGTGACCTTCTTTGATACCAATTATTGGAGTTTGAGGTCTGCAGAAGTGTTGGTGCAGCGCTTATTGCAGAATTCGCTTACACCACAGAAACTGCTTAGCAAATTTTTTGAAGCTGAAAACTTATAACTGTATCTAGTGAACACCGAAAAATCACTTTACAGAAAGCTTCATGTTTCTTTCAAGCTTCAATTCTCAGCTGATTTACTTCAGTCTTTACACTACTGTATTTGCTTACAATTAAACAATCTTTGCGTCACTTAACTTTGTCAAAACTGTGTTTTGAACTCACCAAAATTTCACCGGAACTTCACCGGACTGTTACTGGAATATCACCCTAATTGTACCGGAATACTACCAAAATTAACTGAAATTCTAATTGTACTTACTTCAAATGTGTATACATGAAGTAAGGAAGTGATACCTGAACTTCCTTCACTCAATGAACTCTATTTGAAGTTTAAGAAAAAACTTCACCAGTTCTGGATACCTTTTTTCGGTCAGACTTTGTACTGTGTATACATATCTATTTTACCGAAATCTTTGATCAACTTATAGTAGAGACTTATAGCTACAAGATAAGCTATATCTCATACAAAACTTTACACTGTACTTCGAGATCTAACTCATAGAAGTACCGGAAAACATTTACTAAGAAAATTGTAACTGTTAACTAACTTTCACAGTAACATGAAATCTTTCAGATTTCTTCACATACAAAGAATGCGCTCAAATTCTTCCACATGAACATGTGTTTTCTATTAGAGAAGATGTATACAAAAATGACTCGGCCTTACTTCTCTCATAGTCATGAGAACTCTCCTATACTGAGTAGTTTCTCCTTACCATCTCTCTCAGATGAATACCCGATATTTCAGGTTTTGTTATTCATCTCTACATACGCAATCTCTGGCGTCTTCTATATCTCTATATCAGTTTCTATATGCGCTTCTACATTCTCATTCTCTATACTCTCTTATATACAATTTTTGATCCGAGATTCAAACTCTAATTCTGGAAGTTTCTACACTGTATATTATAGACGTGAATTTGTCCCTTCATAAGGCTTTTATTTTCTCCTAAATGCTTTGTTTCTGCTTTCCTTCGTCTTTATGTCATTATGCATAATTAGTGAGTGAATCTCCAACAACTCCCCCTCAATCACTAATTTGCATCTTCTGGTCTTCATATATCCTTCTTTTCTTTTATTCTTGCCATTCTTTGAATCTGCTTGTCTTTACTCTATCCAATCTATTTGTCAGAATATCTGCAATCTGATCTTTTGTAGGAGTGAATACCAATTCAATCTCCTTCTCCATTACCTTTTCCCTCAGGAAATGATATTGAATCTCTATGTATTTTGTTCTTGCATGAAATACTGGATTTGCTGCAAGATACAACGAGCTCATGTTGTCTCCATGTATGATAGATATACCTTGATCAATACCCATGCTTTTGAACAAGGTTTGCATCCATATCACTTCTTTAGCTTCTTCCACAAGTCCTTTATATTGTGCTTCTGTTGATGATAAAGCTACTGTGTTGCTTCTTTGAACACCAGCTTACAAGCTTATCTCCTAGGTATATCATATACCCATGTGTTGACCTTCTGTCATCTTGACTTCCTGCCCAGTCTGAGTCACTGTATGCTCTCAACTTTATATCTGACGTATAAGGATAATATAATCCTTCCTTTATAGTTCTTTTGATATATCTAAGAACTCTTTGTCCTGCAACCCAATGTTGATCCTTCGGACAATGCATAAACTGTGAGAGAACTCCCACTGCATAACTTAGATTTGGTCTTGTTAGTGTAGCATAAATTAAGCTTCCCACTAATGACTGATACTTTCTCATATCTTTAAACTCTACACCACCATATTTGCTGAGTTTATGATTTACTTCAAGCGGTGTTGAAGCTTCTCTGCAATTCTCCATGTTAAACTTCTTCAGTAAGTTTAGGAGATACCTTTCTTGCGAAACATATATACCATGATCTGTATATGTAACTTCCATTCCAAGAAAGTATGATAACTTTCCTAGATCACTGATCTTGAACTCTTTTTCAAGCAGTCTCTTTACCTCTTTGATTCCTCCATCTGAGGTTCCTGTGATTATTATGTCATCTACATAAATACAAATGTAGATCATACCTTCATCTGTTCTCTTAACAAGTAGACTTGCATTAGCCTTCGAGCTTTGGTATCCAAGGTCATTGAGATACTTCACAAGTCTGTAATTCCAAGCTCTTGGAGCTTGCTTCAATCCATAGAGGGCTCTTCTTAACCTGCAAACATGTTCTGGGTAAGTGGAACTTACAAACCCTTCAGGTTGTTCCATGTAGACTTCATCTGATATATATTCATTCAGAAATGCATTCTTTATATCTAGCTGACTTAGCTTCCATCCTTTTGATGCTGTTATAGCAATCAATGTCCTTATGGTTGACATCTTTGCCACCGAACTAAATGTCTCATCATAATCTATGCCATATGTCTGAGCATAGCCTTTGACTACCAGTCTAGCTTTGTATCTGGCTATCCTTCCATCTCCAAGCTTCTTGACTTTGTAAACCCATTTGTTTCCAATCACTTTCTTACCATTTGGTTTTGGAACAGGTTCCCAAGTCTTGTTCTCTTCAAGAGCATTATACTCTTCCTTCATTGCTTCTTCCCATTGTTTCTTACCTTTTGCTTCACCATAACTCTGAGGTTCTTCATCTTCCTTTACTAAATAAGCATAGTTTTTCTGAGTCAAATAAGAAGTGTCATAGGAATACCTTGTTGGTTGTTTCCTAACTCTGTTTGACCTTCTTGGTTCAAAATCTTCATGTGTATCTGAATACACATCTTCATCAAATCTTGATCCATCTTTGTTTCTCAACCCTGATCCGATCCTTGACGTACTTGCCTACATGTGATCTTCATCTCCATTCACCTGCATATGTGATTTACCTTTTTCATTTCTTCTTATCTCTTCTTCAAGTGTTTCAACACTATGCTCTTTATCTGTATACCAGCTTTTTCCTTCATCAAATGTCACATCTCTAGAAACAATAAACTGTTTGGTTAGAGGACTCCATAACCTGTAACCCATCTGCTTTTCATCATATCCGATGAAAACATATTTTTTCAGCTTTTGGTTCAAGCTTATGTCTCAACTGTGATGGTACATAAGCATAAGCTATTGACCCACACACTTTACAATGATCAAGTGTTGGTTTCTTATCCCACCAAGCTTCATAAGGGGTCATCCCATTTAAAGCTGTACATGGTAATCTATTTACCAAATATGTTGATGTATTTACAGCCTCAACCCAAAGATAGTTTGGACAAGTCTTCTCTTTTAACATTGCTCTTGCAAACTCAACTAGAGTTCAGTTTCTTCTTTCTGCTACTCCATTTTGTTGCGATGTATACCTTCAAGTTATTTCTCTTTTGATACCTGCATTCCACAGATAATCATTGAACTCTCGAGAAAAATATTCTCCTCCTCCATCAGACCTTAATCTTTTGAGTTTCTGTCTTGTAAGTCTTTCAGCATATGCATGAAAATGTATGAAAGCTCCAAACACTTCTGATTTCTCTTTCAAAACATAAAGAGTTATCCATCTTGTTGCATCATCAATAAACAGAACATAATACCTCGATCCGTTGATAGATCCTTCTTTTGTTGGCCCCCATATGTCTGTATGTATGAGTTCTAGCACACCATCGTATTTGTAACCATTTTTCTCAAATGGTAACCTGTGGGCTTTTCCCATCTGACCGGCTTCACATTTGTGAATCATATGTTGATTCTTCATGTTTGGTAATCCTCTCACAGACTGTTTCTCTACCATAGCTTTAATTCCCTTTTCATTAAAATGTCCTAGCCTCTTATGCCAGAGGTCTAGTTCTATAAATACCTCATCACCATGTGTGATCAAGGCTTGACCAACATTCCCTTGTACTTTCAGAGTAAAAAGTCTACCTTCCTTTTTACCATGGACAATATGTTTGTATCCATTCTCTGGATCTTTGACAAATACTCCATTTGTAAACGTGACTTGAAAACATTTTTCTACTATCTGACCCACACTGATCAGATTCTTCGGAATTGTTCGAACATACAAAACATTTGTTAGTAGGTCAGCTCCATTCTTACACTTTACCTTTCCAATTGACCTTACATTATGTTTTGTGTTATCACCTGTCTGTACTGTATGATTTGAAATGCCTCCTTCTAATTCTGATAATAATTCTATATTTCCTGACAAATGATTTGAACAACCAAAGTCAATATAGAATACCTTGAGGTCTTCATTCTCTGACACACTTATCAAGTTCATCATCAACGTCGTATGATCATCATTCTGCGTATCATTCGCATAGTTGTAGTAGGTAGTGTTGTGAGACTGATTATATCCCCAACTTCTTGCTCCACCTCTATCATATCCACCTCTTTGGCTTTGTCTTCCTCTTTGATATCTTCTGCTTCTGCCTCTACTGTTATTGTTCTGATTCTAGTTTGATCCTTGTGAATTATGCCAGCAATCATGAGCCAAATGATTGCTTAATCCACAGATCCAGCAAGCTTTCGTATTACCTCTTCCTCTTGTATTACTTTTACTTTTATTTCTGACATTACCTCCTCCTCTTGCATAATTTGCTTGAGCAGTCACTTCTTCTTCATCTTTTTCTTTTCCTTTATCACCTTTCTTCTTATTCTTTGCGTACATAGCCGAACTATGTCCTTTATCTCCGTCTGTCTTCAAATATTGCTCAAACGTTAGCATTAGTCCAAGCAACTGATTTAAATCTGGTACAAAATGATTTAAAGACAGTTCAGTTGAGAGTACGAAAGGTTTCCACCTTTCATCTCCTCTCCAACCTGTAAGCACTTGTGCTATTAACCTATGGTCTTCGATATCTTCATTAATTGATCCAAGACTATCTGCCAAGTCCTTCATCTTAGTGACATAATCACTAATGCTTTGACTTTGCTTTTTCTTGAATGTTTTGAACTCTGACCATAAGCTAGCCTTTCTAGCTTTTGTAGTATTTTGGAAGTGATCTTCCAACGCTCTCCATATATCTTCTACTTTCTCCAGACCTCTAATGTGTGGTAGTAGATGATCTGTAACAGTATTATAGATATATGCTCTTGTCGTTGCATCTTTCTTCTGCCACAGCTTCAAGGCTTCTAATTCTTCTTTCTTCGGTTGATTATCATCTTCAAAAGTCAGCTTCTTTTCTTCTCTTGTCACATATTTCATTAAGTCTTTACTCATAAGTAAAGCTTCCATTCGCATTACCCATGCGGGATAGTTATCTCTGTCCAATTTATCAATTGAGATATGATATGCCATGATCTTCTTGTTTCTGTTACTTCCGGTGAGTGTAACGTTAAAGGATTTTACCTTTTGTAAACCTTTACCTTGAGACTGACTTCGGAACTCTTCTGGACAACGTTTGCTATTGATCACCTCAGCTTTCACCTTCCTTTATGAAAATTCTTCAAATTCTGTTTCCGTTTCTTCTTCTGAGAAACCTTTTCTGCTCTTCAGAACCTTTTCTGTTCTGGTACCACTTGTGAATCTTACTGCTCTTATACCACTTGTAAACCTTATGCTCTGATACCAATGTTGGTGTAGCACTTATTGCGGAATTCGCTTACACCACAAAAACTAAGCTAGAGTGATGTTAGAACACCTCTATACTCATCAGTAGCTTAGCAAATTTTCTGAAGCTGAAAACTTATAACTGTATCTAGTGAACACCGAAAAATCACTTTACAGAAAACTTCACGTTTCTTTCAAGCTTCAATTCTGAATTGATTTACTTCAGTCTTTACACTACTGTATTTGTTTACAATTAAACAATCTTTGCATCACTTAACTTTGTCAAAACTGTGTTTTGAACTCACCAAAATTTCACCGAAACTTCACCGGACTGTTACTGGAATATCACCGTAATTGTACCGAAATACTACCAGAATTAACTGAAATTCTAATTTTAGTTACTTCAAATGTGTATACATGAAGTAAGGAAGTGATACCTGAACTTCCTTCACTGAATGAACTCTATCTAAAGTTTAAGAAAAAACTTCACCAGTTCTGGATACCTTTTTCCGGTCAGACTTTGTACTGTGTATCCATATCTATTTTACCGAAATCTTTGATCAACTTATAGTAGAGACTTATAGCTACAAGGTAAGCTATATCTCATACAAAACTTTACACTGTACTTTGAGATCTAACTCATAGAAGTACCAGAAAACATTTACTGAGAAAACTATAACTGTTAACTAACTTTCACAGTAACATGAAATCTTTTAGATTTCTTCACATACGAAGAATGCGCGCAAATTCTTCCACATGAACATGTGTTTTCTATTAGAGAAGATGTATACAAAAATGACTTGGCCTTACTTCGCTCATAGTTGTTGATGTATAAAACACCACAAGAAATGAATTAATGTGACACTAGAACACCTCTATGGTCACCATTAACTCATTTCCACTCCAAACTTTGAGAAATGATAGCTTAAAGTGAGAACTTTGCTTCTACAGAAATTCCTAGTCACCCAAATGACATACCTTCAGTATTTTGCTAATTTCTCCTAGCTCAAGTATGCTTTCTCCATGAAACTTTATAGGATGAAACTAGAAGAGCAGAGCTTTCCAACAAGCTATCATATGCATCAAACGGAGCTCTAGAACTCAAGTTATGGCCCTCACAAGATGACCCTGTATGACCTTCCAAAACTGGAAAACTTGCCTGTTTTAGTAAAAGCGCCTGTTTAAAATTAGAATTCGATGCCTAGCATCGACTTGCAACAAGAATTCGATGCCGGGCATCGACTTGGGATGTTTTTGGCCACTTTTCAGCAGGGATTCGATGCCGGGCATCGACTTCCCGCATAAAGTCTTGATCTTTTGGACACCAAAACTATAGGTGATTTCATGCACACTTAGAATATGACTTATCAACTGGAATTCGATGCCAGGCATCGAGTTGCTCCAACAACATCATGTTTTTCAAACACTTCAGTACTTAATGAAAAATATAAAAGAAAATATGACTTATCAACAGAGATTCGATGCCAGGCATCGAGTTGCTTGGAAAACTTGATCTTTGTAACTCATCACACAGTAGGTAATCATGGAGATGATGGAGAGAGGCTCATACACAGAACTTTAATCAGTTCTTCTCATAACTATAAAAACTCAGAAGTTTTACAAATGCTTTCTCACTCAGAGAAGCTCGACTATACTCAGTCATACAAAAATGAGTTCTTCTCACTTTCTCTCTCTCTCTCTCTCTGCGTCAGTTAATACTAACTAACTTATATAGATTTTCTCATTCCCGTGACTTTTGAAAAACTTCTAGAACTAAAGTGAACTAACTTTACAAGTATAATACATTTGTGAATTTGTCCCATCACATAGGCATGGGGTTTTCTTCCTAAGACTTTGACCTTCAAATATATGTCCAATTAGTGAGTGTTTCTCCAACAGCTCCCCCTCAATCACTAATTGACATTCCCTGTTTCTTCATATCATCTTCTTTTCTTTTACTCCTTCCATGCTTTTGAATCTGCTGGTCTTCACACCATCCAAGCTCTTTGTCATTATGTCTTCTAACTGATCTTTAGTAGAAATGTACTCCACTTCAATCTCCTTCTCCATTACCTTTTCTCTGAGAAAATGATATTGTATCTCTATGTGCTTTGTCCTTGCATGAAATACTGGATTTGCTGCAAGATAAAGTGAACTCATATTATCTCCATGTATTGTAGGTGTACCTTGATCAATGCCTAAGCTCTTGAACAATGTCTGCATCCATATGACTTCCTTAGCTGCTTCCACAAGTCCTTTGTACTCTGCTTCAGTTGATGATAATGCTACTGTATGTTGTTTCTTTGAACACCAACTTACAAGCTTATCACCAATATATATCATGTAACCATGAGTTGATCTTCTGTCATCTTGATTACCTGCCCAATCTGAATCACTATATGCTCTCAACTTCAAATCTGATGTAAAAGGATAATATAATCCTTCCTTTATAGTTCCTTTGATATATCTGAGAACTCTTTGACCTGCAATCCAATGTGGGTCCTTTGGACAATGCATGAACTGTGACAAAACTCCCACTGCATAACTAAGATCAGGTCTTGTTAGTGTAGCATAAATCAAACTACCCACAAGAGATTGATACTTCCTCATATCTTTGTAGTCTGCACCATCATATTTACTGAGCTTGTGATTAACTTCAAGTGGAGTTGAAGCTTCTCTGCAATTTTCCATATCAAACTTCTTCAACAAGTTCAGAAGATACCTTTCTTGTGATACATATATGCCATGAT
Source organism: Ceratopteris richardii (assembly GCA_020310875.1). Lineage (NCBI taxonomy): Eukaryota > Viridiplantae > Streptophyta > Polypodiopsida > Polypodiales > Pteridaceae > Ceratopteris > Ceratopteris richardii. Next base: position 117,293,619 of record CM035440.1, on the reverse strand, counting down.
CTGTATAGGTGACTTCCATTCCAAGAAAGTATGACAACTTTCCTAGGTCACTGATCTTGAACTCTTTCTCAAGTAATCTCTTTACCTCCTTAATTCCTTCATCTGAAGTACCTGTGATTATAATGTCATCTACATAAATACAAATGTAGATTGTACCTTCCTCTATTCTTTTGATAAGTAGACTTGAATCTGCTTTTGAACTTTGATATCCAAGATCATTGAGATACTTCACCAGTCTATAGTTCCAAGCTCTTGGAGCTTGCTTCAATCCATACAATGCTCTTCTCAACCTGCAAACAAAATTTGGATACCTGGAATCTATAAACCCTTGAGGTTGTTCCATGTATACCTCATCTGATATGTATCCATTCAAGAATGCATTCTTTATATCCAATTGACTTAGAGTCCATCCTTTTGAAGCTGCAATAGCAATGATTGTCCTTATAGTTGACATCTTAGCTACAGGACTGAATGTCTCATCATAATCTATGCCATAGGTCTGGGCATAGCCTTTCACCACCAATCTAGCTTTGTATCTCGCTATACTTCCATCTGCGAGCTTCTTCACTTTATAAACCCATTTATTTCCAATTACTTTCTTACCATTTGGTTTAGGAACAAGTTCCCATGTCTTGTTCTCCTCCAGTGCATTGAACTCTTCCTTCATTGCTCCTTCCCATTGCTTCTTACCTTTAGCTTCATCATAGTTCTGAGGTTCTTCATCATCTTTGACCATATATGCATAGTTCTTCTGAGTTATGTAAGAAGTATCATAAGAATACCTTTCTGGTTGTCTTCTAGTCCTGCTTGACCTTCTTGGTTCACATTCTTCATATGTGTCTGGATACACTTCTTCATCAAATATAGGAGCTTCTTCATTTCTTCTTGTTAATCCACTTGTGGATGTACTTGCTTGCATATAGTCTTCATCTCTATTTACCTGCACAATTGATTTTCCTTTCTCACATCTTCTTACCTCTTCTTCAAATTCTTCAGCTGTGTGACTTTGATCTGCATACCAACTTTTCTGTTCATCAAATGTAACATCTCTAGAAACAATAAATTGTTTTGTTAAAGGATTCCACAACCTGTAACCCATCTGCTTTTCATCATAACCAATGAACACATATTTTTCTGCCTTTGGTTCAAGTTTATGCCTAAGCTGTGATGGCACATAAGCATATGCAACTGATCCAAACACTCTACAATGATCTAGTGTTGGTTTCTTACCCCACCAGGCTTCATATGGAGTCATTCCATTCAAAGCTGCACATGGTAATCTATTCACAAGATATGTAGCTGTATTTACAGCCTCAGCCCAAAGATAATTTGGACAATTCTTCTCCTTTAGCATAGCTCTAGCAAACTCAACCAACGTCCTGTTCCTTCTTTCTGCTACACCATTTTGTTGTGGTGTATACCTGCAGGTTATTTCTCTCTTAATACCTGCATTCCAAAGATAATCATTGAACTCTTGGGAGAAGTATTCTCCCCCACCATTAGACCTCAGTCTTTTAAGCTTTTGACCTGTGACTCTCTCTGCATATGCATGAAAATGCTTGAAAGCTCCAAACACTTCTGATCTTTCCTTCAAAACATATAATGTTATCCATCTTGTAGCATCATCAATGAAAAGAACATAATACCTTGAGCCACTGATAGATCCTTCTTTTGTTGGTCCCCATACATCTGTATGAATGAGCTCAAGTACTCCATCATGTTTGAATCCTTTCTTCTGAAATGGTAACCTGTGTGCTTTACCCATTTGACATGCTTCACATTTATAAACCATATGTTGACTTTGCACATTTGGTAATCCTAGTACAGACTGATTAGCAACCATAGCTTTAATTCCTCTTTCATTGAAATGACCTAATCTCTTATGCCAGAGATCAAGTTCTGTAATCACTCCTTCACCATGTGTAAGCAAAGCTTGACCAATGTTCCCTTGTACTCTTAAAGTAAAGAGTCTACCTTCTTTCTTACCAGAGACAATCTGATTATATCCATTCTCTGGATCTTCAACAAATACTCCTTCATTTGTAAACCTAACTTGAAAACCTTTTTCAACTATCTGTCCCACACTAATCAAGTTTTTAGGTATTGTAGGAACATACAAAACATTGGTTAGCAAATCTGCTCCACTCTTGCATTTCACTTTTCCAATTGAATGTACACTATGTCTTGTATTATCACCAATTTGAACTGTGTGACTAGAAATGCCTTTTTCCAAATCTGACATCAATTCTATGTTTTCTGACAAATGATTAGAACATCCAGAGTCAATGTAAAATACCTTTAGATCTTCTTTGTCTGATGTGCTGATTGAATTCATCATCAATGATGTATGACTTTCATTCTGTGTGTCATTTGCATAGTTGTAGTAGGTGGTGTTGTAGGATTGATTCTGTCCCCAACTTCTTCCTCCACCTCTACCATAGCCTCCTCTTTGACTTTGTCTACCTCTTTGAAAATTACTTTGATATCTTCCACCTCGACCTCTACTATTGTTGTTTTGATTCTGGTTTGATCGTTGTTGGTTGTGCCAACAGTCATGAGCCAAATGATTACTCAATCCACAGATCCAGCAAGCCTTTTTGTTGTTATTTTGATTACCTCTTCCTCTTCCAAAACCTCTTGCTCTTCCTCTGCCAGTGCCTTTACCTCTTGCATAATAAGCTTGAGAATTAGACTCCTCTTCATCCTTTGCTTTACCTTTATTTCCTTTCTTCTTATTCTTCATGTACATTGCAGAACTTTGACCTTTATCTCCATCTCCCTTCAAGTCTTGCTCATATGTGAGCATCAAACCAAGCAACTGGTTCAAATCTGGAACATAATGATTTAATGAAAGTTCTGTTGATAAGACAAAAGGTTTCCACCTTTCATCCCCTCTCAAGCCTGCAAGTAGTTGAGCAATCAATCTGTGATCTTCAACATCTTCATCTATGGATCCAAGACTATCTGCTAGATCCTTCATCTTAGTGACATAATCACTAATGGTTTGACTTGGCTTCTTCTTGAATGTTGTAAACTCTGACCATAGACTTGCTTTCCGTGCTTTAGTAGTGCTTGGAAATGATATTCCAATGCATTCCAGATATCTTCTGATGATTCCAATCCTCTGATGTGTGGTAGCAAATGATCTGAGATTGTATTGTAGATGTAGGCTTTTGCACTTGCATCCTTCTTCTGCCAATGCTTTAAAGCATCAAGCTCTTCTTTCTTTGGTCGGCTTTCATCTTCGAATACTGGCTTCTCTTCTTCACCTGTAACATATATCATGAGATCCTTACTCATAAGTAAGGCTTCCATTCTCATTACCCATGCGGGGTAATTATCTCTGTCCAGTTTGTCAATGGAGATATGATCTGCCATAGTTCTTTCCTTTTGCTGCAACCTGTGAGCTTAAAGGATAAAGGATAATACCTTTTGAAGTTCTTTGTGTATGAGGATACTTCGAAAGTAATCTTTTGATGCCTTGTGTCTTCAAATGCTTCACCTTTCAAACTTTAATGGAAAACTTTACAAAACTTCTCGTACCTTTGTCGTCTTCTGCTCTCGAGAATCTTTCTGCTCTGATACCACTTGTTGATGTATAAAACACCACAAGAAATGAATTAATGTGACACTAGAACACCTCTATGGTCACCATTAACTCATTGCCACTCCAAACTTTGAGAAATGATAGCTTAAAGTGAGAACTTTGCTTCTACAGAAATTCCTAGTCACCCAAATGACATACCTTCAGTATTTTGCTAATTTCTCCTAGCTCAAGTATGCTTTCTCCATGAAACTTTATAGGCTGAAACTAGAAGAGCAGAGCTTTCCAACAAGCTATCATATGCATCAAACGGAGCTCTAGAACTCAAGTTATGGCCCTCACAAGATGACCCTGTATGACCTTCCAAAACTGGAAAACTTGCCTGTTTTAGTAAGAGCGCCTGTTTAAAATTAGAATTCGATGCCTAGCATCGACTTGCAACGAGAATTCGATGCCGGGCATCGACTTGGGATGTTTTTGGCCACTTTTCAGCAGGGATTCGATGCCGGGCATCGACTTCCCGCATAAAGTCTTGATCTTTTGGACACCAAAACTATAGGTGATTTCATGCACACTTAGAATATGACTTATCAACTGGAATTCGATGCCAGGCATCGAGTTGCTCCAACAACATCATGTTTTTCAAACACTTCAGTACTGAATGAAAAATATAAAAGAAAATATGACTTATCAACAGAGATTCGATGCCAGGCATCGAGTTGCTTGGAAAACTTGATCTTTGTAACTCATCACACAGTAGGTAATCATGGAGATGATGGAGAGAGGCTCATACACAGAACTTTACTCAGTTCTTCTCATAACTATAAAAACTCAGAAGTTTTACAAATGCTTTCTCACTCAGAGAAGCTCGACTATACTCAGTCATACAAAAATGAGTTCTTCTCACTTTCTCTCTCTCTCTCTCTCTGCGTCAGTTAATACTAACTAACTTATATAGATTTTCTCATTCCCGTGACTTTTGAAAAACTTCTAGAACTAAAGTGAACTAACTTTACAAGTATAATACATTTGTGAATTTGTCCCTTCACATAGGCATGGGGTTTTCGTCCTAAGACTTTGACCTTCAAATATATGTCCAATTAGTGAGTGTTTCTCCAACAATAGTCATGAGAACTCTCCTATACTGAGTAGTTTCTCCTTACCATCTCTCTCAGATGAATACCTGATATTTCAGGTTTTGTTATTCATCTCTACATACGCAATCTCTGATGTCTTCTATATCTCTATATCAGTTTCTATATGCGCTTCTACATTCTGATTCTCTATCCTCTCTTATATGCAATTTTTGATCCGAGATTCAAACTCTAATTCTGGAAGTTTCTACGCTGTATATTATAGACGTGAATTTGTCCCTTCACTAAGGCTTTTATTTTCTCCTGAATGCTTTGTTTCTGCTTTCCTTCGTCTTTATGTCATTATGCATAATTAGTGAGTGAATCTCCAACAAGAAGCACAAAAATAGCATAAGTAAGTAGAATAAGCTTGAATCACAAAGCAATATAAAATGTATTACCTAGTGAGTGTAGAATGATAAGTCATCTGTTAGGGTTATATGCATATATACAACATGAGGGAAAAACCCTCCTAAAGAAGGAAAAAAAATGCCCAAACAGTCCTAATTGTGTTCATACACATAACAAGCAAAATATATTAGGACCTCCCTATTGGAAGAACCATGACATCATCATGCTACTTTTTTGTCCTTGGTAGTGACCCCCAAAGGCTTGGATTTGGTAACTTATCTATGGAAATATTGGAACAAGATGACATCACATTGTCTCCTTAGTTACAAGTGGAGGTGGGTAGCTGAAATAAGATAAAATAATTTGATTTTTTTTACATATCTCGCGGACAAGCTTGAAATCAAGTGAATGAATGTGATAAGGGCCAAGAAGTTCTAGGTCAAGGGGCTTCATAAATTAAAGCATCTTTAGAATTATGAAATGAATAAATGGATAAAAAAGAAATAAATTGTGGCCTTAGGATCAAGTTTAATGATAGGTTTCTTCTCAACAAATATATCATGGATTGGGACAATGAAGGCTTGAAGCTTCTCTAATGTAAGAGCGCTACAATTTCGAGAGGATTAAGGTGGAATAATGTCATCTAAATTGTATAAATATCAAAATAAATAAGTAGGAGAATTCTCATTGCAATTAAAATCAAATATATGCACAAATTGGTTGTGGATTATATGGGAGTTTAAGTTTCGAGGCCTTTGATACCCCTTAATCTAGATGAAGAATTCTATCTTGATCTAAAAACGTTTGCATCATGGTGTTTGGATAAATGGAAAATCTCACAATTAATACCAAACACCTCCATGTTGTAAAAGGTGTTTCAAGTAGAAGAACTTAGGCACCCCTTCTTCTCTTGTCATAAAAGTAGTAGAGTTTAGATTACTATTAGAAGGATACTCTAGTTAAACCATATCTTCTCTTGGAAACAAGATCTTTTAGGGGATTCATTGGATGCTCTAATCCCCTTTGGAATGCCATTAGGGGGTGGTCATATAGAGGATCCATGAAGATATATGTGTGTTCAACTTTAAAAAACCAAAGATTTCTCCATAGAATCTTTCCTAGAGGCACTTGATAGAAGAATTGGGAACCATGAAAGTGTGCTCCCTTTTTAACATAAGGTGACCTTTTGTTATCCAAGGTGAAAATCTAAGAGGAAGATGGATCCCCCATCAAGGATAAATCCAATTTATTAACAGAGCGTAGTTGATTACAAGAATGGTGGTTATTGCCCAAGTTTGCATCACATTGAGTAGGGAACTACACATTTATAACAAAACATAGGAAAAAAAGGGGAAATAAGAAAGACCATAGAAGAGAAAAGACAGATGAGAAAGATAATAGTGTGCGCATGTATCATTGTTCTAAATCAATGATTAACAATAGAAGTGAGAACATTCACTCAATATTTAGATGTTGATATATTATGTTTGTGTTTTTAATAAGGAGTTTGGAGGCCTAGACAAATGTATAAGAAGATTAGCCAAGACATTTGAGAAAAAGACAAAGGCATTTAGTGATTGGGAAAGTTAACTTTAGGAGGGAGCATTACTCTTGTATTGATAGTTAATCATACCTTAATCCTAGTCACTTGAAGGTGAATGTGTAGTATATGCATGGGGGGTGTGATTGATTGTGCATGAATGAATAGATAATTCAACCTAGTAATTGGGAAATTGGGTAAGAAAATTTGTAGTTTGACAACATGCCCATGCCAATATCATAATTTTAGGGAATTATTTTGGGTTGGTAACTATTTTGATTGTGTACAATATCAATTTCTATATCACAATGTAATCTTAGATGTTAAATAACGCCAACAGATATATTAAGATTATTATCTATCAACTTTGTTTAATATGCAGAGGGTGGTATCACATGCATTTCTTTCTTCATCATTACATAAATTTTTGATTCCCCAGCCCACATGAATGTTTGTGCTCGCCAATACAAATAAGAATTCGAAAGCCTCTTTATTCTTATATATAAACTTTGTGTGGGTAAAATAATATTTCATGCATTAGAACTTATGCGATTGATGTTGTTGTACGTAGACCCCCTAATACTCACCAAGTTTGACCACTCTCTTCTACTTCTGTATGAAAGCTACAATAGTTGTGGCCCAAAGATGCATGGCTTTTGCATGGAGATATCTACAATAGGACCATAAGCTTCTTTCATGTTTCCACCACTTTAATATGGTGGCATTTCTTACTTTAATATGGTGGAAGTTCAGTTTGATAGACGGGACCAAAGGGGAGTATCGACAGTCTTGAGAAAGAAATTTTGGGACTACGTTAAGCTCCACCATGACCTAGTGAAATTAAAAGATAAGCAAGGCTTTTCTTGGTCAAATCTCTAGTCTAGGACTGGTTTCAAAAAGCTAGACTTGACAAAAGAAATATTACTCAAAATATCATTGATAAATTGGGTCCCCCATCCTTCTCTCAATGTGTGGACTTAGTTTTGTCTAATCACTATCAAGTGGTCCTCACCTTCAAGCCACAATTAGGACATAGGAAAGCTCCTTGGTTTCATGCTAATCCTTCAACCCTATCCTTTCCCTTGGTTCAAGAGATGATCTTTTCAACCTAGATTGAGGCGTTCAACACCAATACCTCTCTGACCAAGTGTTGGAAGTTGGTTTTCAAGCAAACTCAGTATCTCCTTAATAAGGCTCAAAAGGAGATTCAAAGAATTTTTTTTTTTTTTTTTTTTTATATAATGGAAGTTCGGCAATAGCCTACTCTCTCGGACTTGAATTAAATTAAGAAACAAAGGTACAATAGAAGGGGACTAGTGCCCACGGGACCCCCCAAATCCCACAAAGCAGGGGAAGCTTGATTGAATCCTAGGTTGCATTACAGAGAAGGTTAATCACCCTCTCATCGCCCTCATGCGGGGCCCACTTGGGTTTGAGCTTGTTGTTGATCAAAAGGAGGACTTGATGGTGCCTAAAGGGGGGGGATTTCTTACTGTTAACGATCCTTTTGCCAAGGAGGAATAGTGATTTCTCAATCGACCACTCCCTGGGGGGATTGCCGAAGTTGAGAGCACACCTCTCCCGCCAAATTTTCCACAGGGCTTCCCCTCTGATGGCGTTCCAGAGTGTCGCAGAGCAGCCGATCGCTTCTCCCAAAAGGACTTGTTTCCAATTAAGCTGTTTTTGAAGTCTGATTTTCAATCCAACCGTCTGCCAGATTCTGTAGGAGTTGGGGCAAGTAAGGAAGATGTGTGGGACATCTTCGATAGCACGGTGGCAGCGTTTGCACCAAGGAGGGATCCCACAAAGTTTGCTAGCCCTATGGTTGGTCCAAATTCCATATTTCAATATTGGAGAAGGGAAAATATTTATTGCAAGTTCTGGCATATGGAGGCTGAATTCAATAATGGAATGTTAGTATATGATCAATGGCTACCCCTCATGATTGTATGCACATTTTGTAAGGCCCCCATTATGAGGAGAAGCCAAGCGTGCATTACCCAATTGATGGGAATCCCAACTTGCATGTTGGATGAAGGTCATATTGGACCATGTAAGGTATTGTAAGGAAAGGGAGTTACCAGGGTCCCCAATTGTGGGGTCCGAGGTAGCGGTGAGCAGTCCTGGCTGGGAGGTCCAAGGGGGCCAACGGCTCGACGTGATGATAAAGGGAATATTCCATGGAATATTCCCTTTCAGAGTCAGAAATCATTTATATTTGTTAAGTCGGTTCAACCGGCCTAAGCGGTGTATGGCAATTACGCGGGCGGTGGCTGCCCACGCTCTACCACCCATGTATAGCCTTCCATGGAAAGCCACCCATGATCCTATATATACATGACTTCTACACTACCTGAGACATCGAATTGAGCGAGCATACCTCTGCCTTGTACCTCCCTATCTAGAGTTTTCTAGATCACCATTTAAGCTCTACCTTGAGAGCGCACGGGTGAACAATGTCATCATCTTTGTACTTGTTGTTAGCAAAAAAATTGTTGAGATTCTCCTATATCTGTTATCTTCTCTGCTACTGCTCTTGTGTTATATTGCGTAACTATTGTCTTACATGGAAATCTGCACCTTTAGGTTGGGATCCATAAAATTAGAAGCAAGCTTACATACAAAGAGGAAATTCAAAGAAAGGATCTCTTGGTTTATTTTAAAGATTCATGGGTGGGAAAAGCAGATAAACCAAATAAAGAAATGTGTTAACTCCTAAAGAACAAGCCATACATGGAATGCACTATTGATGAAGAGAATATCGAACTAATTTCCAACCATTTTACTCAAATCTGGGGGGTATCCACTCCACTCTCTTCTCAAAGGCATGATTACATGACTGCCATCTCTAGAGTTAGAACCAAAAAACTTCCATGGAATATGATGCATCTTCTTGATGCCCCATTCAATGACATAGACACTTTTGAAGCTATTGATTTGATACCCAATGGTAAAGACCTGGTCTAGATGGCCTCACCAATGTATCCTTCAAGAAATTCAAGAGTGTTTTGATGAACCTACTTTGCCTGGTCTAGTGAGAAGGCCTACATATCCAGGCTTTCCTAACTTTCTCAATGAAGTTGTGATTAAAATGATTCACAAAGAAAACAAAAAAAAGAAAATTGAAAACTATTGGCCTATCACCATGATGCAAACTAGATATAAAATCTTCCCAAAGTTCCTTGCTAATCGTATTACTATTGGAAATCAATATCACATCAGTCCAAAATCCTATTAGGGTAGAAACCCTAATTTTGGTACTTAGTCATTTTTGGCACAAAAATTGAGTAAAATTTTTATCATCCTATCTTGTAGAGCTTGATGAGAGCTTTCTAATGGTATATGACATTCAATCATCAGAGATCAGATTTGGGAGAAAACCCTAGCCCTAATTATCTATTGATTTAGGGTTTTTACCTCATTTAAGAGCTCTCAGCTCATAGGTCATAAAAATATGTTCAAGTCATTCATCAGGTGGTCAAGTTGGATAAAAAGCTTGTCAAAAGCAATCTTCAACAATAGCTAAAAAAAAAGCAAATGACCAAATATAAAAAATATAGCGATAGCTTTATTTTTTAACGATTCAGCTTCTTACAACAATTTAGCTTTATTTGGGCGATTAGCTTTATTAAGAGGAGACTTTTGCATGAGACTTAAACCTATATAAACAGGGCTATAGTCACTTGTTGAGTTATCCAATACCATCATTTGGCTGATCTTATGAGATGGTCATGCTGATGTACACATGGGGCAGCCATGGTGCACATACGGGCAGCTATGGAGCAGCTTTTGAAGCACATAAGGAGCAACCTTGGAATTCTTCTTGGAGAAGAGTGTGCTCACACTCTTGATTATGGAGAAGACTTACTTATTAGCAGATTGGTGGTGTGGATCATCCATCTACATGATGTATTTGGAGATTGTCTTCTACATGAAGATTATGGAGTACTTCAAAGACATTGGATGGAGCTTAACATAAGATTGCATCTTATGTTAACTATTCAGGTACATATTCTCTTTATGCAGGGAGGTACTACTTCGAGCTTATGGAGACGGTGGCATCCATATCTAGAGGAGTCCTATTCGGCATACATTGAGGTAGTGGCATCCATAAAGGAGAATCAGTACATGCATGCTACATGCATCAGATGAGATGTTAGAGAAGGTGTTTCCACATGAGTATGAGGATTTCTGTTAGCAACATGTTGGCATTCTATGCTAATTCTGCAAGTATGTGATCTATCACACACACATCTGATTTAGGGGCTTCCATAGTATAAATACAGATTAGGGTTTACTGAATATCAGTTTCAAACTCATCTTTCCTCTTTCAGTCACTCATATTCACTCTTCTACAACCTATCAGGTCCTACATCTCATACATATTAAGATTTGTGTCCCTATATCTGAATATTCTTGTAAATTTTGTACATACACTCTTCCATCTATTTCTGTTCACATAGAGTGGTTGAGGTCTTGACTCCCACATTGTAAAATGACATTTGTATATATGATGGTGTGAGTAAGCAGTGGTTTAGATGTTGTCTAATCTCTCTCTATCTTTGTCTCATCATTGTATGATTAAGTGATGTATGTTCATGTCTATCAATATTGGAAGATTCTGGAATCTGTGTTTGTAAATCTCTTTCATGGCAAGAAAGCTCATCTAAGAAGACAAAGATTAGATCAGTTTTGTTTTCAGACAACACAAGGTTGAAAGTTTTTTTTATCAGATTTTGTACCTAGAGAGGAAATTCAGAATTCAGCCAACTCAAGGAGAAGGTTGGTGAATTCAATCATATCAGTCAAATTTGAAGCAGAGTATTGATTCAGCATATGAGGAGATGGTAAAACATGCTTCTATGTTCACTTCCATTTATATACCATGTTTGTTTTGTCGCTTACTCTTAGCACTAGAGGAAAAGAAAAATTCATTTGAAGAAGTTAAGAGTGCTTGCTACTTCAAGATGAAGAGAACAAAAGGTATGGAAGAGAAGTTTGAAGATGTTGACATCATGAGGTGGAAGAAAGATGCAGAAGAAGAAAGTCCAACAATTCCAAAGGGAAAGTAAGACTTCTTTTTTCTCTTATATTTTCATATACTTTTCCTACTTTTATCCTCTACATCCAAAGACAAGTCTACGAGAACATCTTGTGTGAAGAAGATAATAGTTTAAAGAAGAAGTAGTTTCTTGTTTTGCATTATATGTGGTCATGTTTTAGTAGGTTTTGACAATGAATTGCATTGAGAGAAGGAACGAAGCAAATACCTAAGACAACTTATATGTTGTGGCTCATATGTGTATGAGTTACGTTTTAGTTGAAGTTTTTGTGCAGGGAGCTTATATGTTCCCTCAAAGAATTCTTGGAGTGTCAATTCAGAGCTACTTGGTATATGACAAGTTGTAGAGAAGTATTTTTTTTCTTTACCTAACTCTTGAGGTAAAAGAGTATTTGTAGCAGATGTTGGAGACTTGGAGTGAGGTTTTTTGTTTGGAAAAGTTACCTCATATTTAGTAAATTCAGTATTTTTAGAAAAACTCAAAAAATTCAGAGGGTTTTAGGAAGAAAATTCAAAAAATTCAGTATTTTCAAAAAAGTTCAAAAAATTCAGATTTTTTTATGTACCAGTCAGATGGAGAATCTATGTTCTATGTTTGTCTTGACTTTTGGATACATGCTTGTATTCAAAAAGGTGTTCCATCAGATCCTATCACTTGATTGAGAAGTGGAGTTAGCCAAAAGAAATTCAAGAAGATACTATCACATTTCACCCGGGAAGAATATGAAGATATGAAGTATCAACTTGCAAATTTTGGAGTTCTCAAGGTGAGAGTTTGTCCAGTTATGTTCCAATAGAAGTTGCAGATTTTTGGGAAGCATTTAGTTGAAGAAAAGTTTTACAACTTTATGTAAGAAGCATGGACACTTAGAGTCATTCAGGGTAGCAAATCAAACATTCAGTCATGAAGGTTTGATGAGAGCAGATTCTACACAGGTATTTTGTTGCAAAGATCTATGATCTTGAATGATCTTGAGTATTTTTGAGTCAAATGTCTATCCTAGGTTTGTAAAGTTATTAGCATTGGAAGAAGGAAGTCAAAGATTCAAATTCTATCAAATTAGTGTTGCAAAGAAATAGAAGAAGATACTTGTTATGTTGCAATAGATTATGAATCCTAAAGTGCTTTCATCAAAGATTTTTGATGTAATAGGATCAATTAACCTTATTCTATATTATGGGAAGTTGAGGAGTGGTAGTGAAAGCTATTGGCAACTACAGTGCTAATAAAAGGGGTTCAGAATCTTTTGTTTCAGACACAGGTATTGATGTTATGGAAGCAATGCTAAAATCACTGAACATCAGATTTATTGAAAGAAGAAAGGAGTTCTAGATTTCATAAAGTCTGATATACTTTGAAAAAGTTTGGAATCTAGTGTTAAATCATCTAGGGGGTGATGAAACATGAAGACTTATTTTCAGCCATATGTGAAAGAATGCAGAGTCATACCTACAGGTATTCCTATATTTCCTTTGTCAATTTCTCTTCATGTTCCAACTTTTGAAAAAGAAGGAAGAAGGAGAATGTCTGGAGAAAGTTCCTGTTGGGTGTTCCTATTCGGGAGAAAGTTCCAGAGTTCTATTATAGAGAAGCTTGATATTTCAGAGAGGTCTATTACTTATGAGATGTGCACATATTTGATTATACCAGACTTTGAAGGAAAGAGGTATGAAGGACTTACAAATAGAACAAGGATGAAGACAAGATGACATCATAGATATGAATTTTTGATGAGACTCATGAGAGTTGAGTAAAGTCAGAGATGAACCAACGAGTGTTCATAATACACTAAGTTGTGAGTTGTTAGTCACAAGTCCAGGGATTCAGTTCCTGATTTCATTTAGTGTATTTACATGACACAGCAGAAGTATGTTAAGAAACCTTTCGTAAGGTACATGCAATTATATGGATCCTAGTGTATGCTTACAGGTTTGAGAAGACTGGAGATAGCAGATTCAGAGTCATCATGCTACATATGTTGTGAAGCAATGATTGCTTAATGTATGCTAACACTATTGGATATCTAGTTTGCATATTTTCTCAGGTATTAAGGTTCATATTCAGCAAATTCAGATTTTTTGAAGTTTGAAGAAGTTCAAATTCAGTTTTGAAGAAGACTTTTGAAGATAAAGTTTGAAGGTCAATTTTGAAGGACAAGTTTGAAGCTCATGTCAGTTTGCAAATGAATGAAGTTGCATATCTACTTCAATTTGTACCAATATGACATTACAGGGGGCATTGTTGGAAATCAATGTCACATCAGTCCAAAATCCTATTAGGGCAGAAACCCTGATTTTGGTACTTAGTCATTTTTGGCACAAAAATTGGCACAAAAATTGGGTAAAATTCTTATGATCCTATCTTGTAGGACTTGATGAGAGATTTCTAATGGTATAGGACATTCAATCATCAGAGATCAGATTTAGGAGAAAACCCTAACCCTAATTTTCTATTGATTAGGGTTTTTACCTCATTTAAGAGCTTTTAGCTTATAAGTCATAAAAATATGTTCAAGTCATTCATCAAGTGGTCAAGTTGAATAAAAAGCTTGTCAAAAACAATCTTCAGCGATACCTAAAAAAAATCAAATGATCAAATATAAAAAATATAGTGATAGCTTTATTTTTTAACAATTTAGCTTTTTACAACAATTTAGCTTTATTTGGGCGATCAACTTTATTAAGAGGAGATTTTTGCATGAGACTTAAAACCTATATAAACAGGGCTATATTCACTTGTTGAATTATCCAATACCGTCGTTTGGCTGATCTTATGAGATGGTCATGCTGATGTACACATGGGGCAGCCATGCTGCACATATGGCCAGCTATGGAACAACTTTTGAAGCACATAAGGAGCAACCTTGAAATTCTTCTTGGAGAAGAGTGTGCTCACACTCTGCTTATGGAGAAGACTTACTTATCAGCAGATTGGTGGCGTTGATCATCCATCTAATATGATGTATTTGGAGATTGTCTTCTACATGAAGATTATGGAGTACTTCAAAGACATTGGACAGAGCTTAACATAAGATTGCATCTTATGTTAACTATTCAGGTACATATTCTCTTTATACACACATGTACTACGTAGAGCTTATGGAGACAATGGCATCCATATCTCGAGGAGTCCTACTCGTCATACATGGAGGCAGTGGCATCCATAAAGGAGAATCAATACGTGCATGCTACATGCATCCGATGAGATGTTAGAGAAGGTGTTTCCAAATGAGTATGAGGATTTCTATCAACAACATGTTAGCATTCTATGCTAATTCCATAAGTATTCGATCTATCACACACACATCTGATTTAGGGTCTTCCATAGCCTAAATTGAGATTAGGGTTTGTTGAATATCAGTTTGAAAGTGATCTTTCCTCTTTCAGTCACTCATATTCACTCTTCTACAACCTATCAAGTCCTACATCTCATACATATTCAGATTTCTATCCCTACATCTGAATATTCTTCTAAATTCTGTACATACACTCTTCCATTTATTTCTGTTCACATAGAGTGGTTGAGGTTTTGACTCCCACATTGTAAATTGACATTTGTATATATGATGGTGTGAGTAAGCAATGGATTACATGTTGTCTAATCTCTCTCTATCTTTGTCTCATCATTGTATGATTAAGTGATGTATGCTCATGTATGTCAATATTGGAAGATCCTGGAATCTGTGTTTGTAAATCCTAGAATCGGTGGGCCTACCTAATTTCCAACAATTACTACATCTCTAGTAATGGATCAATGAGGATGAAAAATGGTTCATTAAGGGTAGATCCATCCTAGATGTTGTTATTGATGTGTGGGAAGGCCTTGAGTTTGCTAAGGATTCTTTTCAAAAATTCCTCTTCCTCAAGATTGATTATGAAAAAGCTTTTGACTTCTCCGAGTGGGACTTCATTCTCCAATCCATGAAAGATTTGGGGTGTGGCTTTAAATTTATCAATATGATTACAACAGTTATGGGAAATTTTTAGGTTCTGGTTAAATAAATGGTCACCTATCTAACTTGATCAAGTTAAAGCACTCTAATAGATAACATTGCCCCCTAGCTCAAACTCTCTTTGCTATTGCCATTGATGGTCTTAGCTGCTTTGTTAACCATCATGCCTAGCTTGGGTAGATCCATGGTTTGTTGCTTCCCCATAGTCGAAATCCAATGTTAATAAGAATCTTCCTCGATGATGTGGGTTCTTTTGTTAATAATGTTAGCAATAGTATTACCACCCTTTGGCAATGTCTAAAAACCTTCTACATAGCTTCTTGTTCTAGAATAACACTCAAAAACAAATTTCAAGGCTATTTCATGAACCCCTCTACAACTTTTTGTTGAATAAGGATGTCAAGAGCTCCCCACTGGAGAAATCTTATGTTTTCTTGGAATTTTGTTGAGTTTTGATGTTTCCATGGATCAACAATGGAAATGGGTCCTTGCCAACCTTGAGAATAAGCTTTCACTAGAAGGGCATGCAACTCAACCTAGTGAGACATGATGTGGTGATCAAAAACTTCCTTCTTTCATATATTATCTATTTTTTGATTTGTTGTAGACTAAAAGACAAGACGTTAGGGAAATTGGAAAAAAAAATTAGAAATTTCCTTTGGATAGGTGATCCCTATAGGAGAGGTGTGTTGTAAATCAAATGGGCCATTTGTGTGAACAAAAACATATATGATGGTTTGGGCATTCTAGATGCAGGTAGAATGGCTTATAAGATGGTTTGTGGTGCAAATTGGAAACTTCTTCAGAAAAATTGATTCTCAAAAGTATACCTTCTTGAATGATTTTAGGGCTTTCTAGGTGGAAGGGGCATGATTTTCTCACTTTGTAGTTTTCTCCTTTTCTGGTGACTCTAAGAGGTTTGTACTTAGTCTTATTCTTCTGGAAGAGTTGGAACAAGATGAAAGTGTACATCAAGGACAATCAAGATTGGAAGTGGGAAGCCAGGATTAGACAAATGATTCTATTTGGTTTCCAATTGGGGGAATCAAATAAATTGGTTTGGAGAACCTCCAATGGAAAAAAAGCTATGAAACAAAGGGTTTCATATGTGGAAACATCTATGGAATCACGATAGAAGACACTAGATTAGGCTTGAGGATATTAACACAACTAGGACAGTTGAGAATGAAGATTGGTGCCTATTAAGACATAGAATCAATTCTTGGGAGAACTCAAAGACCCACCTCCTTCTTGGAGATGATCCCCCACAGATTGGAGGGTTAAGATAGAGTGACAGTAACAAATTGGATAAAGTTATAAGTTTCAAGTAGCACCTACACTTGCATGTCTCCCTTAATAGGAGATGGTGCCTGAACTAGCCTTGTATCAAATGGCAATTTAAGTTGGTGGAACTATGGCATCATCTCATTGAGAACAAAAGGTCAGTTCTTATGTGGAAAATTCTCCACATGGGAATTCAGATCAATGCCAAATCTTCTTTTTGTGCCCTAAGAGTCACTCGATCTATCCTGTGCTTGTTAGGGTTTTGACTCTATGGAATCAAATCAACTAAAATCAAGCATTACTTGGAGAAGTAAAAGGTGCTCTTCTACCTTGTGGAATGCCGTCAAGGGGAAGCGCTTTGGAATATATGGAAAGAAAGATATGCGGCCAGTTTTGATGACCACCCAAAAGAATGGTCGATCAATAAATCCCTTCCATAGTTAGGAAGAAGAATATGTAAGTGTAAGAAGTCCCCTCCCTTTAAAAACCATAAGATTTTCATCTTGGATAATAACAAGATTAAAAGTAAGTGGAATGCCCATGAGGGCAATGAAAAGATCATTAACCTTCTCTATAACTCCCTATAAAACATAATTTTTCATGCCAAATCCTAGCCTTCACCAACGTTTTGCCTTTGGGCCATCACTTGTGTTGTGCCTTTAGGCCATCATGAGTCCTACCCCTACGTTGTGGGATAAAGGGATCCTTAGGGCACTATGCCCCTTCATTGTACAATTGTTTTTTAATTAATTCAAGTAAGAAGACTAGACCTTTGCCAAACTTCCTCTTTAAAAAAAGGTTCTCCATTGTAAATTTTCTTTTTAGTCTCATCTTCTTTTTGCTTGTCTCTCCCATTTCAACCTTTCCTCTCTTTTTTAATGTACTTATGCCTGATTCCTCACCTTAGCACCTCTCTCTATCATGCACCCTTATTGGCTTGATAAGCATAGATGCTCTTAAAGCAGGGGTGATTTGCACTTCCCTCTTAGTACTAATGCATGGACAATTAATTTAACCCTATTAGAGTATGGGTAATCTAAGCCACTATGTTAGTGCACAACTTTTACAAAGAACGTAGTGGTACATTCAAGGCAAGGGCAATCTGCTTTGTCTGCTTAGTACAAAGAGCAAAAATGCATATACGCACTAGTGAATGATATAGAAATAACACACAAAGCATACTTTTATCACAATCCTCATGGTTGAGATTATTGAGGTTTTGAGAGAGAAGAGATATATGTTATAAGATGAGAGAGAAAGATAGAGAGAAAGTGGAGGCAATGGAGTAAGGAGGAGAACAACAATGGATATGGGTTAAATATGAGAAAGAAATCTTTTTTAGAATATATATATATATATATATATATATATATATATATATATATATATATATATGTGTGTGTGTGTGTGTGTGTATGTATGTATGTATGTATGTATGTATGTATGTATGTATGTATGTATATATATATATATATATATATATATATATATATATATATATATATATATATATATATATACATACATACATACATACATACATACATACATACATACATACATACATACATACATACATACATACATACATACATACATACATACATACATACATACATACATACACATATATATATATATATATATATATATATATATATATATATATATATATATATATATATATATATATATATATATATATATATATATATAAACACATAAACATAGAATCTAGAAGATTCTATCTTTAGTAGGGTGTGATATTTGCCCTAGTAATCGGTTTTTAAATAACAAAATTATTGAATCACTAAGATGGAATGTCTAGGCCTCATCTATTCTATTAAGAAGTTCAAAAGCTATCAATTAGGCCATAAATTTAGTTTTATTGTTGATATTTATAGCTCAAGATTCAAAAATTTCCCTTAGTATTAGTCCAATGTACTACCAAAATGTAGTTGATGTCTAGTTATGGTGTGTCTTTGAAGTAGATCAACGAGCAGTTTTGGTAGAAGAACATGTAGGATGAAAAAATAGACACATGTCAATGTAGTGCACTTTCTAGTGGGTGATTCAGCTCAACATCGTGTGGTCTACACTCTATCTAGATATTTAGATATTTATAAAGCAATTTGATCAATCCCACATCTGGTACAAAAGATGAAGCATGCCGACATACTCACATACACAGATCATGAAAAGAAATTGTTGAAGGTATGTCCAACACAAAATGTACCAACAAAAACAATAGCCTTGTGCCTTATAAATGGATTAATCTCAAGATTTGGTACCTTCATTTGGAGATTGGTCTACACTAGGATACTCATTTCATCAATGAACTAATAGAATTAATTGTGAGAAACTACACTATCAAGCATTAGTAAAGGTCATCTTACTACATCAAGACCAATCGATTAGAAAACTACATTAATAAGGTGCTTTCTAATATGCATAAAAAGATCATATAGTTCTATCTCACAAAATGGGATCCCTACCTCAAAATGGTGATATAGGATTATCTAGCTTAGGCATTATGATCACAAAGAAGATCCTTGTGAAAAACAATGTAGATGATAGATTT
This sequence comes from Ceratopteris richardii, assembly GCA_020310875.1. Taxonomy (NCBI): domain Eukaryota; kingdom Viridiplantae; phylum Streptophyta; class Polypodiopsida; order Polypodiales; family Pteridaceae; genus Ceratopteris; species Ceratopteris richardii. The sequence continues at coordinate 117,274,171 of CM035440.1, read as the reverse complement.
TTGCAACTACTATAGTTAAAAGATGACTAACTAGGTTGCATTAAAATAGATCACTTAGAATAGCTAAGACTTTGTTTTACTAAATGCCCAAAAGCTCATTTAACTTTAAATCTAGCTGAATCAATCTTTAGAGTCAAAAGTGGTGAGTTGTTGGGTCATGTTATTTCTCTTACAGGGATTGCCATTGATCCGAAAAAAGTTAAAGTAGTCTTAGAAGTACCACCACCACGTACTCCTAAGGAGGCACTCCGATTTTTAAGACAGACTCGATGGCATGGGTGCCACTTGTGTTACTTGGATCATATTGCTATGCCCTTAAATGCTATTGCCCATGTAATACCTACAAAATTTAAATGGACTCTAGAGTGTGATATGGCATTTTGAAGATTGAAGAACTTACTTATGCAAGCACTTATTCTTCAAGCTTTGGATTGGTCTCAACCTTTACATGTCTTTGTGGATGCTTTCGATATTGCCATTGGTGCAAACTTAATGCTGAAGGCAAGAAGATCCTAGTTTTTCTCTATTTATTATGCAAGTCATCATTTGACTATAGCAAAGAAAAATTATTCAGTAATTGAAAGAGAGTGTCTAGGGCTCATTTATTCTATAAATTAATATCATCATTATTTGTTGGTCCATGCATTTTTTTATGAGTTATGGAATGTGTTGAACAAGGAATTGTTAGAGTGTTAATTTATTAATGTATTAATGTGTTTTGGTGTTTTTGATAAAGGAGCTGAAGGTTCATGAGGGCATGAAAGGCATGAAAGGACACACATCAATAATCCGATTTATAATTTATATAGTTTGTAAATAAACCCACGTAGAGGATTCTATTTTTAGAAATAATTAGTAAATTAGTGGTTAGAATAAGGGTCGCTATAGATGGAAACTTTTGTTATTAAAAGAAAAGGCTTCCTACAAAAGAGACCAACTTTTACTTTCACACATGCTTTTTGGAGCCACTCTCATGTAACCACTATTTTGACATAATAAAAAAATCCTACAAATACATGCACTCTATGGACTATCAAAATAGAGTGCATGGGGGGAGATTGCACCCAATACTGCATTCTGTCTCGTCTCCTAGCGTGTCTATTTTTCTATGTGTTTTCAACATTCATAATCTTTGTGTGCATGTGAGTAAGATCTTGATAATAGTGGTATCAAAGCTCTACATGTGTCACTATAAAGGGGTTTATTTCTGTTTGTTTTCGCATTTGAGCTCTATTTCATCATTTTTTGTTGTCTATTTTTTATTCTGATTCCAATTCTGATTGTCCAATTTCGTCTCCGTATCATCTCCGTCTCCATTTCCATTTCCATCTCCATTTGTTATTATGTTTTGGTTTTGATTTTGGTTTCAATTTTGATTTCAGTTTCAATTCTAGTTCCAGAACTAGAACCTACATTTACACCTACATTTACTCCTTTGACTTACTCCAAAGTGTTGACCAAGGCATAGAACGTAGGCATTACTTTGGCACCCATGGATCCCTTGGCGATCGTTAGCAGCCATTGCTTACATGCAAACCAATTTTAATTTATGAGTGGCAATAAGGAGTTTTATATTCACCAAGGAGGGAGGATTTGAACCCACAACCTCACTCTCACAAGGGAATTTTTTTACTATTACACTATCTCTTTGTGTTGTCACTCTATTTTTGTTTTCTTATATTCAACACAACTTTCATCTCTTGCTTAATTTTTTTCAATTCCCAAGAACAACCCTTCCTTTTATATTTTAATTCAAGCAATCTCAAAATTGGTTTTACATATCTAGCAAGAGGGTTTTGTTCTCTAGATACCCATGGACCCTACAAACAACATGGAGGATCTCGGTGAGTCACCTCCACCCGAGGTAACATGCGAGCAACAACTCGAGCTCTTCTAGCATGAACTTCAAGGCACTCAAGAGAAGATCCAACAACATGACGAAGTACTTCAGAAGATGAATCTAATGAAGATAACCTTATGAAGGTGGTAAAATCTATTGTCTCTGCCCAATTAGATGGCACACATTCCAAGATTGGTGTTAAAAATTACCAGTTTCTATGGTTGACAGTCGTAAGGATGGCCCTTTAGTTCTTTCATGGTTATCAAAAATTGATGGTTTTTATACTGATGAAACATATGCTGAATGTGAAAAAGTCAAATTTGCCACTAACTATTTAGTAGGAAAAGCTCAGCTCTAGTGGAATGTCCTACATCATAGTACAGATCGTTCAACCACATGGAACACTTTCCAAGATAAAGTGAAGAATTCTTTTCTTCCTCCTCAAATCATTTACATGTTTGACGAGCATGGAAAACCTTTACATGGAAGGAGGGTGACATAGTCACTACCTATATGGAGCGGTTCTCACAAAATTTATTATTGGTTTGAATGCTCAAAGATATATAGGAGGGTAGCTTGCAACAGAAATATGAAGATGGTGTGGAGGTGGGAATCCAAGCCAATCTTCACACCGTATGGCCTACAACCCTCAACGAGGCTATTTCTTTTGCCTATGATGCATAGAAGGAATTCCATTCCATAACCAAGTCTATCTCTCTACAAGAACCACATCAACAACCACTTTTTGTTAAACCCATGTTTCCTATGAATCGTAATTTTAATGCCCCATCTTACTCTAGTTTTCTTCATCCTCCACAATCCAATTACTCAATTAGTACACCTATTGCTTCATCTCTCCAACCTACCAAACCACCTACCCTACAAACTCCAGTGGTGGATGCCCAACAAAAGCGACCATGTATCATCTATTGGAAAGTGGTAAACTTGGACATAGAAAAATGAAGTTCCGATTGTGACCTCTTCACATGAAACCAACTGTAGCTCAATGGCATAACATGGAGGCCCATAGTGAAGAAATTCCTCCTGTTTGGAAAGAGGAAGCATTGGAGAAGGGCTTAAGTACCTTGCGTTAGGATATCTCTATTCATTCTTTACTTTGTATGCAGGGTAATATCAATAACAAACTGGTTAATAGTTTACATGATGATGGTAGTTCACATGATTTTGTTTCAAATTTATTAGCACAAGAACTTAAATTAAAAACATTTCCTTCCTTGTATGAAGTGAAAGCTGGATTTCAAGGTAGTCTATAATGTAACACGAGAAGTGCAAGATGTTATGACTAGCATAGGCCCATATGTAGATGCACAAACATTTTTAATTGCACCTTTGGAATCTTACAATGTTATACGCGGATCATTACTTTGTCAATGCAACATGATTTCCATCCATTTCCATTGATTAGTCATACTCAAGTAAAACGCATTTAGGAAAGGATTCAATTCATGCATTGTTTTTGTCAATTTCATAAATGATTATACTCATACACTTGCCAATGCACATAAACCTTTCATGAATACTTATAAGGATTGTTTTATGTCTGATTATCCCTCTGAACTACCACCATCATGAGGATCCTTTGACCATAGCATAGACTTAATTCCTAGTAGTTCTCCTCCTCATAAAGCACCTTATAGGCATGTCCCACTACACCAAAAGGAAATAGAAAACCAAGTGAAAGACCTAATCCACAAAGGACTTATAAGTTTGCACAAATGATGAACAACATTTTTCTTGATTACCAAGCTTTTTTTCTTCTATTTTTTGATGATATACTTCTTTACAATAAGAATGATAGTGAGCATGAGAAACATCTTAAAACAATTTTTCATCTACTAAGAGAAAACACACTTTACACTAATCTTGAAAAGTGTTACTTCTTTCAACATAAGCTAGAATATCTAGGATATATTATTTAAAGTGAAGACGTGCATGTGGATCCAAAAAAAATTAAAGTTATAGTAGAATGGCCTACACCACAATCAGTTAATGATGTTGATCCTTTTCTTGGGTTGGCTAGTTTCTATAGAAAGTTTGTTCAGAATTTTTCTTATTTAGCATTGCCCCTTACCTTGTTATTGAAAAAGAAAATAATATGTTCATGGGGACTTACCCAACAAAAATCCTTTGAAAAACTCAAACATGCACTTTCACATGCACCTGTTCTACAGTTACCTGATTTTTCACAACCACTTCACGTCATTACTAATACTAGTGGTTGAGGAGTAGGTGCTGTTTTAATGCAAAATGATCATCCCATTGCATTTGAGAGTAGGAAGCTTAAGCCCTCCTAAAAGAATTATAGTACATACAATAAAGAATTTTTAGTAGTTGTGTATGCTTTGCAAATTTGGAAACACTATCTTTTGGGATCTGAGGTCTCAATCAAAATCAATGAACAAGCTATTAAGCATTTATTAAATCAATCCTTAATCTCTAATCGACATCTTAAATGGACTTCATTCATTCAAAATTTCCTATCCATGATCCAATATCCACCTAGTAAAGTTGACATCCTAACCAATGCTCTTGGCCATTTTCCTTCACATTCTATTGCTTTACATAATATTTATGCAATCCAGATTCATTCCTTTCAAGAAATGATTTCCACTTATGCATCTGATTTGTATTTCTCACGTGCATGGCATGAATTCAACAATGGTGCATTTAACTGATGAGCATTATACATTTCATCATGGGTTACTTTATTTTCAACATTGATTATGCATAACCCAAGATTTTAAAGATTTTGTCATTGATGAAATGCATGAACCATCTTACATGGGTCATAGAGGCATACCGAGCACCATTTCTACTTGCAAAGATTTCTTCTTTTGGTCCCACATGGAAAAAGATATTACACACTATGTTTCTCAATGCATTGTTCGTCAATGTGTAAAATGTCATCATGGTAAACCATTTGGATTGTCAATGCCACTTCCCATTCCGAACAAACCATGGGATCAAATCTCTATGGATTTTATCACAAGTCTTCCTATCACTTCATCACATAATGATATGATTTGGACAATAGTTGATAGGTGAGTAAATATGCATATTTCATTCCTTGTAGAAAAACTTTGTCTGTACCTCAGGCTACAAAATTGTTCATTAAATGCATTTTCCCACATCATGGATTTCCTAAAGTAATGTTATCTGATTGTGATGTTAGATTTTGTAATCATTTTTGGGTTTCCATATTTCAACATTTTGGTTCTAAAATAGGTTTTAGCTTTGCATTTCATCCCAAAAGTAATGGACAAAGTGAGGCTACAAACAATACTATTCTTGATTTATTATGTCACTATTGGTCGTGCACCTTTTGAAATTGTTTATGGTAACATGCTTCCCACTCCCATGTCACTCACTCAAACTGACATTCCGATGGCTAATTCTATTGCTCAAGATCACATTTGTATACTTCAAGATGTTCACAAGCACATTAGGAAAAGTCAAGAAGGTTATATATGTAATGTCAATACAAAACAATTAGCCAAGGGATTCAAGGAAAATGATCTTGTATGGTTGCGTATCACTCAAAGACATCTCAAAAATATTTTGTAGCATCCCAAAATCAAACTTGCACCATGCTATTATGGGATGTTTTGCATTATACAAAAAATTAATGATAATTCATTCAGATTAGATATACCATCTCATTGGAATATACACAACTCTTTTCATATTAGTGTACTTAAACCATTTGAAGGAACTTTACCACTCACTTTAGTTCTTGATGACCCTCCTTTAATTGAAGAACAATGTGAAGTCTTAGTTTGTGAGGAAATCAATGATCATGATGTCACTACTACATGCACAGGTACTCAATATCATCGATATTTAGTTAAGTATAAAAACCACTATATTGAAGAATGTCAATGGATACATAAAACACAATTAACACCTCATGTTGAAGCTCAAAGTCAAGGACAAAGCATGGAAGCACATCAAAAGGTGGACACATAAGAAGAAGGAGCAAGTAGGGAGCTCCAAGAAGTGTATGTCAAATTTTCAGAAGAATCCCCTACAACAATAGTGATTTTCATCACTAAAAACCATTGTAAATATCATTTTCTATTTTTAGTACCTCCATTTTGTTCAAGCCAAGGAGTCCTTGAGCTTGATGAGTATTAGAAGTATCATCCTGCCAATTTTCATAATTTTTAGACTTCGTTTGAACCCTCAAATAAGCCCTGGAACCTAATTTTTAACTAGGCCGGACACTAGGTCTGGACAGGGCCAAAACTAGTAAAAAAACTATAAAAAGACCTAGAAAGCTCATTTTTGGGGGTAGTTTGTGAGAGAATAGAGCTTTTGTAAGAGAACTCTTTCGCAATCTAAGCTTTCCATTGTTTCTCTCTTTGATCTTACTTAGTGCACGTGTGTGTGTATGTGTGTGCATGTTTGTGTGCTTTCACTCACGCACTTGTGCCTTCACTTGCTCGTGGTCTTCATACCGGTCCTCACGTCTCCGCGGATTGACAAGTAAAGGAGGTGGTGCTTACGCTTGAGCTACACCAAATTTTGGCGCTGTTGCTGGGGAGAGAGCTTCGAGGACGAGCGTTGTGATGGTAAGATCGTAGATTTGCGACGTTGGAAGGTAAAAAAACTGTCATTTCAGTTCATTTTCTGTTTTTTCTTCTTCATCTTCTTCATCATCATCATCTCCACCATCTTCCATCTTCTTCTTCATAGAACTTTCTTGTTTTGTAGTGCAAGGGAGAGCAAGCGCTGTGTTTTTTTCATGATTTTCTGCTCATACGGAGCTCGCCATTGCCAGCGCTCAGAAATTTGAATTTCCCACCAAAAAATGCGATTCTGTGATGAAAATCGCGATTCTGTGAAAATCCAAATTTTTTTTGAAAAATCACGATTTTCTGTTTTCTCGCCTAAAAGTTGGCTGAAAGAATCACGATTCTGTGATCATTCTCAGAATCGCGATTCTGTGATTGTTCTCAAAATCGCAATTCTCACAAATCACGATTTTCAGCCAAAAAACACGATTCTGTGAAAACACGATTCTCTTAGACAAAATTGCGATTTTCATGTCAAAAACACGATTCTGAGAAAACATGATTCTCTAAAAACACGATTCTCTAAAAAAACACAATTTTCATCCAAGGTACAAAATCGCGATTTTCAAAACACGATTCTGTGAATCACGATTCTGAGAAAACACGATCCTCTAAAAAACACGATTTTGTGAAAAAGGCGATTCTGTGAAAATACGATTCTCAAGGCTCAAAATCGCGATTTTCAAAAACACGATTCTGTGCTCAACATCGCGATTTTCAAAACACGATTTTGTGAAAACACGATTTTGAGAACCACGATTTTGTGAAAACACGAATTTTTGCTCAAAATCGTGATTCTCACCAATCACGACTTTCAGTAAAAACACGTTTTGTGAAAACGGTGATTCTATGAAAATACGATTCTCAAGGCTCAAAATCGCGATTTTCAAAAACACGATTTTGTGCTCAACATCGCGATTTTCAAAAACACGATTCTGTGCTCAACATCGCGATTTTCATAAATCACGATTTTCAGCCAAAAAACACGATTCTGAGAAAACACGATTCTGTGATTGTGCTCAAAATCGCAATTCTCACCAATCACGATTTTCAGCAAAAAACACGATTTTGTGCTCAACATCGCGATTTTCAAAAACACGATTTTGTGCTCAACATCGCGATTTTCAAAAACACAATTTTGTGCTCAACATCGCGATTTTCAAAAACACGATTTTATGCTCAACATCGCGATTTTCAAAAAAACACGATTTTGTGCTCAACATCGCGATTCTTTGACTTCACAGCATCGCGATTCTCTGATTCACAAAATCGCGATTCTCTTGAGATTCACAAAATCGCGATTCTCTTGAAGTTCACAAAATCACGAATTTTTCCAAAAGGTCCTGTTTGCCTATTTTGACCCCCAGGAGCCTGAATTGACATAACTTTTTCATCCAAAGTCTATTTTTTGAGCTCTATAGCTCGTTGGAAAGCTCGTTTTGAATCCTACACGGCCTCAACTGTTTTTTATAAGAATAATGCGTTGATTTTCAGATAGGATATTTTGAAGTTGACCCTCAGGTGGAACCAAGAACCCAAGGGGACTCCAAAGGATTTTTGAACCATACCAAGGGGAAATTTTGGACTCTTAGCCAAAGCTTATGAACCTGAGATCTGGTAGACACCTAGGAAAGGATAGACAAAGCATTAGATCTTCTCAATCCAGTGTCAACCATACAGCTAAGTCTTGGGCACAACAACTAAGTGGTCATCCTTACGGACTAAGTTCAGACACAAGTGACTTAGAAATGTCTTTTAGCATGGGGAAACCTGCAGGTGGCTCAGGGACTGCCCATCTACAAACACCAGAAGGTCCCTATAAGACACAATTGGAATATATTCGGACTAACCGATTAGGTGCTCGCATCTATGAGGATGGCCTGAGGCGATCAGTGGTCCAACTCAAAAATCCAGATCAATCCTTTGGACTTGAACACCCGGTGGTCAAGTTCGAAGAGGGTTCATACATTGATAAGGAAGGAACCATGTATGTGGTTACCAACCAACCAGATAGGACCGATGAGTTTGGAAATATCATTCATGAGAATGAGATAGGAGACCTAGAACAAGGAAATGTAGGACAAGGACCCCAGACTCCTAGAGGCAAGTCAGTTTTGACCAGAGTGATCACTCCATACTGGATCCCTCAAGACAACAAAAGCATAGAACTATTTTTTAATAGAGAAACAGAGGAAGCCTTTTGGAGATTCAAGCCAGAACAACCTAGCCAATTGGGCATAGTCATCATCTACGAGTTCAAGGATCCAGAGATACCAGGCAAAGTTGTCTACCTAGATAACACGTCAGAGAAAATTTTCTTGGTAACAGAACATGATAGACATGCATATACTTGGAAGAATGAATTGATTTTCCCTCCACCAAGATCCAATGTTTCCCATGGCCTCCAAGGAGTAGGATCATCCCAAGCTCATGAAGCCCAGAGAGAAAGAACTAGAGAGAGACCAGAGGTAAGTTTTGCACACACAGTGGGCAGGAATAGGTCAGGATTTGAAAATGAAAGACCTGAAAGAGAGAGATATCAAGCACATAGGCAATAAAGAAATGAACATGATTTTCCATTGCCTAGACCCCGAGAGCACCCAAGAACCCTTAGACCCACTCAAGTGATCAAGGCAATGAAGAATTATTTTGACGGGTCAAGAGATCCTTATGATCATGTGGCCGAGTTCAAACAAGTGTTAAGAGCTGAACAGGTTGAGGATTTGTTCACCCAGTACGAAGCATTTGGTCTCACTCTTAAGGGCACTGCCTTAGCTTGGTTTCAACCACTGAGTAGTCGCAACTATCGCAATATAGGTCAACTGCTAGACGAATTCATTATAGAATTTTCCAAGAGTGGTATCAGGCATAACACTTCATCTTTGATCCACAACTTCAAGCAGACACCCCAAGAAACAGTGCGACTAGCAGGTAGAAGGTTTAGACAGTACCTAGAAAGATGCCCTGCTCCAGAGCTACCCACACCAGCCAAACAAGTGGCTTTGTTCTTAGATGGCTTACTGAGCACAAAGTTAAGATCATATGTATACTTGAAAGAGCCTAGATCCATAGAAGAGTGTGTGTGGACATGCATTGACATAGAAGATAACTTGGGTGAGGAGTTAGGATTATCGAAACCCTATAAGGATTCAGATAGTTCTACTAGTCATGCTTCAAAAATCTCCACGAAAATAGAGGAGATAGCTGAGCAAGTTGCCAAGAAGCTGGGAGTCCAAAATAAACAAACACAGAGAGTCACTCCAATGAATCGGTGTTATACTTGCGGAGGCGACCACATGGCTAATGTATGCCCATTGCACAACCAGAACATGAGAGAAAGGAATGCTCCATATTGCACTATTGAGAGAAAATATACGAACCACACGGCTCAAGATTGTCCCTATAATAGGCAGGCAGTTAGAAAGAATTATCAACAACCTTACCAACCAGGTAGGTATCAAAACCAATACCAACAGCCATATTATAGACCACAATCGCAATATCAGGCACAATATAGGCCACAACCAGTCTTGGGAAACCAACCACCAGCTCCTGCCAACGTGATTCCGGTCAAATATGCTATGGGAGAGGAAAATCCAAATAGAGCATTGGTGCCACTAACCCCATTGATACCAGATAATGACTCTCATGCTCATAGTTCAGACTACTCCCATGAAGGTAGTCCACATGCTTATTACACAGAGTCATCTGAACATAGTGAGATTTACTCGTATCAATATGAGGCACCACCTATGGAGCAAAATTGGGAGCCAGAATACTCCAATGTCATGTACACAAATCCTAACCCTAGGCCCCAATTGAGACAAATGAGAACACAAGCCCCTAGAGGATCTTGTTTCAGATGTCAAGGTGACCATTTCATTCGTGACTGTCCCCACCCACCATCTCCGAGTCAAGGACAGGCTATCACAATACAGGCTTTTTGTCCTGATTGTGGAAAAGACCATCTCCCCAGAGATTGTCCAAGAAACCCCTCCAGTGCACCCAAGATTACACCCATTAATGTGGTAGGCTTAGTGGCAGATTCAAGTTCAAGTAGTAGCAATGTGGCTCCTATACAAGTTGTCACTAGAGCACAAGTCTTAAAACAGGATAAACCAGCAGAACAATCAGAGTCGAGTGAATCAGGAGAGCCTAGTAAGAGGAAAACAAGAACATGGAAGGATACCAGAGAGAAGGCCAATCGCAAGTGGAATAAAAAGTTATCGGAACTAGAAGAAAGCTTAAAAGAAGCGAAAACAAAAATAGAAGACATTGCATCTCAAAGCCCCTCGCATGCCGAAACTCCATCCACTCCATCTCAGCCCACCCCACCACCCATTGTAAATAGACCGCAACCAGGTTCTGTTCTTGCAGATCCAACCCCAGAAGGCTTGGACATGATGTTCAAGGCCTACCAGGCTCGTCTTCAAGAAGGGCCAACAGCTGCAAATCTAGACAAGAGTTACCCTAGAGCAGATTTAGAGATTGAACGGATGAAAATGTGCATGAAAATGGTAGAACAAGCTCAAGCCATACTTGAGACTAGTCAAAAGTTCAATCAGACAAACTCTATCAAATCAGATTTGCATTTCGAGGGCTTACTAGAAAGATTAGAGCAATTGGTAAACAAACCATAAGTTTCTTTACCTCCACAGGCTCAACCAGTTATTGAAAGAGGAAGCACACCACCAATGGGAGCTTATGTTCCTAATTCCACAGATGTTGGAACACCTCCTTCAATTCAACAGTACTCTCAAGAGTTCTTGCGGGAAATACAAGAAGAGAAATGGGCCAAGGAGAAGGGTAATTCCCCTCCTATTCCTGAGATTGATGATCTTCATGATCAATTTCCTCAAGACATTCCATCTATTTACGAAGATGAAGCAGAACAACAAGAAGATGAAAGGTTAGATTTTGAATCTAATACCTTAGAGGAACTGCCTCAATTTCCAGGCCCATGGGAATCTGAATCTCTCCAGATTAGAGCTCCCACAATACTGGTAAGAAATGAAGACTCAGTGGTTCCAAGGAACACTGATGTCGTGAAGAACACTAAGGTTCAGTGTCACCTCACTGTAGAAGAGCTACTCAAAGCAAAACCTGAGCTATGGAATCATGTGAAGGATCAGGTTCGAGAACTTGAGTCCAATATGCCAAAAACAGGCTCTAAGCAAAAAGTACCAGAGATACCTCTAGACAAAATAGGGGACATGTGTGAGGGTGAAGAAGGTAATACTTATCTTCCAATCACCTACCGAGGTTACACAACCAAAGCAATATTAGATTCAGGTGCTGGTGTTGCTATTGCGACCACCTCCTTGTGGAAGCAATGGGGCAAGCCCACATTAAGACCAACTAGAATGAAGCTTCAAATGGCTGACGGTCATTTTGAAAGACCTCTATGATTGCTAGAAGGGATAACTCTAACCACTTGTGGTGTGGAGTTTGAACATACATTTGCTATATGTGACTTTGAGAAAAATAATGTCTATGAGATGATCCTAGGAAGACCCTTCGTACGATAATTGCAAATAGTACAGGATTGGGGAACTAACTCCTTGTACTTACAGCACTTAGGGGTCACCACCAAGGTCAATTTGAAGGATTACACCTTCAGAGATGTACCACCCCTACAATGGAATTCTATCCACAAAGCGAAAGAGGATTCCATCTCTGTGCATTCTGAAAGTTCACCTGATCCATCATGGTTGCATGAAGATACTCATTTGTGGATGTGCAAGGTCACAGAGGAAGAGGAAAAACGTTTAAAGGCAAGAGAAGAAGGAACTTCGCCAGGAGATAGACCAATTAAAGACCCAGCCAATACACCGATGATCTTTCCAGATGAGGAATTTGAGCCTCATGGCTGGCCAGAAATCTTAGCCACCATGGACATTGCTGTCAATGAAGAACAATGGACACCTCATTGTGATGAGGAGGGTTATGATATCTCAGTGTTCATGTGTCAGCCCTTGCTAGAAGAATTTGACCCTAGTGATGTCATAGAAGAAGAAGAGAATGATGATGATATAGAGTCCATTGTGATGGATAGTTGCTTTAACTCAGAGCATCACTATCTAGAAGATATAGGAGTGTTCAGCCAGAAAGAAGAAGAACCTCTCACAAGTATTAAACTGGTAAATTCAAAGGTTGGGAGTGAGAGCAGTCAAAAGAAAAAGAAAAGAAAAGCAGTGAAACAAGAAGAGGAGGAATCATTGTTTGAAGTACCAGAAAACTTTCAAGAAATATGAAGTTGACGACCGCAAAATTTTGGTACGAATGCCTAAGGGAGAGGCCATCATAGGAGAATCATATGATAATAAAGAAAAGACCAAGAAGATTGTAGTGACCATCGAAGAGAACGAAGAGAGATGCACATATATAGGAGATGACCTAAGTGCAAGAGAAGAAATGGAGCTTGTAGCTCTATTAAGGGAAGATAGGGATGTGTTTGCGTGGCACTATTGAGACTTGAAAGGGGTAGATCCAAGAATTTGCTCTCATACTATCCCCATGACTGCTGATGCCAAGCCCACCAAACAGAAACCCTACACATATAATGATACCTATGCAACCAAAATAAAAGAAGAAATTGATAGGCTGATTGAAGCTGGATTCATCTATGAGATTGAGCATACTGAATGGGTGTCCCCCATTGTAGTGGTACCCAAGAAGAACGGGAAGTTACGAGTGTGTATTAACCTTAAAAAAGTTAATGCCGCTACTATCAGAGATAGTTATCCGCTTCCAATCACGGGACACCTATTGGAGCGTGTTGCAGGCAAAGAAGTTTATAGCTTCCTTGATGGATTTTCAAGTTACAATCATGTAGCCATTGCCCCAGAAGATCAACACAAAACAGCTTTTGCCACAGAGTGGGGAATCTTTGCATTTCGTGTGATGCCATTTGGGCTCACAAATGCACCTGCAACATTCCAAAGGCTCATGTGTCATGTCTTCAAAGAGTTCTTGCGAAAGAGTTTAGAAGTATATGTGAAGGATTTATGTGCCCATTCCCAAGAAAGAAGATACCACATCCCTGAGCTCAGACAAATCTTCAACAAGTGTAGAGAATATCGAGTGTGTCTGAAGCCAGAAAAGTGTGTGTTCATGGTGCGTCAAGGTAAAATCTTAGGTCATATTGTTTCTAAGAATGGAATCTCAACAGATGAAGAAAAGGTACGAGCCATAACGGAGCTGCCAAGGCCAAGGAATGTTAAAGAGGTACAAGCCTTTATGGGCCATTGTGAATATTACCGTAGGTTTATCCACATGTACGCGATCATAGCTAGACCCCTTTATGCCTTGTTGTCTAATTTTGAGTGGAACGACGAATGTGAGAATTCTTTCAATGAACTGAAGAAACGTTTGTGCTCAGCACCAATACTGACCACTCCTGATTGGAATAAACCATTCCATGTCCATGTGGATACATCCAATCACGCCATAGGATGTGTGTTAGCACAACCCACAAGTGAAGGAAACTTAGACTTGCCCATAGCATACGCTAGTAGACAGCTCACCACAGCTGAACGAAACTATACCACAACTGAGCGAGAGGGCTTAGGCATGGTATATGCTGTGAAGAAGTTTAGACACTATTTATTGGCCAACAAGTTCAAGTTTTTCACTGATCATCAAGCTTTGTTATATTTGGTCAATAAACCTTGCAATACTGGACGCTTAGTAAGATGGTTCCTCTTACTAATGGAGTATGACTTTGAAGTTGTTGTCAGGAAAGGTAGAACTCACCTTCAGGCAGATCACCTTTCTCGCATCACTTCAGGAGAGTCACCGCAAGGAGTGTCTGATGAATTACCCGATGCTTATCTGTTCAATTTAGAAGTTGTTCCTAAATGGGCAAATAAGTTGGTACCAGTCCTAACCTTCGGACTTGCAAATAAGAATGTGAAAACATCACAAGAAGAAATTGTAAAAGCACAAAAATATCACATATTGGCAGGAAGCATGTACAAACAAGATACTGAGGGTGTATTAGCTTGTTGCGTCAAGGATGATGAACATAGTAGTTGGTTGCAGCAAGCTCATGAAGGATTGCTCGGAAATCACTATTCTAAACAACGCACATTGCAGAATCTAAAACATTTAGGAGTGTATTGGCCTAGCATGGACAAAGAAATACATGAGTGGATCAAGAATTGTCCAATGTGCAGAGAGAGACCCAGTGGAGCATGCGACCCTTTATCAAGTGTCATTAATTCCAGATTGGAGTGCTCCATTGGTAGAGTTTATGAGATCGGGAAGATTACCCAAAGAGGCTAGTCTAGCAAGAAGACGAAACATGGAGCAAGAAGCTCAAGGCTATGCCTTAGTAGGAGACAACTTATACCGATGAGGCAAAGATGTTTACTTAAGACTGTGCGTTCATGAATCAGACTATTTGAAAGTCTTAGAAACTGCACACAGCGGTGTTGCAGGTGGACACTTCGGCCCTGAGCGAGTAATCAAGACCATTCTATTCTCAAGACTTTGGTGGTCCACTCTTCATATGGATGCTCATACCTATGTGAAGAAATGTGACACATGCCAACGTGCACAATATCCAGTTAGAAAAGACGAGATGCCTTTGAGGCCAATGATGGGAGGGCGTGCATTTTCGAAGTGGGGCATAGACTTCATAGGTCCTATTAACCCCCCAGCTAGAAACTCCCATGCAGAATATATTATTGTAGCCACAGATTACCTTACAAAGTGGGTAGAAGTGAAAGCCACAACAAAGAATGATGCTCAGACTACGGCTAAGTTCTTATTCGAGAATGTGTTCACGAGATATGGACTACCAATAGAGTTGGTGAGCGATAGAGGCACACATTTCTTGAATGAAGTCATTGAAAATCTTCTCCAAGAATTCTTGGTGATACATAAGAAGTCTGCCCCCTATCACCCACAAGCTAACGGACAAGCCGAGAGTACCAATAAGATCCTTTGTAACGTATTGACAAAACTGGTAAATAATAAATGCTCTGATTGGGACAAACAACTTCATCATGCTGTGTGGGCTTATCGAGTTGCCTATAAAATGGTACTCAATGCCACCCCATTTCAGATGGTCTTTGGACAGAATGTTGTGCTACCACTAGATTTCCTAATCCCAGCATTAAAGGTAGCACAAGAGCATGTGGCATGGACATGAGTTGTCCTCTAGGATCTTTGATGTAGAACGCTTAGGCGAGACGAGGCTACGAGCGGCAGCAGGCATCTATGCTGCAAAGAAAAGACAAAAGGCATACTTTGATGCACACATCAAAGATAAAGGATTGAAAGAGGGTGATCTAGTGTTGGTTTACACACTGCAGTTAGACTTTCATACTGCCAAGACTTGCAGTTTAACATTAATCCCATAGAAGCTTATCTCATCAGATTGGGAGGTGTGGAAACCCCTTGTTTGGGCGAGGTGGAACTTCCCATCTACCTTCAAGATGTTCCAATGAAAGTCAAAGCGCTAGTATGTCAAGATGAGAACCTTACAGAACCACTTGTCTTGGGTCAAGATTGGATCTATGACCATACAGTTAACTTAAACCTAAGAAGTCAAATTCTACAAGATTGGGTACATGAACAATGCATTACAATAGAATTAGAGAACTGCATGATCCTAGATCATGGCACCACACACTCTCTTAGTTCTTCCAAGACTAATCATATGAAAGAAGATGTTGTATGTGTCAAAAGCTCTATGATGCAGAAGGAGTCAATCGTGGAAGACCAAGTTCGAAGGCGGGTGGATCTTTCTTCTTCTTCTAAGAATCAAGTAGCCATAGTGATGAGTCCACCACACAAGCAAACACAACTGTTCACGACAACTGTTACATCAAATAGAAAGAAACCATTTGATAAGAAAGCAGTTCCGAGCATGAAGCAGATCTGGGTACGCAAAGGAGAGCAACCACCAGCCTTGCCCCCACAAATCCCATCCAGGCAAGCCGAGCAAGCCAGAAGACGAAGGAAGCAGCTCGGACAAGCTCAACCACAAGGTATCCAACAAGTTTGGGTGCCTAAGAAATTAGCTGCAGCTCAACAAGGGCGATTACAGATGTGGGTACCTAAGAAGCTCTTATATCCACAACAACCTATGTTCTCCCACATGCGAAAGGTCTCAACAAAGAAGCCAAAAAGAGAAAAGGGTAAGAACCACGTACAGAGACCGAAGGAAGATCAAATCAGCTCTTCAACAATAGTAGGAAGACGTGCAAAAAGGATATGGGTTTGGAAGCCAAAAGTACAAGTAGCCTTCACCGAATCAAAGCGCCAACCACACTGGATACTACAATTCAGAAAGCATCCAAAGAGGAAGACGCCTGAAGTGATCTCTACAGTGCCAAATGCTGTTCTAAAATGGACTCCAATTAGGAGGATTACATCAGTTCGAGACTCAATGGATACCTCCACCAAGGTCGGCATCAACCTTCACAAATAACATCGAAAGCCTTGACGAGTGACAACCATGTGCTCCTTGCACAACCTTGTCTTTTGCACCATTCAGGTCATGCATTTCCAAAGTATGCATTAATATAGGGCCACATTACACGGCCGTGCATAGACACACTTGAGAATCCTAGGCACAAGAGCACATTGACATATGTCAAATATTTTTATTGATACTAACCTTTGTCTTCTTGTTTTGTGACATTCTTTCGCAAAAAAAAAAAAAAAAAAAGAAGAAGAAGGAGAAAAAAGAGAGCGAAAGCTTGTTCCAAGGTTTGGCTCATGGAACATGAATGAGTCATGCTTAGTTGAAGGTGGAACCATTGATTACTGGACATTTATCAGCTTCGATAGAAGTGTGTCTCAGCTAGCAGATGATATAATTGATGCCTTATCTGGTAGATGTCAAGAACTTCACCTGAACATGGCATCCACAACTATGGTTCCCCCTTACTATGGTAGGAGTGAAGATCCTAAAGGTCCACAACTTGAGTGATGCTTAACTACTGCATGTCCGAGAGCATCCACAGAAATATGTGCAAGAGGAATATAAAGAAATTCAATTCTCAGTATTTGGCAAATGATGCATTGAAAGGAGGAGATAGGATCTGCCACTCAAAAGATCTCATCAGTGGACCATCAACACGGACATTCATCAACAATGTTCCATCCCAAAGGCCGAGTATACAACACGAAGAGATGAACATCCATCGACCTACTCCATGGTAAGTATCTTTACCTTGGAAACATCATAACCATGATAGCTTAGGAAACCTCTTCGTCGGCATACCCTTGAGCACTTAGCTCAAGACCCCCAATTTTTGCACCATACTTCTTCCAATGCATTTCCCAAGTAAGCATTCATAGGGCTACATTACAAGGCCGTGCACAAGGCACATATTTTCCTCAACCCATGCACGAACACACTCACCCATCATTTATTATGGGTTATGAGTACTTGGCATGACTACTATGAACATCATCTTTGGAAGATCTGAGGTCATCAATGGAGACTCACAACGACACAGTCATGCTGGAATCCAAGGAAGAAGCACATACCAAGAGACTACAACGTGCAAAGACTCACAGTGATAGATGCAGAACCAGACAACCAACCTTGCCACATCTGGAAGTCAGACGACTTTTGTTCATACAGAAGGGACACTTTCTCTCGAGGCACTACTTGGAACAACCACTACAACAAGGGTCTGTCAGGGACGACAGACTCGAGAGGGGGGGGAGTGTTGAAGCTCAAAGTCAAGGACAAAGCATGGAAGCACATCAAAAGGTGGACACATAAGAAGAAGGAGCAAGTAGGGAGCTCCAAGAAGTGTATGTCAAATTTTCAGAAGAATCCCCTACAACAATAGTGATTTTCATCACTAAAAACCATTGTAAATACCATTTTCTATTTTTAGTAACTCCATTTTGTTCAAGCCAAGGAGTCCTTGAGCTTGAGGAGTATTAGAAGTATCATCCTGCCAATTTTCATAATTTTTAGACTTCGTTTGAACCCTCAAATAAGCCCTGTAACCTAATTTTTAACTAGGCCGGACACTAGGTCTGGACAGGGCCAAAACTAGTCAAAAAACTATAAAAAGAGCTAGAAAGCTCATTTTTTGGGGTAGTTTGTGAGAGAATAGAGATTTTGTAAGAGAACTCTTTTGCAATCTAAGCTTTCCATTGTTCCTCTCTTTGATCTTACTTAGTGCGCATGTGTGTGTGGATGTGTGTGCATGTTTGTGTGCTTTCACTCACGCACTTGTGCCTTCACTTGCTCGTGGTCTTCATACCGGTCCTCACGTCTCCGCGGATTGACAAGTAAAGGAGGTGGTGCTTATGCTTGAGCTACACCTCATTATGACCACTTAATTGCCGCATATCATACACAAACACATTAATGTTGCTCCTCCATGGACATTTCCATGCATTTATTTTTAAATGGAACATGCTTATTTTTGTTCAGTGATGGAACATGTGACTTTTCATCCATGTTTAGTTTTATTTTATCAACTGAGGTCAGTTGCTTTCACAACTGAGGGGCATGTTATGAATTATAGAATGTGTTGAACAAGGAATTGTTGGTGTTAATTTATTAATGTATTAATGTGTTTTGGTGTTTTTGATATAGCCGCTGAAGGTTGATGAGGGTGTGAAAGGCTTGAAAGGACCGACATCAATAATTTGTTTTATAATTTATATAGTTTGTAAATAAACCGCATAGGGAGTTCTATTTTTAGAAATAACTAGTAAAGTAGTGGTTAGAATAAGGGTATGTGTAGACTGTAATTTTTGTTGTTAAAAGCAAAGGCTCTCTACAAAAGAGACCAACTTTTACTTTCATGCATGCTTTTTGGAGCCACTCTCATGTAACCAGTATTTTGAAATAATCAAAAAAATCCTATAAATACATGCACTATGGGACTATCAAAACAGAGTGCATGGGGGGAGATTGCACCAAATACTGCATTCTATCTCGTTTCCTAGCATGTATATTTTTCTGTGTGTTTGTAGCATTCATAACCTCTATGTTTACATGAGTAAGATCCTGATAACACATTCACTATTCATGTTGATCATTCTGCACTACTCTATTTAGTTAAGCAACAAATCTTGTTGGGAGATTAACTCGATGTGTTCTCTTATTGTAGAAATATGATTATGATGTAGCTCATTGCCCT
This sequence comes from Ceratopteris richardii, assembly GCA_020310875.1. Lineage (NCBI taxonomy): Eukaryota > Viridiplantae > Streptophyta > Polypodiopsida > Polypodiales > Pteridaceae > Ceratopteris > Ceratopteris richardii. The sequence continues at coordinate 117,254,606 of CM035440.1, read as the reverse complement.
CGATCTTCGCATATTGTTGTTGATTTCCTTTCCCGATTAGATAATGGTGAATCATTAGATGGAAGTGGATGAATCCTTTCTTGATGCAGATATATTTCATGTTGTAGATCAGACCAAATCAAAAGTGGGCAGTCCTACGTGGTATGAGGAAATGCTCTTATTTCTAGTAGTTGGTGTTCCTCCCTCTCATTTAAGGTCCATGGCAAGGAAGAAATTAGCATTTAGAAGTCATATATTTTCCATAATTTTGGATCAATTGTATTATAAGGATTTCACGGGCATCTAGCTTCACTTTGTGCCACCTCATGAGTCCCTACGGTGATTATAAAAGCTCGTTGTGGAATTTCTGTTGGCCATCAAGTTATGGAGTTAATAGTTCAAAAAATATTACATAGTGGATTATGGTGGCCTACCATGCATGAGGATGTTTGTGATCATGTACTATGGTGTGATCCTTGTTAGTAAATTGGTGAACCACATGATATTCATCATTTTCCTTTGCAACTCATCTTACCTCTAGAACCTTTTCAAAAGTGGGGATTGGATTTTATTGGTCGGATCTACCCTTTGGTTCCCTTGGGTAAAACATTTATTCTTACTTGCATAAATCATTAAACGAGATGGGTAGAAGGATGAATTTTGCACCATTCAACAACCCATAATGTTGCCATGGTCTTAATTATGGAATTATTCCCTCATTATGAAATCGGTTTGGAGTTAGGTTCTGATAGGGGCACTCAATTTTTAAATCAAATTATCAAACGGATCATTGATTATTTAAAAATCAAGCATAAATTTAGTTCCCCCTATTATCATCATGCCAATGGTTTGGCCGAAAGCACAAACAAGGTCCTACTTACTATGCTACACAAATTTCTTCTCGAATGTCCAACCAAATGGGAGCAATACTTATCTTCCTACTATGGGCTTGTCGGACTTCATATAAAGTGTCCAAAGGCTTTACACCCTTCAAACTTGTTTAGGGTGTGGAATCTATAGTGCTTATGGAAATTATGGTCCGTAGTTTATAGATTCGTGTTCAAAAAAGACTCTTAATAGAGGAATCTCTAATTTTTCAACTTGGCACTTTACAACAACTTGAAGAACATCGATATAACAACTTTTTACTAATGCAGGCAGTGGAGAATGGGCAACGATGCTGGCATGATAGACAATTATGAACTCCTATTTTTCATATTGGTGACTTGGTTCTATTTTTTAATTAAAAAATGAAGCATCATGTGAGTGAATTCAGGCTATGGTGGAAAGGTCCTTTTTGAATTCTTCAGGAGATTGGACCATCTACATTCCAGTTAGCCACGCTAGCATGCAATATTTTACGAACTCCAATCAATGGGTCCAAGCTGGGGCCTTATCATGGATAATGTTGTAGGCACCATTGTATATGGTGTATATAGTGTCAAAATAAAGTGACATTTGTCACACATTTAATAAAAGGCATCATGGTTTCATGCATGATGGGTGGCTCTTTGAAGTGAATCTTCCCTTCAACTAGGAATCATTGTTTTGCAGGTAATATTTAAGGCTTTCTCTATCAAAATTACAAACATGTAAATCAGTATGCACATGCACACAACTTTTCAACGGATTTTTCTACATACTATTTAACTCTCATGCTTTATTGCCTCAATGCTTACCTATATTATTTAGTGTGAAGATTTTCCTTCGCTATAGAGTTCGACCCTTTTAACAACAATTAACGGCACCATTTTGCCCAACTCCCTCAAAATGATCGACATGAGCTCCTTGGTGATTTCTGATCACTTAACCCAATGGCATGTGGAGTGGTTCTAGCACCATGGTTTACTACATTATGTGCAGATACCATGGCCTAGCATCCCTAACCATCCGATGAGCAATTCATTCATTCAGTAGTGTCATGATCAGTCGAAATTTGTCAGTGTTCAAATGGCATTCATCGAGTTTATATTGGAGTCTTTGTTTAGATAAAACCTTATGGAGTCTCACAGATGCTATATTCTCTGATGAAGGATGCAAAAGCCGCACACAATCAAGTCAATTGGCTAGAAACCCTTAGCAAATAAAGGAAAAAGTGTGTCGATTGTGTCTGCCAACATGCAAACCCCAACAATCAGATACAAAGCTTGGTGTGTGGTTAGCATTCTTGACTCCTCCTACCCCTTTACTTGCCTTGCAGTAGTTTGTTGTAGTGGATGAAGCAGCTTTTCTTCAAGAAGGTAAGCAACACGGTAAACAACCAGCTCTGGACCTGATAGATCCTTTGAATGTAGAGAAGCGAGCTCGAGTCAATATTGTGCACGAAGCACTTTGTCAAGCTAATGAAGAGTGACAATGGAGAATGCAGGCGCAAACAGAGGAGGCGCTCCGACAACAACAACAACAATAGGATATGGTTGTTGCAGCTACTCCACCTCAACCAATGCAACAAGATCAAGATTCTCAACCCTTGACTTTTTGATGAACTGAAATGAATCATTTCTTGCGGTGTGGGTCATCTCACTCATTTTTATTTCCCATGTTCAGCCAAAAAAGTCATGATCCCTAGATTAATTGTTCACAAGTTATTTATCCCTGGTTTCTGAAAGATTATCAAGTTCAAGCCAACACAATTGGAGATGCTACTAGACTTTTAACATTATGTTCTATTTAGATGGAGAAAGGCTAAAATATTTTCACTTCCTCTTAAACTCACTTAGATCAAATGCATGTAGACTTTTTCTCTCTTGAAACAACAAAATGCTGAATTGCAACATGCTTTAGCAAGTTGCACTAATATCTCTAATGAGAAAGTCTAATTCTTAAAAACTAAGATTAATGATTTAGAGATTCATATCGAAGAAACTACTAAAGATCGTCAAGAGATAACAAAGCAATTCCAAGATGTCAAGGATGAGCTTAGACAAGTTAGAGCTGACAAGGATGACCTATAGAATCAAGTTGCAACTAATGGAGAGGAATTTTGCTAATGATCAGATTGTGTCATTGACTGAAAGTCTTCAAGTACCAATGGCAAAAGCTGAAGGACTTAAAGAATTGGAGATACAATTATAGGAGGCCATTGAGATCAATGTTGGCAATGCTCAGATGCTAACAAATAAGGAGGCAGAAATTACATCTCTTTTGTAGATTAAGGATAAATTGTAGAAGAAGTTGGGTGATAAAGAAGCTATCTTGTGTCAAAAAGTGCAACACTTCAATACCTTCAATTGAAATAGGAAGAAGACCATGTAGCAACTAAAGAATTTTTGGAAAAGCTTAGTACAAAGTTTAAGGAAGCCAAAGCTGATGCTGCTTCCTCAATTTTCCAGCTTCACAATGATCTGGATGAAGACCTTTTTCAAGAAATTATTGATTCTAGAGTATCTGGTCTTCAAGAAATTTTTGATGGTTTTCTTTATGACTTAGTTAGGATACATAATCCCCCATCTGATACAGATACATCTTACGAGCAGGTTCAAGTCCACTATATGTGCCAATTTTAGGCTACCACCAATATGGCTAATTTTGTAAAATCAAAATCATATATTTTGTAAAATAGGCTGATTGAACTTCTAGAGAATTCAATAGAAGTTCATCCATGTAACTAAAGGAATTTGGAAGAATAAGTACTTCCTATTCATAGTGATATCACCTTAGATGGAAAGAGTAATCTAGTTTGAGTCACGTAGAAAGGCAGCTTGTATCCTGTAATATTTTGTTCATCAATATACAAATAGACTTTGATGCAATGACTCTGCATATATCACTATGTCATTTATTCTCTAGTTATTTTATTGTGTATCTATATTAAGTTGTGTTTTAATGTTAGATTGTATACGGTACGGGAATAGAAATGCACTGGAGCAATCTTTGATATTCCCCATTTCCCCAACCTACCCTATTCTACATAGTGATACTATAGAATCTAGTGCAACCAAAAAATATAAATGTTCATATGTAGATGTGCATGTAGGTCTCTTCCATGTTTATCATGTATCAATTCTTTGTAGTGATTCGTTCTTGATGTGCATTTTTATTATGTTGGAGTTCAAGGTATGCGGAAGTAGGCTAACATCACAAGGAAGAAGAAGAAGAAGAAGCTTGGAGTACAACACACAATACTGAATATTTTACCACTTGAATGTGCATAGATAAGTAACCCATTAGGGCTATAGTCATATATACAAGGGAGGGGGGGGGGAGGAGAAAACCTCCTAAAGAGGGAAAAAAGTGCCCCACCAGTCCTAGTGTGTTCACACACCACTACCTAAATATATCAATAAATCCCCCCGGAAGTGATGTAGTGAACAAGGAGCTGGCACTCATATATAAGGAAATGCCAAGCTATATGGAATCAATCCACAAAAGGAAGTAAGCCCAAAGCTTTATGGAAAGCTTCAAACTTCCCCCTAGGCAAAGCCTTCGTGAAAAGGTCTGCAATGTTCTCCTGTGTGGGCACATATGCCAAGCTGATCTCCCTAGCAGAGAACCTCTCCCTGACATAATGATAATGCACCTCAATGTGCTTAGTGCGAACATGGAACACAGGGTTCCTCACAACTGCCAATGTGCTCTGACTATCAATGAAGATGGTGGTGGCAGAAGACTCACGAACACCCAAATCAACCATAACGCATCTAAGCCACACACACTCAATAGTCCCTATGAAAGATGCCCTATACTCAGCCTCACAATTGGAAGTGGCCACAGTAGGCTGCTTCTTTCTCAACCAAGATATACATGACCTACCAAGCATGAAGCAAAAGCCACTAGTGGACACACGAGTGTCATAGCAACCAGCCTAGTCAGAGTAAAAAAAAGTATGTAAATCTAGTGGTAGTGATCCCCCCCTTGGGATAAAACAATCCAAGTATTCGGGAACCACTCAAGTAGCGAAAGATGCACTTAACCGTTTGCCAATGCTTGACACCTAGGCAATGCATAGACCTGCTCATCTGTGAGACAACAAACTGAATATCAGACTGAGTAATGCATAAGTAAATCAAGCATCCAACAACCTGCTAATAGAGAACAACATCAAATGCATCTCCAATATCATGAAGACTCAATCATAAACCTGTCTCCATAGGGGTGGTAACAAGTTTACAGTCTTCAAGGCCAAAACACTGCAATAATATGTCAATATATTTCCTTCGACACAAAGCCATTTCACCATCAACTTGCATAAACTGAATGCCCAAATAATAATGAAAAATTTCCCAAATCAGACATCTCAAATGAGGCCGCAATTCAGCCTTAAAATAAACAATATGCTTGTCATGAGGACCAATGAGCAGCATGTCATCAACATACACAACAATGATCAGAAGTACATGATTAGCATGCTTAAGGTTCTTTCAGTTGGACTATTCTCAAAACCATGTGCAATCAGATAGGCATGTATCTTTTCATACCAAGCACGTGGTGCTTGCTTTAAACCATATAATGCCTTCTCTAATCTACACACCTAGTTTTCATGACCTTTCTGCACAAAGCCAATGGGCCAAGAAACATACACTTCTTCATGCAAGTCACCAGTAAATGTAGTTTTAATGTCCAACTGATGTACATTCCAACCATGCTGAGCTGCAAGTGCACAGATGCTATGAACAGTAGTCATTCAGCATGTAGGTGCAAAGGTCTCATCAAAATCAATGCCTCTTTCATGTGCATAACCCGTTGCAACAAGCCTAACCTTATACATGTCAATTGTTCCATTAGGTTTACACTTTAGCTTGTATACCCACTTAGTGTCAATGGCGTTCTTGCCAGGAGGCAAGACACATAACAGCCAGGTACCATTTTTTATGATAGCACCATATTCAAATTGCATTGCAGACCATCCAATGTTTAGAATTTTTTGCTTCATCAAACAAAATAGACTCAGTCTCATCATAGAGACTAGAGGTAGCCATAACATAGCATTCTGACACAAAAGAGGCCCTATGAGAGCTTGATCAAGTACGATATGATAGAGGTGCATCTAATTTGCTATCACACAAAGTCTTCCCTAGCCATTTTGGCATAGTTTTTGCCTCCTCAATATCAGCTCTCTCATCAACAAGTGTCATGTAAATCTACATCAGAAATGGAATGATCTGCATCATCACATGAAACCTACAAAGGCTAGGTAGCTGCCTCATTAGGACCAGCACTAGACTATCCACCTGTAAAAAGAGGCAACAAAGTATCATACATGTCTTTGGAGCTAACATATGTCTCTTTCGTACATGAAAGTAAAGGCTAAATAGCATCTTCCACAAAAACAAAATCATGGCTAACCAAAATGCATTTAGTCTATGGATGATACAAACAATATGCTTTGCTTTCAGAAATGTATCCAACAAAAATACATTTTATTGCTTTATCATCCAATTTCTTGCGATGTTGTGCAAGCACTAATACATATGCTAGACAACATAAAACACGCAAATGAGCATCAAATGGCTTGTGACCATGCCAAGCCTCATATGGAGTGATAGATTCCAATGCTTTAGTGGGACACCTGTTAAGTACATATGTTGCACACATAACAACCTCAAGTTAGAAACTATGTGGTAAAGCCTAACTCTTGACCATACACCTCGCCTGTTGGTGCAATTCACAAGCCTACACATTTGGCTTGTAGCCCATGAATATCTGAAGAAGCATAGGAACCAATGCTAGAAGATAATTACCCTCTTTACTCCTTGTAAAAGTCATATTTGACTTAGAATCTTTGTAAGCACCTACCAAGAAGAACTCGTGGAAAAGTTAGAAGTTGATTGATGGAATATCTCCTATAATGGAGGATCACCTTTTCTAGAGGAAGCCAAAATTTGAATTCAAATTCAAATTGAAAGTGAACTCTTATATAAACCTCTAAGAAAAAGTCGCGAGTAGAAGACTCATCAATCCCGAGCTATTCATTGTACTTTCTGAGCGTGTGTGAGGCCTACACAGTAGCCTACACTTTTCTCCACCATTAGGCAATGATCATCATGCCTATGGCATTGTACAACATTGTTCATTAATACATTACAATTACATTGTTCATTTCTGAGTTCTCTGTCAAAGTCTCTATGAGTCAGTCAACTGTGCAGCTCATATCCCACTCATTTCTCAACCAAATTCAAAGATCTATAGCTTATTGGAACCAGCTCAAAGTCTTCTACATGTCGTCAAAATTTGAAGGATTTCTATTCAGCCATTTTAGAGAAAAGTCCATCGAGGTGATCACTAGTCGAAGTTTGCAACAGTCCTAAAAAATCGGGGGTAAAGGTTTACTTGCTAAATTAATTTCTCTAAGGATAGTTAATCTTTTTAAGTGATGTCACTTGACATAATTAGCTTGCTAAGCTAATTAGATACCCCTAAAAGGATTTTTTCCAATTCCTACTATGCTGGTCATACTGAGCAAAATATATAGTAGGTGTATGGTCTAAAATAGAAGGTTTTCTTGAAGACTTGAAGTTCAAAGTTGTCTGTTTTGATTCAATCCTTTCATACATCATTTCCAAAGTACATAGGCCATGTTATGGTGTTATTGGAAAGCTAAGAAGGTCTACTTATCAACTCTGAAGCATCAAAGGGATGGTACAAAGCAGGATTTGGTAGTACCTACTCATCATCTTGAAGTGTCCATCCATGTTTCCCAACAGTGGTATCAGAGCAAAGTCAAGGTAAAATGGGAGATGGTTTTTCTTCATTTATAGATAAATTGGACAGGAACAGCTATCAGGCATGGTCTCTAAGGATGAATACATACCTACAAGGAAGGAGTCTTTACGGATACATCTTAGGAGATGAGGAATTGCCCACATTCAAAACCAGAGGACTACCAACAAACGAAGAACATGAAAAGCTCAACACATGGTGTGCCAAGGATGCATTAGCAAGGTCTTACTTACTCAACTCCATCTCTGATTTTCTTTTGCCACATATTAGAAACTGTAAGACATCCCAAGAGACTTGGGAAACCTTGTCATCCTATTTCTCTTCCAACACAAGGGCCAGAAAAAACCAATTGTGGATTGAATTCACCACACTAAGGAAGCAACCTAAGCAGGCTATTTCAGAGTATGTGACTAAGATTAAAGATGTAGCAGATCAATTAGCAAGCATAGGAGAAGAGATTGAAGAAGAGCAGATAGTAAGGCAAGTGATCAATGGGATTAAAGCTGATGAAAAATGGGAAATCTTCACCACTGCCATGTACCTATACATGGACATGCAAATTCCAAATCTTACCACACTCATGGGGAAATTGTTCACACATGAAGCCAAGGTCAACAAGAATGGAGACTCATCCAAAGGTAATAGCTCTTTTGCCCTATACACTGATAAAAGTAAGTCTAAAGATAAAGGCAAGAACAATAAAGGAGAGGATGAAGGCACTACCTCCCAAGCCAACTATGCAAGGAGAGGTAGATCATCAAGAGGAAGGGGTAGAGGAGGTAAGCAAGGTAGGGGGAGATCCTATAACTCCTCACCATGCAACATTTGTGGTTTATCAAATCATACTACAGATGAGTGTTTCAGGAACTACAAGAATCAGAAAGGAAGAGGATATCAACGAGGTGGATACTCACAATCAAGAGGTAGATTCAACCATCATCAAGGATACAAAAACAACTACAATAACAACTACAACAACAACTATAATGGCAACTACCAAGGAGGATTCAAATCCAGAAAGGATTACAACAACTATACAGAAGAGCAAGATGATTCTCTTCTGATTATGAATATGACTTCAAAACCAGGTACAAATGATGACCATCTCTTCTACATTGACTCAGGATGCTCAAATCATGTGGTTGGCAATGTAGCTCTACTCTCTGACCTTGAGGAACCAAGAGGTAAGCATCAAGTACAAACAGGTGATGACACCAAGCACTTAGTAGTTAAAGTTGGAAATGTTAAGACTTGTGATGGAAATCAAGACTTATTGAGTAGGGTACTATATGTACCATTACAAAAAACTTGATGAGTGTTGGACAGATTGTGGAAAAAGGTTTGCAAGTCAGATTCAACCAATTTGGAGCATTTGTGGAGGATCCCAAGCATGGGTTCAAGAGAATTGCTAAAGGAGAAAAGACAGGTAGACTTTTTACTTTTGAGCTAGAAGATACAAAGAATATTGCACTTTACAATTATAAAGATCAAACACTTTTAGAGCTTGAGATTTGGCATAAAAGATTAGGGCATGTAGGAGAAAGAACCTTGAAACAAATATGCAGGGATCAATGTGTAATTGGGATACCTAATGTATCCAAGCAACATATGATCTACAAGTGTGGTGCTTGTCAGTTTGGAAAGTCCCACAGGTTACCCTTTTCAAGGAAAGGCTACATGCATGAGGACTACCTAGAACTTGTCCATAGAGATGTATGGGGACCAACCAAAGACCCCTCAATCTCAAGATCAAGGTACTATGTATCTTTTATTGATGATTATAGCAGGTGGACTGTATTTTACTTTATGAAGCACAAAGATGAAGTGTTCAATTGTTTTAAAAAGTATCTTGCACTTGTTGAGAATCAGACAGGGAAGAATCTAAAGAGGCTAAGGTCAGATGGAGGAGGTGAGTACTTCTCAAATGAGATTGTAGCTCAAGCGTAAGCACCACCTCCTTTACTTGTCAATCCGCGGAGACGTGAGGACCGGTATGAAGACCACGAGCAAGTGAAGGCACAAGTGCGTGAGTGAAAGCACACAAACATGCACACACATACACACACACGCGCACAAAGTAAGATCAAAGAGAGGAACAATGGAAAGCTTAGATTGCAAAAGAGTTCTCTTACAAAAGTTCTATTCTCTAACAAGCTAACCTCAAAAATGAGCTCTCTAGCTCTTTTTATAGTTTTTTGACTAGTTTTGGCCCTGTCCAGACCTAGTGTCCGGCCTAGTTAAAAATTAGGTTCCAGGGCTTATTTGAGGGCTCAAACGAAGTCTAAAAATTATGAAAATTGGTACGATGGTACTTCTAATACTCCTCAAGCTCGAGGACTCCTCGGCTTGAACAAAATGGAGTTACTAAAGATAGATAATGGTATTTACAATGGTTTCTAGTGATGAAAATCACTATTTTTGTAGGGGATTCTTCTGAAAATTTGACATACACTTCTTGGAGCTCCCTACTTGCTCCCTTTCCTCGTGTGTCCACCTTTTGATGTGCTTCCATGCTTTGTCCTTGACTTTGAGCTTCAACACTCCCCCCCCTCTCGAGTCTGTCGTCCCTGACAGACCCTTGTTGGAAGGGCTGTTCTGTGTAGTGCTTTGAGAGGTGGTGTCCATCCGTTGTATGAGATGGTTCCTTGGATTCCAGCAAGAATGTGTCGTTGTGAGCTTTCAAAACTGCAAGTTGCTCAGAAGAGGTTGTCAAGAGTGATTTGGAGCAACTACTGGCTTCAATTTGCTTCCGAGATATGGATGTTGTTCCCATGATGTCTGCTAGCTCTTTTAAAGATGATGTTGAGAGCATTCATGCCAACTACTCATAACCCATAATGAATGATGGGTAAGTGTGTTCGTGCCTGGGTTGAAAAAAGTATGTGCCTTGTGCACGGCCTTGTAATGTAGCCCTACGCATGCTTACTTGGAAAATGCATTGGAAGAAGTATGGTGCAAAAATTGCGGGTCTTGAGCTAAGTGCTCAAGGGTATGCTGACGAAGAGGTTTCCTAAACTATCATGGTTATGGTGTTTCCAGAGTAAAGATACTTACCATGGCGAAGGTTGATGGATGTTTGCCTCTTCGTGTTGTACACTCGGCCTTTGGGATGGAACCTTGTTGATGAATGTCCATGTTGATTGTCCACTGATGAGATCTTTTGAGTGGTGGATCCCCTCTCCTCTTTTCAAAGCAACATTTGTCACTAACAATGTGCATTTTTGAGCTTGGGCTCATGCACGTTCACTTCCCTATATTGACACTCAGAGGAATATTGGACACGTGCCGGTTTCTAAGAGATTACCATGCTGATTGACATAGACCATTCACCAGTGCTACTGTTCCATACTGGTTCAGGAAATACTGAGAATTGAATTGCTTTATATTCCTTGGCAAGCAATATCGGGTAACTACACCAAGCTGAGTGTCACATATTCTCTTTAGCTCACCATATGCAGGAGTCTTCTCCTCCAGAACTACCTTGTGCAGATATCTCCTTGGGTGCTCTGGTACATGAAGTAGTTAAGCATCACTCAAGTTGCGGACCTTCAAGCTCTTCATTCCTACCATGGTAAGAGAAAATCATAGTTATAGATGCCATGTTCATGCCAAATGCTTGTCATCTACCAAATAAGGCAGCAATAATCTCACTGCTGGCCGAGACACACTTTTATCCAAATTGATAAATGCCTAGTAATCAACAGTTCCACCTTCAACTAAGCATGACTCATTCATGTTTCATAAGCCAAACCTGGGAACAAGCTCTCTCGCACTTTTTTTTTTTTTTTTTTTTTTTTGAGGAACAGGATATCACAAAACAAGAACACAAAAGTTAGTATCAATAGAAATGTTCGACATATGTCACTGTGCTCTTGTGCATGGGATTCTCCAGTGTGTCTATGCACGGCCGTGTAATGTGGCCCTATATTAATGCATACTTTGGAAATGCATGACCTAAATGGTGCAAAAGACAGGGTTGTGCAAGGAGCACATGGTTGTTGCTCGTTCGAGGCTTTTGATGTTATTTGTGGAGGTTGATGCCGACCTTGGTTGAGGTATCCATTGAGTCTCGAACTGATGTAATCCTCCTTATTGGAGTCCATTTTAGAACATCATTTGGCACTGTAGAGGTCACTTCAGGCGTCTTTCTCTTTGGATGCTTTCTGAATTGTGGTATCCAGTGTGGTTGATGCTTTGGTTCGGTGGAGGCTACTTGCACTTTTGGCTTCCAAACCCATATCCTTTTTGCATGTCTTCCTACTAATGTTGAAGAGCTGATTTGATCTTCCTTTGGTCTCTGTACGTGGTTCTTACCCTTTTCTCTTTTTGGCTTCTTTGTTGAAACCTTTTGCATGTGGGAGAACAAAGGTTGTTGTGGGTGTAGGATCTTCTTAGGTACCCACATCTGTAATTGCCCTTGTTGAGCTGCAGCTAACTTCTTAGGCACCCAAACTTCTTGGATATCTTGTGATGGAGCTTGTCTGAGCTGCTTCCTTCGTCTTCTGGCCTGGTTAGTGTGCATGGATGGGATTTGTGGGGGTAAGGCTGGTGGTTGCTCTCCTTTGCGTACCCAGATCTGCTTCATGCCCGGAACCGCTTTTTTATCGAATGGTGTCTTTCTATTTGATGTAGCAGTTGTCGTGAACGGTTGTGTTTGCTTGTGTGGTGGGCTCACTACTGTGGCTACTTGAGTCTTTGGAGAAGAAGAAAGATCCACCCGCCTTCGAACCTGGTCTTCCACGATTGACTCCTTCTGCATCATAGAGCTTTTGACACATACAACATCTTCTTTCATATGATTAGTCTTGGAAGAACTAAGAGAGTGTGTGGTGCCATGATCTAGGAGCATGCAGTTCTCTAATTCTAATGTAATGCATTGTTCATGTACCCAAACTTGAAGAATTCGACTTCTTAGGTTTAAGTTAACTGCATGGTCATAGATCCAATCTTGACCCAAGACAAGTGGTTCTGTAAGGTTCTCATCTTGACATACTAGCACTTTGACTTCCATTGGAACATCTTGAAGGTAGATGCGAAGTTCCACCTCGCCCAAACAAGGGGTTTCCACACCTCCCAATCCTATGAGATAAGCTTCTATGGGATTGATGTTCAACCCCAAGTCTTGGCAGTAGGAAAGTCTAACTGCACTACTTGCTGCACCTGAGTCAATCAATGCTTTCACCGTCCTTGCACCCTTCCCTTGTCCTATCTCTATGGTCACAAAGGGTCTTCGGTCAATGACATGAGAAGTCGCAATGCCTGACTTTTGACACATATCCATGTGATATTTTGGGGCTTCTGAGTTGACATCTAGGCCTAATCGCCTTAACTTATTTCGCCTAATACGCTCTCTGGCCTCTACCTGTGCTTCTTCTCTCACTCTTAACTCTTCTTCTTTTCGCTTCTTAGCAGTGTTGAGTCTCATTAGCATATCCTCAGTAAGAGGTTCTTGATATAGCTTGACTCTGCAGCCACTAATATAGTTTGGCAAGATATCTCCTTCTAGAGTGGCCAACTGAACTGCACCACTAGTGGAAATTCTATTAATGATCATGGGTCCGTATCCTCTTTTTTCCAACTTACGGGCATGTTGTTTTAGTGTGTATACCAACACTAGATCTCCCTCTTTCAATCCCTTATCCTTGATGTGTGCATCAAAGTATGCCTTTTGCCTCTTCTTTGCAGCGTAGATGCCTGCTGCCGCTCGTAGCCTCGTTTCACCCAAGGGTTCGAGATCAAAGATCCTAGAGGACAATTCATGCCCATTCCACTCATACTCTTGTGCTACTTTTAAGGCAGGGATTAAGAAATCTAATGGTAGCACAGCGTTCTGTCCGAAGACCATCTGAAATGGGGTGGCGTTGAGTACCGTTTTGTAGGCAACTCGATAAGCCCAAACAGCATGATGAAGTCGTTTGTCCCAATCAGAGCGTTTATTATTCACCAGTTTTGTCAATACGTTACAGAGGATCTTATTGGTACTCTCGGCTTGTCCGTTGGCTTGTGGATGATAGGGGGCGGATTTCTTATGTATTACCAAGAATTCTTGGAGAAGATTTTCAATGACTTCATTCAAGAAGTGTGTGCCTCTATCGCTCACTAACTCTATTGGTAGCCCATATCTCGTGAACACATTCTCGAATAAGAACTTAACCGTCGTTTGAGCATCATTCTTTGTTGTGGCTTTCACTTCTACCCACTTGGTAAGGTAATCTGTGGCTACAATAATATACTCTGCATGGGAGTTTCTAGCAGGGGGATTAATAGGACCTATGAAGTCTATGCCCCACTTGGAAAATGCACGCCCTCCCATCATTGGCCTCAAAGGCATCTCGTCTTTTCTAACTGGATATTGTGCACGTTGGCATGTGTCACATTTCTTCACATAGGTATGTGCATCCATATGAAGAGTGGGCCACCAAAGTCCTGAGAATAGAATGGTCTTAATCACTCGGTCAGGACCAAAATGTCCACCTGCAACACCACTGTGTGCAGTCTCTAAGACCCTTAAATAGTCTGATTCATGAACGCACAGTCTTAAGTAACCATCTTTACCTCTTCGGTATAGGTTCTCTCCTACTAAGGCATAGCCTTGAGCCTCTTGCTCCATATTTCGTCTTCTTGCTAGACTGGCCTCTTTGGGTAATCTTCCCGATCTCATAAACTCTACCAATGGAGCACTCCAATCTGGAATTAATGATACTTGATAAAGGGTCGCATGCTCCACTGGTGGTCTCTCTCTGCACATTGGACAATTCTTGATCCACTCATGTATTTCTTTGTCCATGCTAGGCCAATACACTCCTAAACATTTCAAATTCTGCAATGTTCGTTGTTTAGAATAGTGATTTCCTAGCAATCCCTCATGAGCTTGCTGCAACCAACTACTATGTTCATCATCCTCGACACAACAAGCTAATACACCCTCAGTATCTTGTTTGTACATGCTTCCTGCCAATATGTGATATTTTTGTGATTTTACAATTTCTTCTTGTGACGTTTTCACATTCTTATTTGCAGGGCCGAAGGTTAGGACTGGTACCAACTTATTTGCCCATTTAGGAACAACTTCCAAATTGAACAGATAAGCATCAGGTAGTTCATCAGACACTCCTTGTGGTGACTCTCCTGAGGTAATGCGAGAAAGGTGATCTGCCCGAAGGTGGGTTCTACCTTTCCTGACAACAACTTCAAAGTCATACTCCATTAGTAAGAGGAACCATCTTACTAAGCCTCCAGTATTGCAAGGTTTATTGACCAAATATAACAAAGCTTGATGATCAGTGAAAAACTTGAACTTGTTGGCCAATAAATAGTGTCTAAACTTCTTTACGGCATATACCATGCCTAACCCTTCTCGCTCGGTTGTGGTATAATTTCTTTCGGCTGGGTTTAGTTGTCTACTAGCATATGCTATGGGCAAATCTAAATTCCCTTCGCCTGTGGGTTGTGCTAGCACACATCCTATGGCATGATTGGATGCATCCACATGGACATGGAATGGCTTATTCCAATCAGGAGTGGTCAATATTGGTGCTGTGCACAAACGTTTCTTCAGTTCATTGAAAGAATTCTCGCATTCGTCGTTCCACTCAAAATTAGACAACAAGGCATAAAGGGGTCTAGCTATGATCGCGTACATGTGGATAAACCTACGGTAATATCCACAATGGCCCATAAAGGCTTGTACCTCTTTAACATTCCTTGGCCTTGGCAGCTCCGCTATGGCTCGTACCTTATCTTCATCCGTTGAGATTCCATTCTTAGAAACAATATGACCGAGGATTTTACCTTGACGCACCATGAACACACACTTTTCTGGGTTCAGACACACTCGATATTCTCTACACTTGTTGAAGATCTGTCTGAGCTCAAGGATGTGAAATCTTCTTTCTTGGGAATGAGCACATAAATCATCCACATACACTTCTAAGCTCTTTCGTAAGAACTCTTTGAAGACATGACACATGAGCCTTTGGAATGTTGCAGGTGCATTGGTGAGCCCAAATGGCATCACCCGAAATGCAAAGATTCCCCACTCTGTAGCAAAAGCTGTTTTGTGTTGATCTTCTGGGGCAATGGCTACTTGATTGTAACCTGAAAATCCATCAAGGAAACTATAAACTTCCTTGCCTGCAACACGCTCCAATAGGTGTTCTGTGATTGGAAGTGGATAACTATCTCTAATCGTAGCGGCATTAACTTTTTTAAGGTTAATACACACTCGCAACTTCCCGTTCTTCTTGGGTACCACAACAATGGGAGACACCCATTCGGTATGCTCAATCTCATAGATGAATCCAGCCTCAATCAACCTATCAATTTCTTCTTTGATTTTGGCTGCATAGGTATCATTATATGTGTAGGGCTTCTGTTTGGTGGGCTTAGCATCAGCAGTCATGGGGATAGTATGAGAGCAAATTCTTGGATCTACCCCTTTCAAGTCTCTATAGTGCCATGCAAACACATCCCTATATTCCCTTAATAGAGCTATGAGCTCCATTTCTTCTCTTGCACTTAGGTCATCTCCTATATATGTGCATCTCTCTTTGTTCTCTTCAATGGTCACTACAATCTTCTTGGTCTTTTCTTTATTATCATATGATTCTCCTATGATGGCCTCTCTCTTAGGCATTCGTACCAAAATTTTGCGGTCGTCAACTTCATATTTCTTGAAGTTTTCTGGTACTTCAAACAATGATTCCTCCTTTTCTTGTTTCACTGCTTTTCTTTTCTTTTTCTTTTGACTACTCTCACTTCCATCCTTTGAGTTTACTGTTTTAATACTTGTGAGAGGTTCTTCTTCTTTCTGGGTGAACACTCCTATATCTTCTAGATAGTGCTGCTCTGAGTTAAAGCAACTATCCATCACAATAGACTCCAGATCATCGTCATTCTCTTCTTCTTCTATGACATCACTAGGGTCACATTCTTCTAGCAAGGGTTGACACATGAACACTGAGATATCATAACCCTCCTCATCACAATGAGGTGTCCACTGTTCCTCATTGACAGCAATGTCCATGGTGGCTAAGATTTCTGGCCAGCCCTGAGGCTCAAACTCCTCATCTGGAAAGATCATCGGTGTGTAGGCTGGGTCCCTAACTGGTCTATCTCCTAGTGAAGTTCCTTCTTCCCTTGCCTTTAAACGTTTTTCCTCTTCCTTTGCGACTTTGCACATCCACAAATGAGTATCTTCATGCAGCCATGATGGATCAGGTGATCTTTCAGAATGCACAGAGATGGAATCTTCTTTCACTTTGTGGATAGAATTCCACTGTAGGGGTGGTACATCTCTGAAGGTGTAATCCTTCAAATTGACCTTGGTGGTAACCCCTAAGTGCTGTAAGTACAAGGAGTTAGTTCCCCAATCCTGTACTATTTGTAATTGTCGTAGGAAGGGTCTTCCTAGGATCATCTCATAGACATTATTTTTCTCAAAGTCACATATAGCAAATGTGTGCTCAAACTCTACACCACAAGTGGTTAGAGTGATCCCTTCTAGCAATCCTAGATGACCATCAGCCATTTGAAGCTTCATTCTAGTTGGTCTTAATGTGGGCTTGCCCCATTGCTTCCACAAGGAGGTGGTCGCAATAGCAACACCAGCACCTGAATCTATGATTGCTTTGGTTGTGTAACCTTGGTAGGTGATTGGAAGATAAGTATTACCTTCTTCACCCTCACACATGTCCCCTATTTTGTCTAGAGGTATCTCTGGTACCCTTTGCTTAGAGCCTGCTTTTGGCATATTGGACTCAAGTTCTGGGACCTGATCCTTCACATGATTCCATAACTCAGGTTTTGCTTTGAGCAACTCTTCTACAGTGAGATGACACTGAACCTTAGTGTTCTTCACGACATCCGTGTTCCTTGGAACAACTGAGTCTTCATTTCTTACTAGTATTGTGGGGGCTCTAATCTGGAGTGATTCAGATTCCCATGGGCCTGGAAATTGAGGCAGTTCTTCTAAGGTATTAGATTCAAAATCTAACCTTTCGTCCTCTTGTTGTTCTGCTTCATCTTCATAAATAGATGGGATGTCTTGGGGAAATTGATCATGAAGATCATCAATCTCAGGAATAGGAGGGGAATTACCCTTCTCCTTGGCCCATTTCTCTTCTTGTATTTCCCGCAAGAATTCTTGAGAGTACTGTTGAATTGAAGGAGGTATTCCTGGATCCGTGGAATTAGGAACATAAGCTCCCATTGGTGGTGAGCTTCCTCTTTCAATAACTGGTTGAGCCTGAGGAGGTAAAGAAACTTGTGGTTTGTTTACCAACTGCTCTAATCTTTCTAGTAAGCCCTGGAAATGAAAATCTGATTTGATAGAGTTTGTCTGATTGAACTTTTGACTAGTCTCAAGTATGGCTTGAGCTTGTTCTACCATTTTCATGCACATTTTCATCCGTTCAATCTCTAATTCTGCTCTAGGGTAACTCTTGTCTAGGTTTGCCGCTGTAGGCCCTTCTTGAAGTCGAGCCTGGTAGGCCTTGAACATCATGTCCAAGCCTTCTGGGGTTGGATCTGCAAGAACAGACCCTGGTTGCGGTCTTTTTACAATGGGTGGTGGGGTGGGATGAGGTGGAGTGGATGGAGTTTCGGCATGCGAGGGGCTTTGAGATGCAATGTCTTTTATTTTTGTTTTCGCTTCTTTTAAGCTTTCTTCTAGTTCCGATAACTTTTTATTCCACTTGCGATTGGCCTTCTCTCTGGTATCCTTCCATGTTCTTGTTTTCCTCTTACTAGGCTCTCCCGATTCACTCGACTCTGATTGTTCTACTGGTTTATTCTGTTTTAAGGCTTGTGCTCTAGTGACAGCTTGTATAGGAGCCACATTGCTACTACTTGAACTTGGATCTTCCACTAAGCCTACCACATTAATGGGTGTAATCTTGGGTGCACTAGAGGGGTTTCTTGGACAATCTCTGGGGAGATGGTCTTTGCCACAATCAGGACAAAAAGCCTGTATTGTGATAGCCTGTCCTTGACTCGGAGATGGTGGGTGGGGACAGTCACGAATGAAATGGTCACCATGACATCTGAAACAAGATCCTCTAGGGGCTTGTGGTCTCATTTGTCTCAACTGGGGCCTAGGGTTAGGATTTGTGTACATGACATTGGAGTATTCTGGCTCCCAATTTTGCTCCATAGGCGGTGCCTCATATTGATACGAGTAAATCTCACTATGTTCAGGTGACTCTGTGTAATAAGCATGTGGACTACCTTCATGGGAGTAGTCTGAACTGTGGGCATGAGAGTCATTATCTGGTATCAATGGGGTTAGTGGCACCAAAGCTCTATTTGGATTTTCCTCTCCCACAGCATACTTGACTGGAATCACGTTGGCTGGAGCTGATGGTTGGTTTCCCAAGACAGGTTGTGGCCTATATGGTGCCTGATATTGCTGCTGGTATTGAGGTTGATATTGATGTGGCCTATAATATGGCTGTTGGTACTGATTCTGATACCTACCCTGCTGGTAAGGTTGCTGATAATTTTGTCTAACAGCCTGCCTGTTATAGGGACAATCTTGAGCCGTGTGGTTTGTGTATTTTCTCTCAATAGTGCAATATGGAGCATTCCTTTCTCTAATGTTTTGGTTTTGCATTGGGCATACATTAGCCATGTGGTCGCCCCCACAAGTATAACACCGATTCACTGGAGTGACTCTCTGTGTTTGTTTATTTTGGACTCCCAGCTTTTTGGCAACTTGCTCAGCTATCTCTTCTATTTCTGTGGAGATCTTTGAAGTATGACTAGTGGAACTATCCGAATCTTTGTAGAGTTTGGACAATCCTAACTCCTCACCCAAGTTATCTTCTATGTCTATGCACGTCCGCACACACTCTTCTATGGATCTAGGATCTTTCAAGTATACATAGGATCTTAACTTTGTGCTCAGTAAGCCATCTAAAAACAAAGCCACTTGTTTGGCTGGTGTGGGTAGCTCTGGAGCAGGGCATCTTTCTAGGTACTGTCTAAACCTTCTACCTGCTAGTCGCACTGTTTCTTGGGGTGTCTGCTTGAAGCTGTGGATCAAAGATGAAGTGTTATGCCTGATACCACTCTTGGAAAATTCTACAATGAATTCGTCTAGCAGTTGACCTATATTGTGATAGTTGCGACTACTCAATGGTTGAAACCAAGCTAAGGCAGTGCCCTTAAGAGTCAGACCAAATGCCTCGTACTGGGTGAACAAATCCTCAACCTGTTCAGCTCTTAACACTTGTTTGAACTCAGCCACATGATCATAAGGATCTCCTGACCCGTCAAAATAATTCTTCATTGCCTTGATCACTTGAGTGGGTCTGAGGGTTCTTGGGTGCTCTCGGGTTCTAGGCAATGGAAATTCATGTTCATTTCTTTGTTGCCTATGTGCTTGATATCTCTCTCTTTCAGGTCTTTCATTTTCAAATCCTGACCTATTCCTGCCCACTGTGTGTGCAAAACTTACCTCCGGTCTCTCTCTAGTTCTTTCTCTCTGGGCTTCCTGAGCTTGGGATGACCCTACTCCTTGGAGGCCGTGGGAAACATTGGATCTTGGTGGGGGGAAAATCAATTCATTCTTCCAAGTATATGCATGTCTATCATGTTCTGTTACCAAGAAAATTTTCTCTGATGTGTTATCTAGGTAGACAACCTTTCCTGGTATCTCTGGATCCTTGAACTCGTAGATGATGACTATGCCCAATTGGCTAGGTTGTTCTGGCTTGAATCTCCAAAAGGCTTCCTCTGTTTCTCTATTCAAAAATAGTTCTATGCTTTTGTTGTCTTGAGGGATCCAGTCTGGAGTGATCACTCGGGTCAAAACTGACTTGCCTCTAGGAGTCTGGGGTCCTTGTCCTATATTTCCTTGTTCTAGGTCTCCTATCTCATTCTCATGAATGATATTTCCAAACTCATCGGTTCTATCTGGTTGGTTGGTAACCACATACATGGTTCCTTCCTTATCAATGTATGAACCCTCTTCGAACTTGACCACCGGGTGTTCAAGTCCAAAGGATTGATCTGGATTTTTGAGTTGGACCACTGATCGCCTCAGACCATCCTCATAGATGCGAGCACCTAATTGGTTGGTTCGAATATATTCCAACTGTGTCTTATAGGGACCTTCCGGTGTTTGTAGATGGGCAGTCCCTGAGCCACCTGCAGGTTTTCCCATGCTAAAAGACATTTCTGAATCACTTGTGTCTGAACTTAGTAAAAGATCACCACTTAGTTGTTGTGTCCAAGACTTGGATGTATGGTTGACACTAGCCTCAGAAGATCTAATGCTTTGTTTATCCTTGCCTAAGTGTCTACCAGATCTCAGGTTCATAAGCTTTAGTCAAGAGTCCAAAATTTCCCCTTGGTATGGTTCAAAATTCTTTGGAGTCCCCTTGGTTCCCTAGTCCCACCTGAGGGTCAACTTCAAATTATCCTATCTCAAAATCAACGCATTATTCTTGAAAAAAACAGTTGAGATCGTGTAGGATTTGAAACGAGCTTTCCAACAAGCTATAGAGCTCAAAAAATGGACTTTGGATGAGAAAGTTATGTCAAATCAGGCTCCTGGGGGTCAAAACAGGCAAACAGGACCTTTGGAGAAAATCGTGATTTTGTGAACTTTCTAAAAATCGCGATGCTGTGAAGTCAAAAAAATCGCGATGTTGAGCACAAAATCGTGTTCTTGAAAATAGCGATTTTGAGCAGAAAATCGTGATTTGAAAATCGCGATTTTGATCACAAAATCGTGTTTCTGAAAATCGCGATGTTGATCACAAAATCGTGTTTCAGAGAATCGCGATGTTGATCACAAAATCGTGTTTCTGAAAATCGCGATGTTGATCACAAAATCGTGTTTCTGAAAATCGCGATGTTGATCACAAAATCGTGTTTCAGAGAATCGCAATGTTGATCACAAAATCGTGTTTCAGAGAATCGCGATGTTGATCACAAAATCGTGTTTCTGAGAATCGCGATGTTGATCACAAAATCGTGTTTCAGAGAATCGCGATGTTGATCACAAAATCGTGTTTCTGAAAATCGCGATTTTGACTCAGAGAATCGTGATTCACAAAATCGTGTTTTTGACTGAAAATCGTGTTTTCTCAGAATCGTGTTTTTGATATGAAAATCGCGATGTTGAGCACAAAATCGTGTTTTAGAGAATCGTGTTTTTTTGATATGAAAATCGCGATGTTGAGCACAAAATCGTATTTTTGAAAATCGCGATTTTGACTCAGAGAATCGTGATTTACAAAATCGTGTTTTTTCACAAAATCGTGTTTTTTTCAGAATCGTGTTTTTGACTTGAAAATCGCGATTTTGTCCCACAGAATCGTGTTTTTCACAAAATCGTGTTTTTGCTGAAAATCGTGATTGGTGAGAATCGCGATTTTGAGCAGAGAATCGTGTTTTTTGACAATCGTATTTTTCACACGAAAATCGCGATGTTGAGCACAAAATCGTGTTTTTGAAAATCGCGATTTTGAGCAAAAAATCGTGTTTTCACAGAATCGCCTTTTTCACAAAATCGTGTTTTTTTGCTGAAAATCGTGATTGGTGAGAATCGCGATTTTGAGCAGAAAGTCGTGTTTTTCACAAAATCGTGTTTTTTTTTTTTTTTTTTGCTGAAAAACACAGAATCGCGATTCTTTTCAACCAACTTTTAGGCGGGAAACTGAAAATCGTGATTTTTCAAAAAATTTTGAATTTTCACAGAATCGCGATTTTCATCACAGAATCGCGTTTTTTGGCGGGAAATTCAAATTTCTGAGCGCCGGCTATGGCGAGCTCCGTATGAGCAGAAAATTATGAAAAAAATACAGCGCTTGCTCTCCCTTGCACCTCCTAACTCCTTCACACACAATAATGCATGAAAAATGGAATGAAAATGGTGAAAATGCACTAAAAAACAAGAAATTTCTATGAAGAAGAAGATGGAAGAAGGTGGAGATGATGATGATGATGAAGATGAAGAGGAAAAAACAGAAAATGAACTGAAATGATAGTTTTTTTACCTTCCAACGTCGCAAATCTACGATCTTACCATCACAACGCTTGTCCTCGAAGCTCTCTCCCCGGCAACGGCGCCAAAATTTGGTGTAGCTCAAGCGTAAGCACCACCTCCTTTACTTGTCAATCCGCGGAGACGTGAGGACCGGTATGAAGACCACGAGCAAGTGAAGGCACAAGTGCGTGAGTGAAAGCACACAAACATGCACACACATACACACACACGCGCACAAAGTAAGATCAAAGAGAGGAACAATGGAAAGCTTAGATTGCAAAAGAGTTCTCTTACAAAAGTTCTATTCTCTAACAAGCTAACCTCAAAAATGAGCTCTCTAGCTCTTTTTATAGTTTTTTGACTAGTTTTGGCCCTGTCCAGACCTAGTGTCCGGCCTAGTTAAAAATTAGGTTCCAGGGCTTATTTGAGGGCTCAAACGAAGTCTAAAAATTATGAAAATTGGTACGATGGTACTTCTAATACTCCTCAAGCTCGAGGACTCCTCGGCTTGAACAAAATGGAGTTACTAAAGATAGATAATGGTATTTACAATGGTTTCTAGTGATGAAAATCACTATTTTTGTAGGGGATTCTTCTGAAAATTTGACATACACTTCTTGGAGCTCCCTACTTGCTCCCTTTCCTCGTGTGTCCACCTTTTGATGTGCTTCCATGCTTTGTCCTTGACTTTGAGCTTCAACAGAGATTGAAGCATTCTTGTAGGACAAAGGAATCACCAAGGCTACCTCACTTAGAAGCTACCAAAAGAATTCTAAAGTATCTCAAAGGCACTCAACATCATGGTTTGTATTTTCCTTACACATCAGACTTGGACATTAAGATCTATTCGGATGGAGATTGGGCAGGATGTAAGGATGATAGGAGGAGCACTTTTGGATACATTTCATTTGCAGGTGATAAACCAATATCATGGTCTTCAAAGAAGCAACCTAGTGTTGCCTTATCTTCTACTGAGGCAGAATATAGAGGATTGGCTAATGCTACCCAAGAAGCCATATGGATCAAGTTATTGTATACAGAATTGGGTTTGTATACTAGTTCACCATTGATATTTGGAGATAATACAAGCTCACTTCACCTTGCAACTAATCCTATTTATCGTGCTAGGACCAAGCATATAGAGGTCCATTACCATTATGTGAGAGAGAAGCTATTAAGCAAGGACATTCAACTAAAAAATGTATCAACCAACATGCAGTGTGCAGATTTGTTAACTAAAGCATTGGATGGAACCAAACTTTGCAGGTTCAAATCAATGATTGGATTGCAGGATATACATGAAGACTGAAGATGAAGGCCAAGCCAAAATGTTTGGCTTGAAGGGGAGCTGTTGGTGCAATTCACAAGTCTACACAATTGGCTTGTAGTCCATGCATATATGAAGAAGCATAGGAACCAATGCTAGAAGATAATTACCCTCTTTACTCCTTGTAAAAGTCATATTTGACTCAGAATCTTTGTAAGCACCTACCAAGAAGAACTCATGGAAAAGTTAGAAGTTGATTGATGGAATATCTCCTATAATGGAGGATCACCTTTTTTAGAGGAAGCAAAAATTTGAATTCAAATTCAAATTGAAAGTGAACTCTTATATAAACCTCTAAGAAAAATTCGCGGGTAGAAGACTCATCAATCCCAAGCTATTCATTGTACTTTCTGAGTGTGTGTGAGGCCTACACAGTAGCCTACACCTTTCTCCACCATTAGGCAATGATCATCATGCCTATAACATTGTACAACATTGTTCATTAATACATTACAATTACATTGTTCATTTCTGAGTTCTTTGTCAAAGTCTCTATGAGTCAGTCAACTTGTGCAGCTCATATCCCACTCATTTCTCCACCAAATTCAAAGATCTATAGCTTGTTGGAACCAGCTCAAAGTCTTCTACATGCTCTCGAAATTTGAAGGATTTTTATTCAACCATTTCAGAGAAAAGTCCATCGAGGTGATCACTGGTCGAAGTCTGCAACAATCCTAAAAAACCAGGGGTAAAGGTTTACTTGCTAAATTAATTTCTCTAAGCATAGTTAATCTTTTTAAGTGATTTCACTTGAAATAGTTAGCTTGCTAAGATAATTAGATACCCCTAATTTTTCCAATTCCTACTGTGCTAGTCATACTAAGCAAAAGATACATCAAGTGTATGGTCTAAAATAGAAGGTTTTATTGAAGACTTGAAGTTCAAAGTTGTCTGTTTTGATTCAATCCTTTCATACATCATTTCCAAAGTACATAGGCCATTTTATGGTGTTATTGGAAAGCTAAGAAGGTCTACTTATCAACTCTGAAGCATCAAAGGGCTGGTACAAAGCAGGATTTGGCAGTACCTACTCATCATCTTGAAGTGTCCATCCATCTTTCCCAACATCACCATCTCCATGAGTGACCTGTTCTTCCATTCAGCAACTCCATTCTGTTGAGGTGTATATGGCACTATACATTGATGTTTTATCCCACGTTTAGCTAGAGATGCATTAAAGTCAGAAGACACATATTACCCACCTCGATCAAAATGGAGCGTTCCCATTTTACATACTGAAAGATTTTCAGCCAAAACCAAAAACTGTTTGAAGCACATAAACACTTCAGACTTTGCTTTGATTGGATATACCCATGCATGCTTGGAAAACTCATCAACAAAATTCACAAAGTAAAGATAGTTCCCAAAAGAAGGTGTTTGCATAGGACCATAGATATCACTCTGAACAAGCTATAATTTCTGAGTAGCTCAAATTGAACCATCTTTTGGGAAGGAGGAATGCTTCAGTTTGGCCAAACTACAACCTTCACACACATGTTTTGCAGATGCCTCAAGTTTGGGCAAAGAGGGCACCATTTCAGATTTCTATAGGCATAGCAAACTACAAAAATTCAGATGAAAAAAGCGTACATGCCAAAGCTTTGCATCTGACATATCCTGAGAGTTGTGTACTACACATGCTAAATCATTCACATTTTTTTCATAGTCTATGAGCTTATACAGCGGATGACATAAAATTCTAGAAGAAATAATCATGTCGCTATTTGAGAGATCATGAACCATACATTTGTCATAAAAAAAATTCACAACTAAGCCAATCTTGGCTAATGCTAAAAATGATTAAACCTAGATATACAAATGCCTTCCAGTTTCATCATGGATATCCATCATCATCATGTTCCAGTACCACATATCAAGAGCTCTACAAAGACCAAGAACTATGAAGATTCAAGTTCTAGAAGATCTCACAGCACATAACCGCTCCTTGCGGAACTCCTCGCTTGAGGGAGAGGTGATTTCATGGACAAAGGAAACCATCCTAGAACTCAAATTCTATGTGACTTCCTATAACTCATGCTTTCTTCTGAATTTGGAGAACCCAATGCTTCCATTGCCAAAACATGCCAAAACCCTAAGATCCATTGTCTATTTGTAGAATTATTATACTCAAAGGTCTTGTTTCTAGTTGATGATATCATCAATGACATCATGAACTCGTAAATTCCCTTGAACCTCCCTTGGGAAAACTATATAAGGAGGGGTTGGCCACATTCATTCTCAGTCTTGCCAATGCCAGTCTTGAAAGCTCAAGGAGTTCTGATCACCAAGAAAGTACTTTCAAGTTCTAGTTCAAGTTCTAGTCTTGTCTTGTCTTATCTAGTCTTGTATCCTACACATCTAGCCTTTTCCTCTTGTAATCTTGTAGTACAAGATCTTGTTGACTTATTTCTTGTATCTAGTTCATCTCCCAAAAGGGAAAAGTTCTTGTAATCGAGATATCTTATTTCAAACTTACGATCCTCAATTGTGCAATCTCCTGTATCATCTCTGGTCGAGTTATTCATACCTATCACTCCTAGGTTGTGGGATGTCTTATATCAGTTACGTATTCTTGTATCATTTTCCCTACGTGGGTGTTCTTGTAATTATAAGTGTATTTCCAAAATCTTGTCTACTCTAGTGAGAGAGCACAATCTAGTGCTCCCCAGACATGCAGACCAGGGAGCAATGTTTTGACCATACTACTCGACAATGGCTAAGGCAATTGAGGTGAAAATTTAAAACATACAAATGTACTATGTAATGAATCTATATCAACTTAAATCACTGCAAATGATCAAGTACACATTGAGAAATATATCAAATAATCTCATTGTTCTAAGTAGTATCTGACAAAGTAGAAGAGATGAGACATGGAAAGATTATATGTATTAATGCACATAAATTACGTTGACATTGGCAATGAATGATTGCACAATGTGAGGGCAATAGAAGAGCTATAATGTGAGCTCAATATGCCACACAAATTCCTCTGAAATCTCTGCTATATCTCCCACTTTTCCACGTGACTAGATAGTCCTCTTTTATAGCCCTTTGTTGGGGCCAAGATTCAAGTTTGAATTTGAATCTTTACCTAAAAGTGTTCCAACGTTTTAGGACTTGATTTTCTATAAATCCTCACCAAATAATTCATGGAAAGATTGTCCTATGAACTCGTAATTGCAAGTGATTCCACATATGAACCTTTAGAAGGAGTAAAAAAAACAATTTTTTACAAGAGATCATTCATGTGCTATTACATGAATGTACATATGAACTTTAGGATAAGTGATCAAGCATTTAGGCTTAGAGCAATTGCACCAACAGCTCCCCCTCAAGCCAAGCATACTTGCACTTCAACTCTCTTTAATCTCTTGCAATCCAATCTCATCTTGAACTTGTTTAATTTAGTTCCATCCAAAGATTTAGTTAGCATATCTGCACATTGCAAGTTTTTTGATACATAGGACAATTGTATGTCCTTGCTAAGTAGCTTCTCTCTCACATAATGATAATGCACTTCAATGTGCTTAGTCCTTGCATGATATACATGATTAGGAACCAAATGTAGTGAGCTAGTATAATCTGCAAAGATCATTGGAGTGTATGTATGTAGTCCCAAGTCTGAGTAGAGTAGCTTTAACCACATTTCCTCTTGTGTTGCATTTGCAAGGCCCTTATATTGAGCTTCAATTGATGACAATGCTAGAGTTGGATGTTTCTTTGATGATCATGAAATCAACTTTGACTCTGCAAAAGATAAGTAGCCAGAAGTGCTCCTTCTATCATCTTTTGAGCTAGATCATGCATTAGAGTATAGCTTGCTATCCAAGTGAGATGTAAATGGATAAAATAGCCCTTCATTTATGGTACCCTTCAAGTACTTTAGAATCCTTTTGGCAGCTTCCATGTGAGGTTTTCTTGGTGTATGCATGAATTGACTCAATGTATTCATCCCATAGCATATATCCACTCTTGTTAGGGTTGCATAATTGAGATTCCCAATAAGACTTTGATAACCTATAATGTCTTCAAGCAACTCTCCTTCATGAGTACTGATTTTGTGATTCAATTCCATGGGCATACCTACAACTTTTGCATTTTCCATTTTGAACTTGACTATTATAGCATGGATGTACTTTATATGAGTAATGAAAATACCAGAATCTGTATAGACAATCTATAAACCAAGAAAATATGTAAGCAACCCAAGATCATTGATCTTGAACTCCTCCTTCATTTGAGTTTTAATCTTCTTGATGCCATTGGCATCCACCTTGGTCCTACAAGTATGTGAGGAAACCTATGGTTCCAAGCTCTAGGAGCTTGCTTTAAACCATACAGTGCCTTCCTTAGTTTACATACATAATCAGGTTTGTCTTTGTCTTCATATCCTGGTGGTTGAGCCATGTAGACCTCTTTAGAGATCCACCCATTAAGGAATCCCCGGTTGTGCAATCTCCTGTATCATCTCTGGTCGAGTTATTCATACCTATCAGCCCTAGGTTGTGGGATCTCTTGTATCAGTAACGTATTCTTGTATCATTTTCCCTACGTGGGTGTTCTTATAATTAGAAGTGTATTTCCAAAATCTTGTCTATTGTAGTCAGTGAGCACAATCTAGTGCTCCCCAGATATGCAGACCAGGGAGCAATATTTTGATCATATCTAAAAAATGGCTAAGGCAATTGACGTGAAAATTTATTATATACAAGTGTACTACGTAATAAATCTATATCAACTTAAATCACTGCAAATGATCAAGTACACATTGAGAAATAGATCAAAGAAGCTCACTGTTCTAAGTAGTATATGACAAAGTAGAAGAGATGAGACATGGGAAGATTATATGTATTAATGCACATAAATTACATTGACATTGGCAATGAATGATTGCACAATGTGAGGGCAATAGAAGAGCTATAATGTGAGCTCAATATGCCACACAAATTCCTCTCAAATCTCTGCTATGTCTCCCACTTTTCCACGTGACTAGATAGTCCTCTTTTATAGCCCTATGTTGGGGCCAAGATTCAAGTTTGAAATTGAATCTTTACCTAAAAGTGTTCCAATGTCTTAGGACTTGATTTGCTATAAATCCTCACCAAATAGTCCTCTTTTATAGCCCTATGTTGGGGCCAAGATTCAAGTTTGAATTTGAATCTTTACCTAAAAGTATTCCAATGTCTTAGGACTTGATTTGCTATAAATCCTCGTAATTGGAAGTGATTCCACATATGAACCTTTCGAAGGAGTAAAAAAACAATTTTTTACAAGAGATTATTCATGTGCTATTACACAAATGTACATATGAACTTTAGGATAAGTGATAAAGCATTTAGGCTTAGAGTAATTGCACCAACAGCTCCCGCTCAAGCCAAGCATACTTGCACTTCAACTCTCTTTAATCTCTTGCAATCCAATCTCATCTTGAACTTGTTTAATTTAGTTCCAATCAAAGATTTAGTTAGCATATCTACACATTGCAAGTTTTTTGATACATAGGACAATTGTATGTCCTTGCTAAGTAGCTTCTCTCTCACATAATGATAATGCACTTCAATGTGCTTAGTCCTTGCATGATATACATGATTAGTAACCGAATATAGTGAGCTAGTATAATCTGCAAAGATCATTGGAGTGTATGTATGTAGTTCCAAGTCTGAGTAGAGTAGCTTTAACCACATTTCCTCTTGTGTTGCATTTGCAAGGCCCTTATATTGAGCTTCAATTGATGACAATGCTAGAGTTGGCTGTTTCTTTGATGATCATGAAATCAACTTAGACCCTGCAAAAGATAAGTAGCCAGAAGTGCTCCTCCTATCATCTTTTGAGCCAGATCATGCATCAGAGTATAGCTTGATATCCAAGCGATATGTAAATGGATAAAATAGCCCTTCATTTATGGTACCCTTCAAGTACTTTAGAATCCTTTTGGCAGCTTCCATGTGAGGTTTTCTTGGTTTATGCACGAATTGACTCAATGTATTCACCCCATAGCATATATCCACTCTTGTTAGGTTGCATAATTGAGACTCCCAATAAGACTTTGATAACCTATAATGTCTTCAAGCAGCTCTCCTTCATGAGTACTGATTTTGTGATTCAATTCCATGGGCATGCCTACAACTTTTGTATTTTCCATTTTAAACTTGACTAGTATATCATGGATGTACTTTATATGAGTAATGAAAATACCAGAATCTGTATAGACAATCTCTAAACCAAGAAAATATGTAAGCAACCCAAGATCATTGATCTTGAACTCCTCCTTCATTTGAGTTTTAATCGTCTTGATGCCATTGGCATCATTTCTTGTAATGATAATGTCATTCACCTTGGTCCTACAAGTATGTGAGCAACCTATGGTTCCAAGCTCTAGGAGCTTGCTTTAAACCATACAATGCCTTCCTTAGTTTACATACCTAATCAAGTTTGTCTTTGTCTTCATATCCTGGTGGTTGAGCGATGTAGACCTGTTCATAGATCCACCCATTAAGGAGTGCATTTTTAACATCTGATTGGTACAAGTTCCAATTATTTGAAGCACTAATACTTACTAAAACTTTGATAGTTGGCATCTTGGCCATAGGTGAGAAGGCCTCCTCATTATCCACTCCATGGGTTTCAAGAAACCCCTTTGCTACTAGCCTTGCTTTATACTTGTTTATTGTGCCATTTGAATTCTTTTTCACTTTATAAATCCACCTGGATCCGATTACCTTCATAAATGGTTTTTTGGGAACCAAATCCCAAGAACTATTCCCTTGAAGCACTTTAATTTCTTCTTGCATAGCTTCTCTCCATTCTTGTTTCTTGTTGGCTTCTTCAAATGAAGAAGATTCCTCTAACATAGAATCTTTAGCCATATATATAGAATGCTTGGTGACTAGTGATGTGTCATAGCCATACCTTATAGGTTTCTTGCTTTCCCTTTGAGATCTTCTAAGTGCTTGATTGGATGACTCTCGA
Organism: Ceratopteris richardii; assembly: GCA_020310875.1. Lineage (NCBI taxonomy): Eukaryota > Viridiplantae > Streptophyta > Polypodiopsida > Polypodiales > Pteridaceae > Ceratopteris > Ceratopteris richardii. The sequence goes on along the minus strand of CM035440.1, from coordinate 117,223,674 downwards.
ATGTGTTCCAATTTTTGAACTTTTTTTCTAAGCTTCAAAATCAATTTGTTCTTCATCTTCTGAGTTGACATCCTCTGATGTATGTGGTTCTTCTTTGGTCATATTTGGAAAATATTCTCCAAATCATAGGGTAGCTTTATTTTCCTGCAATCATCTTCAAACCAAGAGTTTTTTTATCAAATTCCACATCCCTACTAACTGTAAATCCTTTTTTAGTGGGATTATATAACCTATATCCTTTTTTATTCTGATCATAGCCAATAAATATGCATCTTTCAACTTTTGGATCAAGATTTCCCCTAATTTGCGAGAGTATGTGTGTATAAGCAATGCACCCAAAGATCTTACAATGATCTAAAGAAGGTCATCTGCCATTCCATGCCTCATAAGGTGTCATCCCATCCAGAGACTTGGATGGAAGCCTATTCATTAGGTAAGTGGTTGTGGAAACAACCTCTGCCCATAGATAATTAGGGAGTTTTTTCTCATTCAACATTGATTTTGCAACCTCTACTATTAATGTTATAACTTATGGAATATGTTGAACAATGCAAATTTGTTGGAGTGTAACATGAATATGTTGAACAATGCATTGTTGGATTGTAACATGGAATATGTTGAACAATGCATTGTTGGAGTGTTAAATTATTATTGAACAATGCATTGTTAGAGTGTTACATTATTGATGTATTAATGTGTTTTTTATGTTTTTGATATAGCAGTTGAAGGTTCATGAGGAGCGTGCAAGGCGTGAAAGGGCGGATATCAATAATCCAAATAATTATTATGTATAGAAGGTTCTATTTTTAGAAACAGTTAGAAAAGTAATGGTTAGAATAAGGGTTGTTGTAGACCACAATTTCTGTTATTGAAAGCAATGGCTTTCTGTAAAAGTTACCAACTTTTAGTTTCACGCTTGCTTTTTGAAACTCCTCTCATGTAACCACTCTTTTCAACGTAATCAAAATTCCTATAAATACATGCACTCTGTGGATTGTCAAAATAGAGTGCATGGGGGGAGATTGTACCCAATCTTGCGTTCTGTCTCGTTTCTTGTTGCATCTATTCTTTTGTGTGTTTTTTGCATTCGTAACCTCTGTTTGCGCGTGAGAAAGATCTTGATAACAGTGGTATCAGAGCTCTGCACACGTCAATGCGGAGGGTTTCGTTCTCTGTTCGTGATTTCGATTCCATCTCTGTCTTCGTCTTCGGTTTCGGTTTTGGTTCCTGTTCCAATTCCAGTTCCAGAACCAGAACCTATGTTTTCACCTACATTTTCACCTAGGTTTACTCCTTCGCCTTACTCCAAGGCGTCGACTAAGGCAAAGAACTTAGGCAATAACTTAGGCAATACATTGGCAATATTGGCACCCAAGGCTCCCTTGGTGATTGTTGGCAGCCATTGGCTACACGTGAGGCAATTTTAATTTTGAGTGGCAACAGAGTGGTTTAGATTCCCTAAGGTAGGAGGATTTGAACCCACAACCTCCTACTTTCAAGGGAAGTGCTTTACCACTACACTCTCTCTTGGAGTTGTCACTCTAGTTCTCTTCTCTTATATTTAACATAACTTGCAGTTTTTCTTACTTTTTCAAAGTGGCACGGTGGGACGCGATGCGGCGCGTCTCAGGGTACAACCTGTCAGGGTACACTTCTCAGGATACACCAGGGTACATCCACACAAGGTACATCCTATCAGGGTACATCAGGGTACATCCAGACAGGGTACTTTTCTGCTAGGGTACACTTCCTGAGGGTATATCCCGAGAGGAAAGCACTAGCTTAAGGGTCCAAGAGCACCATGGAGGATTACAGTAATTCACCTCTACCTGAGGCAACACTTGAACAACAACTAGAACTTTTGCGGCATGAGCTTCGAAGAGCTCAGAATGAGATCCGGCAACGTGATGAAGTCCTCCAAAAGATACAAACTGAGGAAGACAACCTTACGAGAGTAGTAAAAGCTATTGCCCAATCTGATGTTACTCATTCAAAGATTGGTACTAGAAACTACCAGTTCCTACAGTTTGATGGCCGAAAGGATGGGCCTTTAGTCCTTTCCTGGCTGTCATAGTTTGATGATTTTTATACTGATGAAACGTATGCTGAAAGTGAAAAAAGTTAAATTTGCCACTAACTATTTAGTAGGTAAAGCTCAACTTTGGTGGAATGTCCTGCGGCATAGTACAAAGCGTCCAACAACGTGAAAGGCTTTCCAAGAGAAAGTGAAGGATTCTTTTCTTCCTCCTCAATACCATTTGCATGTTTGACGTGCATGGACGACCCTTACAAGGAAGGAGGGTGATACGGTTACTACCTATACGGAGCAGTTCTGGCAAAATTTACTACTTGTTCGAATGCTTGAAGAAGTACCGGAGGATATCTTGCAGCAGAAATACGAAGATGGTTTGGAAGTGGGAATCCAAGCTAAGCTTCACACCCTACGACATACAACCCTCAATGAGGCTATATCTTTCGCCTATGATGCAGAAAAAGAATTCTTGTCCATAACCAAGTCAATCCGTCTACAACAACCACGCCAACGACCACTTTATGTTAAACCTACATTTCCTATGAAGCGTACTTTTAATGCCCCATCTTACCCTAGTTTTCCTTGTCCTCCACAATCCAATTACTCAACTCCACCTATTGCTTCATCTCTTCAACCAACCAAACCACCTACCCTTCAAACTTCAATGGTGGATGCCCAAGAGAAGCGACCACGAATCGCTTGCTGGAATTGTGGGAAACCTGGACATACAAAAATAAGGTGCAGATTGCGACCTCTTCACATGAAACCGGCTACAGTTCAATTGCATAAGATGGAGGTCCATAACAAAGATATTCCTCCTGTTTGGACAGAGGATTCATTGGAGAAGGACTTAAGTACCTCGGGTAACGATATCTCTCTTCACTCTCTACTTTTCATGCGGGGTCCAATAAATAACAAACTAGTTAAAATTCTACATGACGATGGTAGTTCACATGATTTCATTTCACATTTATTAGTACAAGAACTTAAATTACAAACATTTCCTTCCTTGTATAAAGTGAAAGCTTAATGTAACAACTCCATGAACATTTCCATGCATGTGTTTTTACATGGAACATCCTTATTTTTTTATTCAGTGATGAAACATGTTACTTGCCATCCATGTTTATTATTTTATCAACTGAGGTCAGTTGCTTTTTCAACTGAGGGGCATGTTATAACTTATGGAATATGTTGAACAATGCATTGTTGGAGTGTAACATGAATATGTTGAACAATGCATTGTTGGATTGTAACATGGAATATGTTGAACAATGCATTGTTGGAGTGTTAAATTATTATTGCACAATGCATTGTTAGAGTGTTAAATTATTGATGTATTAATGTGTTTTTGATGTTTCTGATATAGCAGCTGAAGGTTCGTGAGGAGCGTGCAAGGTGTGAAAGGGCAGATATCAATAATTCGAATAATTATTATGCATAGAAGGTTCTATTGTTAGAAACAGTTAGAAAAGTAATGGTTAGAATAAGGGTCGTTGTAGACCGCAATTTCTGTTATTGAAAGCAATGTCTTTCTGTAAAAGTTACCAACTTTTAGTTTCACGCTTGCTTTTCGAAGCCGCTCTCATGTAACCACTCTTTTCGACGTAATAAAAAGTCCTATAAATACATGCACTCTGTGGATTGTCGAAACAGAGTGCATGGGGGGAGATTGTACCCAATCTTGAGTTCTGTCTCGTCTCTTGTTGCATCTATTCTTCTGTGTGTTTTCTGCATTTGTAACCTCTGTTTGCACATGAGCAAGATCCTGACAACAATTAATCTATTTCTTCTCTTTGCCACTCCATTCTGTTCAGAGTGTAGCTTGTTGTAATCTCTCTCTTTATTCCTCTATCCTATAAGAAAGAGTCAAACTCATGTGAGAAATACTCACCACCTCCATCAAATCTAAGCCTCTTCAAACTTTTACCTATTTGATTCTACACCAATGCCAATTACTTCTTGAAACAAGTGAAGAATTCATCTTTATGCTTCATAAAATAAAGTATTGTCCACCTACTATAGCCATCTATAAATGAAACATAATACCTTGACCCTAAAACTGATGGCTCTCTACTAGGACCCTACACATCTATGTGTACAAGCTCCAAGTAGTCTTCATACATGTATCCCTTTTTGTTGAATGGTTCCCTATGTGAATTGCCAAACACACTCTGATCCCTTCATATTTGCTTTAATGTCCTTTCACCTATATGTCCTAGTCTCTTATGCCATATCTCCAATTTAGATAGGGTTTGGTCCTTATAACTGAAGAGAGCAATATTTCTTGTATCTTCAACTTCAAAGGTAAAAGTCTACCAGATTCCTCACCTTTTTCAATCCTCTTGAAGCCTCGTCTCCACATATGCTCAAGGTCAGACAATAATGCTACATTGCTTGGTACATGATTGGAGCAACCAGAATCAATGTAGAATAGGTACTCATAATCTTTACCTTGCTTGGCTATCATATTCATGAGTAATAGGGAATCCTCTTGATCATCTATATAATTGGTGTATTCTCTCCTTCATCTAAAGCCTCCTTGATAGTTGTTCTTGTAGCCTTGGTTGTAATTGTGATGGTAGTTGTTTCCTCCATTATTGAACCTCCCTCTTGATCGTCCATAGCCTCCTCTATGGAAGCCTTTTCCTCTCTAATGCTCTGTGTTCCTGAAGTATTAATTTGTGGTATGATTGGTCAAACCACAAATGTTTCAAGGTGACGATTTGTATGGTCTCCCCTTGCCTTGCTTTCCTCCTCTATCCATTCCTCTAGTACCTCTTCCTCTACCTGTGAAATTCACTTGAGAGGTACTTGCATCTTCTTCATTCTTCTTACCTTTTCCTTTATATTTACTCTTATGTTTATCTGTGTGAAGGGCAGAAGATTGATTACCTCTAGACGTATCTCCATTCTTGTTAAGCTTTGTCTCATGTGTGAAGAGTTGCCCCATCTATGTATTGAGGTCAGGTATCTACATGTCCATATATAGGTCCATTGTTGTGGTAAAAGACTCCCATTTGTCATCAGCCTTGATGCCATTTATGATCTATCTTACTATCTGCTCCTCTTCTATTTCTTCTACAATACTCCCAAGTTGATCAGATACATCCTTCATCTTGGCCACTTAATCAACTACACTTTTCTTTGGTTGCTTCTTCAATGTTGTGAACTCAATCCAAAGCTGGTTCTTTCTGGCACCTTGTATTTGATGAGAAGTATGAAGATAGTCCTTCCCTAGTCTCTTGGGAGGTCTTACAATTTCAAATATGAGGTAACAAAAAATCAAATATTGAATTGAGTATGTAAGACCTGGCTAGAGCATCCTTTGCACACCATGTAGCTAGTCTCTCTTGCTCCTCTCTTGTAGGTTGCTTTTTGCTTCTAAAGGTTGGCATTTCTTCATCTCTAGATATGTATCCATACAAGCTTCTTCCTTGGAGGTAAGCCTTTATCCTTAGGGACCAAGCTAGATACTTGCCCCTATCCAATTTGTTAATGAATGATGGAAATACATCTCCCATTTTACCTTGATGTTTCGTTGATACCACTGTTGGAGGAGAAGGTGGACACCTTCCAGAGATGAGATGGTGCTGCAAATTCCTACTTCATAGCAGCCAAAACTAAGTTGAGGAGTGCAAAATCGACCTCTTGAGATTTCAAGGAGGCACAAATAATCACCCAAGTACTTTGGAAGATGATCCTCAAATCATTGGATCAAAAGAGATAACTTGGAGTTTCACTATGAGCCCAAAACTTGCTATTTTGGTCACTCTGTTCAGAGAAATGAACAGTACTCCTTCCTTGGTAACAATTGGATAAACTCCTTTTGGGAATACCTAATTGAATAAGATAGCTAATCTTCACAAGTTATTTCACTTAAACTAATCAACTATGCTCATAGATTAATGATGCTTAGCAAAACTGAGATGCATCCTCACATTTTAGGGAGTTATCAGTATGCAACCTAGAGAGCAATGTTTTTAAAATATCTCAAGAGCGACTGAGACAATTGACATGAAAATTTTCAACATACAAATAGACTACCTAATGAATCTATACCAACTTAAATCACTGCAAATGATCAAGTATGCACTGAGAAATAGATAAGAGAAGCTCACTATTCTGAGTGGTATATGAAAGAGTAGAAGAGATGACACATGGGAAGATTATATGTATTACTGTACATAAATTACATTGACATTGGCAATGAATGACTGCAGAATGTGATCCCAATAGAAGAGCTATAATTTGGGCCCAATATATCACATAAATTCCTCTAAAATCTCTACTATCTCTCCCCCTTTTCCATGTGACTAGATAGTCCTCTTATATAGCCTTTTGTTGGAGCCAAGATTCAAGTTTGAATTTGAATATTTACCTAAAATTTTTCCAAAGTTTTAGGACTTGATTTGCTATAAATCCTCACCAAATAATTCGTGGAAAGATTCTCCTAATGAACTCGTTATTGGAAGTGATTCCACATATACACTCTTATAAGGAGTAAAAATCATTTTTTTACAAGAGATCATTCATGTGCTAATACATGAATGTACATATGAACTTTAGGATAAGTGATCAAGCATTTAGGCTTGGAGTAATTGCACCAACACTATTTATTATAACTTCATCATCAAAAATCAACTATTCCTTCAAGTCTTTGATCTTTGTCAAAAACCTATCGAGAGAATCACCTTCATTCATGTGCTCACTCTCTAGCTATTTTCAGAGGTAAGCAAAATGAGCCTCATTCCTAGCTTGGTACAATGTGGTATGTGTATCTCAAGCATCCTTAGCTATTCTGCAAGAGAGAATGTGAGGAATAATGGCACATTTGACAAACAAAGCTATCAATGCATGTGCCTGAGCATCTTTGCCATCCCAACGAATTCGATCTACAGTAGGTGCAACAGGAACCACAACATGAATAGGAATATGTAGAATATCACCACCTTTAATGTCATCAGCATCAGCTTCAATACTTGTATTTGTAAGTGTAATAGGAGGTTTTTCAACACCTTGCATAATATTCCATAGTCCTTTTGCAACCAATACATGATGCATCATATAAGCCCACAATGCAGAATTTGTACCATCCAACTTATCCTCAACAACCAACATACAAAATACATCACTGTTTTCGGCCATGGTCACTAACGGAAATATCTTGATGCACAAAAATCATTGTATCTAAGAAAGTTGAACATAACTACCCTATATGCTCACAAAATTTCATGTGATTCTGAGACTGTGACCAGAGGGGTGTCAATGATGCCTTAGATGAAGTGGCGACTTGCCTTGATACCAATTGTTCGAGTTCAAGGTCTGTGAAAGCACGCGAATAGCACAAGGAAGTAGAAGAAGCTTGGAGCATAACACATAGTATTGAATGTATTACCACTAGAATGTACAAAGATAAGTAACCCATTAGGACTATAAGCATATATACAAACCCAGGAAAAAAAACCTCCTAAAGAGGGAAAAAAGTGCCCCGACAGTCCTAGTGTGTTCCCACACATCACTACCTAAATTTATCAACATAGTACGTTCATGTTCTTGTATTGAATTTGGAAATTTTGATTCGGATAATAGTATAGTTCTATTTTTTATGTTTGTTATAGAAATTTTGGAACACCAAGCTTTCATTATGCTTGAGGTGGATATGGTCTACATCAAATTCATCATTTGGATGGTGACATACATGTAGCTTCAAAAATAGCACTTATGTGTACATCATTTCTTAGTATCAATTGGTTGATCACTTATGATCATTTCTTGTAAGGTTAAAGGTATTTAAATTTATAAAATGAAAGAGTGAAAGGCCTAAAAGCCATGATTTAGAAGTGATTGATTCTCAATTAATCAATCAATCAAGAAGTAGATATGACTTCAAATTTTTCTTTTCCTAGATTGTAGGAAAAGATTCCAATCAATCTAAATTAACAAAATCGCCTAATTTTGAATTCACATTTGAAGAAAAGGTGTGGTAATATCCTCAAGAGTCTATATAAGGACTCTAAAAAATTTTTACATTAAGAATAGTGTTTATTTGAAGCAACACATATACTCTTGGATCATTGCTTGATGCCACTTCTATTCTCTCCTCCTTCCTCATACTCAATCAACTTGTAGAGATTTTTTCTCTCTCTAAAGAGCTCCAAATCACATGTTTAAGCATTAATTGGAGAGGTATAACTATCTATTTTATGTGTACAACTTTTCAAGTCGTTTAGTTTAGTAATTTTAGAGAAATCAAAGTTTTATAGTCTCGGGGTCATTGTCTACACATCCCTAAAAATTTGGGATGACATCCAATCAATGTTAAGATGATCGCTCCTTCATTGATTGCCATGAGTTAGGGATTTTATGCATTTAAGCAAGAGAACCCTATGTATGATTCTCCCTTGAGAGGAAAGTTTCCAATTGTAATTGTTATGGTTGTTCTCAGTGTTTGAAGTCGTAACTTCCATATACCTATTGGGTTTTATTGCACTTACAACAAGCCGAAAAGTTCATACTTACATATCTGAAGAGGTAGGGCTAGTCCTATGCTGGTTTGTTGGACCAACTTCACAACTTGGCAACTCAACTTTCCAAGCCTCTTAAAGCTTCTCCAACTTCTTTTAATGGAATAAGAGCAACGTAAAGATGATAGATGGCTTTCCATCAATGATTGATAATCTTGATTGAAATAATTATGTTGCTTTGAAAATCAGAATGGAGGCTTATTTAAATCCATATGGGATTGTATTATGTGATGAAACAATGTCTATTCCAAGATCCAAAGGAGGACCTACTCAAGAGGAAACAGATAAGCTCACACTTTGGTGTGCAAGGGATGCTCAAGCAAGGTCATACATACTCAAATCTATTTTTCTATTACCACATATTAGAGGATGCAAGACATCTCAAGAGACTTGGGATGCGCTAGAGACTTTCTTTTCTGCTAGTACAAAAGGAGGGAGGAACCATCTTTGGAATGAGTTCAATCAGATGAAGAAGTCTCAAAAACAAACCATTACTGAGTTTGTTACAAAGGCCAAGGAGGTTGTTCATCAAGTGGCATCCATTGGAGAGTTGATTGAAGAAGAGGCCATCATGAGGAAAATTTTCAATGGGATTAGAGGTGACAAGCAATGGCATCACCACTACCTATGATCTCATCATGGATGTGCAAACTCCAAACTTCAACATCTTTCTTTGATAACTCTTCAATCAGGAGGCCAACAATAGCATAAAGGAAGGTAACGCCTATCTGGTGATTCAACTAGTGCTCTATATGTAGATAAGAAGGACAGGAAGTTGAAAGGAAAGAAGAAGGAAGAAGATGAAGAGGAGACTTTGTAGGCAAGAGAAAGTTGAAAGGAAAGAAGAAAGGGCCAAAGCATGACCAAACCAAATGCTAGAATGTTCAACCTTGTGCCATCTGTGATAAGACCAACTGCACCACTCAGAATTGATGGCTCAATGGGAAGACCCAGAAGGGAATTGGAAGAGGTGGATATAAAAGCAATAGAGGCAAAGGTGGATATTACTTCAACAATAACAATAGAGGCCATAACAAAAGGCACTAGAATAATATTCTAAAGATCATGAAGACTCATTGCTCTTGATGAATCTAAGCTACAAAGAAGGTAAAGAAGATGATCATTTATTCTACATAGATTCATGATGCTGAAATCATGTTGCAGGCAACATAGCTCTCTTATCTGATTTGGAAATTTGAAAGCATAGACATGAAGTTCAAACAAGGGATGACACAAAGCATAGTGTGGAAAAGAATGGTAATGTCAAAGCCTGCAATGGAAAGACAAATATTATGAGCAAGGTACTCTATGTTCCCACTATTACAAAAAACCTAATTAGTGTAGGCCAATTAATTGAGAAAGGCTTGCAAGTTAGGTTCACCCAACATGGAGCTTTTTTGGAAGATCCATGTCAAGACTTCAAGAAGATAGCCAGAGGTGAGAAGCATGGTAGGCTCTTTACTTTGAAGTAGGGGAAACCAAAAACAAAGCTATATTTAACTTTGGGTCTCAAACCCTAAGTGAGCTTGAAGTGTGGCATAAGAGGCTAGTTCATGTGAATGAAAGAACCTTAAATGATATATGCAGGGATCAAAGTGTCCTTGGATTGCCAAACATATCAAAGCAACACATGATCAACACATGTGATTCATGCTAAATTGGGAAGGTACAAAGACAACCATTCAACCACAAAGGCTACATCCACAACGACTTATTGGACTTAGTACATACAGATGCATGGTGGCCAAGCCAAGAACCTTCATTGGCTAGATCAAGGTACTATGTCTCATTTATTGATGACCATAGTAGATGGACTATTTGTTTGGTTGCTTCAAAAAGTAGCTAGCACATGTGGAGAATGATATAGGTAGATCACTCATGAAGCTCAAATCTAATGCAGGGGGAGAATACTTCTCCAAAGATTTTGATGAGTTCTTGCAAGATAAAGGTATCAAAAGGGAAGTGATGACGAGATACTCCCATCAATTGAATGGAATTGTAGAGAGAAGAAACAATACATTGGTTGGATCAGCTATAACAATTCTTGAAGAGAAGAAGTTGCCACATTATCTATGGGCAATGGCTATTTTAACTATTGTGTACTTTGTCAATAGACTACTATTCAAATCACTTCAAGGTATGACTGCTTATGAAGCATGGTATGGAAGAAAACCTAGTCTTGGACATTGCAAGGTGTTTGGTTGTTTAGCTTATGCTCATGTACCATCACAAATAAGATGTAAGCTAGATGAAAGGGCAACAAAGGTAGTGTTATTCGTTATGATTCAAGTCAGATGGGTTATAGGTTATATAATCCTTCAATGAAGCAATTCACTACAAGTAGAGATGTTGTGTTTGAAGAACACAAGTCTTGGTATGATGAAGATAAACAAAAGGTAACTCTACCATATGATCTTGGTTCTGATTCTCATCAATTAGGAAGCAAGCATGATACACAAGTCAAGGATTGTAGAAGTGACAGAGATGATGACCAAGATGAAAAGGAAAAAGAAAGGTATGGATATGACTTCACATATGTTACAAAGCATACAAGCTACTTGGCAAAGGACTCAATTTTAGAGGAACCCTCCACCTATGAAGAGGCAAAGGGAAACCCTAATTAGAAAATGGCTATGAAAGAAGAAATAGGTGCATTGAAGGAGATGGGCACTTGGGATTTGGTTCCAATGTCACCCAATCAAAATGTAATTGGTTGTAGATGGGTATTCAAAGTGAAAAGAAATTTAGATGGATTAGTTTAAAGTTACAAGGCAAGATTAGTTGCCAAAGGATGTTCACAAACCCATGGTATAGACTGAGGAAACATTCTCACCTGTTGCAAAAATGACTACAATCAAAACATTCATAAGTATAGTTGTTGCAAGAAATTGCAGAATCCTCTAACTTGATGTGAAAAATGCATTACTAAATGGTTGAATAAGTGAAGAGGTATACATGTCACAAACACTAAGTTTTGAAAACCCTAATCATATATCTTATGTTTAGAAAGTTAAGAAAGCATTGTATGGATTGAAGCAAGCTCCTAGAGCATGAAATTATAGGTTGGCTACATACCTTCAAGATCAAAGGTTCAAATCTAGCAATTCATATCCTTATTTATTCCTAAACAAAGGCTCACTATGAGGTTATCTATCTATGTGTATATGTGGATGATATTATTGTGACATGTAATGATCTGAATGGCATTCAAAGTATCAAGAGACACATGCAAGATGAGTTCAAAATTAGTGACTTAGGTGAGCTCACATATTTCCTAGGTATGCAAGTGATTTATACAGATGATGGAATGTATCTAACTCGGAGAAGATACAGTCATGACCTACTTCTCAATTTCAAAATGGAGAACACAAAGCTTGCAGTTACACCTTTGAAATTGAACCATAAACTAAGTGTTTATGAAGGTGAGAAGATTTATGATCCTAAAGTGTATCAAAGCCTAGTTGGTAGCTTGATATATGCTACTCATACAAGACCAAACATATCATATAGTGTGGGAGTTCTTAGTCAGTTCATGCACTCACGTAGAAGGCCACACATGGATGCTACAAAGAGAGTACTCAAGTACCTCAAAGGGAGACTTAATGAAGGTATCTGTTATCCTTACTCTTTAGATTTGGATATCAAAATCTATTGAGATGCAGATTGGGCAGGAGCAACGGATGAAAGAAGAAGTACCTCTGGATACTTAATATTTTGTTGAAGTTTTAGTTCTATGAAAGCACGTGAGGAGCACAAGGAAGAAGAAGAAGAAGCTTGGAGCACAATACACAATACTAAATGTATTACCACTAGAATGTACAAAGATAAGTAACCCATTGGGGCAAAAGGCATATATACAAGTGGGGGGGGAACCTCCTAAAGATGAAAAAAAGTGCCCCGATGGTCCTAGTGTGTTCACATACATCACTACCTAAATATATCAACAAATCCCCCTTGGGAGTGATGTGGTGAACAAGGAGCTAGCACTCATGTAAAAGGAAGTGTGAAGCTATGTGGAATGAATCCACAAAAGGAAATAAGCCCAAAGCTTTGCAGAAAGCTTTAAAATTCTCCTTAGGTAGAGCCTTCGTGAAAAGGTCTGCAATGTTCTCCTGTGTGGGCACATATGCCAAGCTGATCTCTCTAGCAAAGAACCTCTCCCTGACATAATGATAATGCACCTCAATGTGCTTAGTGTGAGCATGGAACACAAGGTTGCTCGCAACTGACAATGTGCTCACTGTCAGTGAAGATGGTGGTGGCAGAAGACTGACAAACACCCAAATCAGCCATAAGGCATCTAATTCAAACACACACAATAGATGCTCTAAAAGCTACCCTATACTCACTCTCACAATTGGAAGTGTCCAAAATAGGCTACTTCTTGCTCAACCAAGATATGCATGAGCTACCAAGCATGAGGAAAAACCACTAGTGGGCACATGAGTGTCAAGCAAATCGCCTAGTCAAATTCATAAAAAGCACGTAAATTTGGTGGTAGTGATCCCCCCTTGGGATAAAAAAATCCAAGTAGCTGGGTACCACTCAAGTAGCGAGAGATGTGGTTGACCGCCTACTAGCTTGACACATGGGCAAAGCATAAACCTGCTCATCTATGAGACAACAAACTAAGTATCTGTCCGAGTAACGCATAAGTAAATCAAGCATCCAACATCTTGCTAATAGACAATGACATCAAATGCATCTCCAACATCATGAAGACTCAATCTTGAACCTATCTCCATAGGAGTGGCAATAGGTTTATAGTCTTCAAGGCCAAAATGCTGTAATACTGTGTCAATATAATTCATTTGGCACAAAGCTATTCCTCCATCAACTTGCACAAATTGAATGCCCAAAAAATGATGTGAATGCCCCCAATGAGACTGTTGGCGAAAAACTTCGGCTCTAACGCCTACTGTTGCGGAATTGCTTTCGCCCTGAAGGTGGGTTTCGCGACAAAGCTTGAACTCTGTCAGGCCTGCGGAAATTGCCGCGCCACCGTAATAGGATGCTAAACTAGAGTGATTCAGAACACCTCTGTAATCAACAGTAGCTCAGCCTAATTAATATCGCTTTAACTGTGTTATCCTGCGACACAAGTTCCACCGGAACTTTACCAGACTGTCACTGAAATGACACCGTAGTCGTACCGGAACTTCACCGAAATAAACTTAGTTCTGTTCGTAATTGCTTCAGATGAACTTATGTGAAGTAAGGAAGTAGTGTGTGAGCTTTCTTCACCGAATGAACTTCCTTCTGGAAACTTCACAGTTCTGAAGTGCTACTTTCCGGTTAACTTTTGTACTGTGTGTACATCTTCATTCCACCGGAAACTTTGATCAGCTTAAAGTAGAGACGTCTAGCTACAAGATGAGCTATCTCTCATACAAAGCTTCGAACTCTGCTGCGAGTTATACTTCGTTGTTCTACCGAAAAAACTTGTTTTCTGAGAAACTGTAACTGACCGGAAATTACTGAAACTGAGTAAACTGTTATTCATGCGTTTACAGAGAAGGTACTGAAGCATGTTTAGTACCGAGTCGTGACAGTTAACGATAAACGGAAACTTCCTACCATAACACGAAATAGCTTCAGATTAAGTAAAGATTACGCGCAGACATCCACATGAACATGTGTTTTCGATTAGAGAAGATGTGTACAAGTAAGCTTGGCCTCTTCTTGCTCAAGTTACAGAAACTCTCCTACAGTGAGTAGTTTCTTATTACCATCCCTCTTCAGATGAAAAGACCCGACACTTCAGGCTTGTGTTATTCATCTGTACATACGCGATCTATGGCGTCTTCTGAGAACTTCTAACTCTCTCTTCACTCATACGCGATCTATGGCGTCTTCTCTCAGTCTCTCGTTCTCCTCTGTGTATCATCGTCTATTCTCTCTCATATATCTGCGTCGCGTTCTTCAAATCTTGCTATATATATATACAATTTCTTTGGCGCTCCTCTGCTCTGTCATTCTTCAATTCGCGTTATACGCGCCTTACGCGCCCGCCGCGGTTAATTGCTCTGTTATGCGCACACCGCGCACTAACTTCGCATACTGTACACCTGTGCATAGATTTTCCGGAAGATTCTGGTTTTCTCTTTGTTTGTTGCGTCAAATTCGTGAGTGTTTCCTTAACAGCTCCCCCTCAATCACTAATTTGACCTCTTCCGGTCTTTCATATATTTTTATTTCTTTTATTCCTGCCATCTCTTTGAATCTGTTTGTTTTTGTTCCATCCAAGCTCTTTGTCAGAATATCTGCAATCTGATCTTTCGTAGGAGTGTAGACTATTTCTATCTCTTTCTCCATTACTTTTTCCCTTAGGAAATGGTACTGAATCTCTATGTGTTTTGTTCTTGCATGAAACACAGGATTCGCTGCAAGATACAGCGAGCTCATATTATCTCCATGTATGATCGGTATACTTTGATCTATACCCATGCTTTTAAGTAACATCTGCATCCATATTACTTCTTTTGCTGCTTCTACCAGTCCTTTGTATTCTGCTTCTGTTGATGATAAGGCTACTGTGTGTTGTTTCTTCGAACACCAGCTTACGAGCTTATCTCCTAGGTATATCATATACCCGTGTGTTGATCTTCGGTCGTCTTGACTTCCTGCCCAATCTGAGTCACTATATGCTCTGAGCTTTATATCTGACGAAAAAGGATAATATAATCCTTCTTTTATAGTTCTTTTGATATATCTGAGAACTCTTTGTCCTGCAACCCAGTGTTGCTCTGTCGGACAATGCATAAACTGTGAGAGAACTCCCACCGGGAAACTGAGATCCGGTCTTGTTAGCGTAGCATATATTAGGCTTCCTACTAACGATTGATACTTCTTCATATCTTTAAACTCTGTACCACTATATTTACTGAGTTTATGGTTTACTTCAAGCGGTGTTAAAGCTTCTCTGCAATTTTCCATGTTGAACTTCTTCAGTAAGTTCAGGAGATACCTCTCTTGTGTGACATATACACCATGATCTGTATATGTGATTTCCATTCCTAGAAAGTATGATAACTTTCCTAGGTCACTGATCTTGAATTCCTTTTCTAGCAGTTTCTTTACCTCTGTGATTCCTGCATCTGAGGTTCCTGTAATTATTATGTCATCTACATAGATACAAATGTAGATCATTCCTTCTTCTGTTCTTTTGATGAGTAGACTTGCATCTGCCTTCGAACTTTGGTATCCAAGTTCGTTCAGATACTTCACGAGTCTGTAGTTCCAAGCTCTTGGAGCTTGCTTTAGTCCATAAAGTGCTTTCCTTAACCTGCAAACAAAGTTTGGGTATCTGGAACTTATAAACCCTTCCGGTTGTTCCATATAGACTTCATCTGATATATATCCATTCAGGAATGCATTCTTTATATCTAGCTGACTTAGCTTCCATCCTTTTGATGCTGCTATAGCAATTACTGTTCTTATGGTTGACATCTTTGCCACCGGACTGAATGTCTCGTCATAGTCTATGCCATGCGTCTGAGCATAGCCCTTGATAACCAGTCTCGCTTTATGTCTGGCTATCCTTCCATCTGCAAGTTTCTTTATTTTGAACACCCATTTATTTCCAATTACTTTCTTACCATTCGGTTTAGGAACAAGCTCCCATGTCTTGTTCTCTTCCAGTGCGGTGAATTCTTCTTTCATTGCTTCTTGCCATTGCTTCTTACTTTTGGCTTCGTCATAGCTTTGAGGCTCTTCCTCTTCTTTAACCATATATGCATAATCTTGTTGAGTTATATACGATGTATCATACGAGTATCTTTCCGGTTGTCTTCTTACTCTGTTTGACCTTCTTGGTTCATATTCTTCGTGTGTGTCTGAGTACCCGTCTTCATCTTCGTTCCTTACACCTGTTCTGGTTCTGGACGTACTTGCCTCGTCTTCTTTGTTTACCTGAACAATTGTTTTACCTTTCTCTCTTCTTTTTATCTCTTCTTCAAATTCTTCAGCTGTATGACTCTGATCTGCATACCAGCTTTTCTGTTCATCAAATGTTACATCTCTGGAAACAGTAAATTGTTTGGTTAGAGGACTCCATAACCTGTAACCCATCTGTTTCTCGTCATATCCGACGAATACATATTTCTCTGCTTTCGGTTCAAGCTTATGTCTGAGTTGAGACGGTACATAAGCATACGCTACTGATCCAAACACCTTGCAGTGATCAAGTGTTGGCTTCTTTCCCCACCAAACTTCATAAGGGGTCATTCCTTCTAACGCTGTGCATGGTAACCTGTTTACCAAGTATGTAGCTGTATTTACAGCTTCAGCCCAAAGATAATCCGGGCAATTCTTTTCTTTTAGCATAGCCCGTGCAAACTCGACTAGAGTTCGGTTTCTCCTTTCTGCTACACCATTCTGTTGTGGTGTATACCTGCAGGTTATTTCTCTCTTAATTCCTGCATTCCAAAGATAGTCATTGAATTCATGGGAGAAGTATTCTCCCCCTCCATCACACCTCAGTCTTTTAAGTTTTCGTCCGGTGAGTCTTTCGGCATATGCATGAAAATGCCTGAAAGCTCCGAACACCTCTGACTTTTCCTTCAAAACATAAAGAGTTATCCACCTTGTTGCATCATCAATGAATAAAACATAGTACCTTGATCCGCTGATTGATCCTTCTTTCGTTGGTCCCCATACATCTGTATGTATGAGTTCTAGCACACCATCATGTTTGAATCCTTTCTTCTGGAAAGGTAACCTGTGGGCTTTTCCCATTTGACAGGCTTCGCATTTGTGAATCATATGTTGGTTCTGTACATTCGGTAATCCCAGTACAGACTGATTCGCTATCATAGCTTTGATTCCTTTTTCGTGAAAGTGACCTAATCTCTTGTGCCAGAGATCAAGTTCTGTAATTACCTTTTCATCATGCGTGAGCAGCGCTTGGCCAATGTTCCCTTGTACTCTTAAGGTAAAGAGTCTGCCTTCTTTCTTACCAGAGACGATCTGATAGTATCCGTTCTTGGGATCTTCTACAAATACTCCTTTATTTGTAAATCTGACCTGAAAACCTTTTTCGACTATCTGTCCCACACTGATCAGATTTTTCGGTATTGTTGGAACATACAAAACATTGGTTAGCAAATCTGCTCCACTTTTGCATTTCACTTTTCCGATTGATTGTACTTTGTGTCTTGTATTGTCACCTGTTTGAACAGTGTGACTCGCACTTCCTTTTTCCAATTCTGACATCAGTTCTATGTTTCCTGACAAGTGATTAGAACATCCAGAGTCAATGTAAAATACCTTTAGATCTTCGTTATCAGATGTGCTAATTGAGTTCATCATCAATGATGTATGACTTTCATTCTGTGTGTCATTTGCGTAGTTGTTGTAGGTGGTGTTGTAGGATTGGCTCTGTCCCCAACTTCTTGTTCCACCTCTACCATAGCCTCCTCTTGGGTTTTGTCTTCCTCTTTGGAAGTTACTTTGATATCTTCCGCTTCTACCTCTGCTATTACTGTTCTGGCTTTGATTTGATCCTTGTTGGTTGTGCCAACAGTCATGCGCCAGATGATTACTTAGTCCGCAAATCCAGCAGACTTTCTTGTTAGTATTCTGACTACTTTTTCCTCTTGCTCTTCCTCTGCCAGTGCCTTTCCCTCTTGCGTAATAGGCCTGAGAGCTCAATTCTTCTTCGCCGTTTGACTTACCTTTGTCTTTCTTCTTGTTCTTCATGTACATTGCAGAGCTATGTCCTTTGTCTGCGTCTCCTTTCAGGTCTTGCTCATATGTGAGCATCAAACCAAGCAACTGATTTAACTCTGGTACAAAATGATTTAAAGAAAGTTCACTTGAGAGTACGAAAGGTTTCCACCTTTCATCTCCTCTCAACCCTGTGAGCACTTGCGCTATCAATCTATGATCTTCGACTTCTTCATTTATGGATCCAAGACTATCTGCTAGATCCTTCATTTTAGTGACGTAGTCACTGATGCTTTGACTCGGCTTCTTTTTGAACGTTGTGAACTCGGACCATAGGCTGGCCTTCCTAGCTTTCGTAGTATTCTGGAAGTGATCTTCCAATGCGCTCCATATGTCCTCTGCTTTCTCCAGACCTCTAATGTGCGGTAGCAGATGATCTGACACAATGTTGGAGATGTAGGCTCTTGCCGTTGCATCTTTCTTCTGCCACAGCTTTAGGGCGTCTAGTTCTTCTTTTTCCGGTTGACTATCATCTTTGAGGGTCGGTTTCTTTTCTTCTCCGGTCACGTACATCATTAAGTCCTTACTCATAAGTAAGGCTTCCATGCGCATTACCCATGCGGGATAATTATCTCTGTCCAGTTTATCAATTTGGACATGATCTGCCATGATCTTCTTCCTCTCGTGGAATGATCCGGCTCTTATACCGATTCTTGGAAAAAACTAACCTGCTCTGATACCAATTGTTGGCGAAAAACTTCGGCTCTAACGCCTACTGTTGCGGAATTGCTTTCGCCCTGAAGGTGGGTTTCGCGACAAAGCTTGAACTCTGTCAGGCCTGCGGAAATTGCCGCGCCACCGTAATAGGATGCTAAACTAGAGTGATTCAGAACACCTCTGTAATCAACAGTAGCTCAGCCTAATTAATATCGCTTTAACTGTGTTATCCTGCGACACAAGTTCCACTGGAACTTTACCAGACTGTCACTGGAATGACACCGTAGTCGTACCGGAACTTCACCAAAATAAACTTAGTTCTGTTCGTAATTGCTTCAGATGAACTTATGTGAAGTAAGGAAGTAGTGTGTGAGCTTTCTTCACCGAATGAACTTCCTTTTGGAAACTTCACAGTTCTGAAGTGCTACTTTCCGGTTAACTTTTGTATTGTGTGTACATCTTCATTCCACCGGAAACTTTGATCAGCTTAAAGTAGAGACGTCTAGCTACAAGATGAGCTATCTCTCATACAAAGCTTCGAACTCTGCTGCGAGTTATACTTCGTTGTTCTACCGAAAAAACTTGTTTTCTGAGAAACTGTAACTGACCGGAAATTACTGAAACTGAGTAAACTGTTATTCATGCGTTTACAGAGAAGGTACTGAAGCACGTTTAGTACCGAGTCGTGACAGTTAATGATAAACGGAAACTTCCTACCATAACACGAAATAGCTTCAGATTAAGTAAAGATTACGCGCAGACATCCACATGAACATGTGTTTTCGATTAGAGAAGATGTGTACAAGTAAGCTTGGCCTCTTCTTGCTCAAGTTACAGAAACTCTCCTACAGTGAGTAGTTTCTTATTACCATCCCTCTTCAGATGAAAAGACCCGACACTTCAGGCTTGTGTTATTCATCTGTACATACGCGATCTATGGCGTCTTCTGAGAACTTCTAACTCTCTCTTCACTCATACGCGATCTATGGCGTCTTCTCTCAGTCTCTCGTTCTCCTCTGTGTATCATCGTCTATTCTCTCTCATATATCTGCGTCGCGTTCTTCAAATCTTGCTGTATATATATACAATTTCTTTGGCGCTCCTCTGCTCTGTCATTCTTCAATTCGCGTTATACGCGCCTTACGCGCCCGCCGCGGTTAATTGCTGTGTTATGCGCACACCGCGCACTAACTTCGCATACTGTACACCTGTGCATAGATTTTCCGGAAGATTCTGGTTTTCTCTTTGTTTGTTGCGTCAAATTCGTGAGTGTTTCCTTAACAGAGACATCTCAAATGAGTCATGCAAATCAGCCTTAAAATCAGCAATATGCTTCTCATGAGGACCAGTGAGCAGCATGTCATCAACATAGACAACAATGATCAGAAGTACATTATTTGCATACTTAAAATATAAGGTGCTTTTAGTTAACCTCTTCTCAAAATAATGTGCAATCAGATAGACATGTATCTTTTCATACCAACCACATGGTGCTTGATTTAAATCCTATAATGCCTTCTTTAACCTACACATCTAGTTTGCATGCCCTTTCTGCACAAAGCCATGGGGCTGAAAAATATACACTTCTTCATGCAAATCACCATTTAGAAATGCAGTTTTAATGTACAACTAATGTACATTCCAACCATGATGAGCTACAAGTGCACAAATGCTATGAACACTAGTCAATCGGCAAGTAGGGGCAAAGGCTTCATCAAAATCAGTTCCTCTTTCCTAAGCATAACCCTTTGTAACAAGCCTAGCCTTATACCTGTCAATTGTTCCATCATGCTAATGCTTTAGCTTGTATACCCACTTAGTGCCAATGGCCTTTTTGCTAAGAGGCAAGTCAGACAAAGGCCATGTACCATTCTTCATTATAGCATCATATTCAGATTGCATAACAGCCATCCAATTTTCTCAATTTTGTGCTTCATCAAACAAAAGAGGCTCATTCTCATCACAGTGACTAGATGCACCCATAGCATAGCAATCTGATGCAAAAGAGGCACTATCAGAGCTTGAATGAGTACAATATAACAGAGGTGCATCATGTAAATGTGCATAAAAAATGGAATGATCTACATCATCACATGAAACCTGTAAAGGCTCAGAAGTTGCCTCATTAGGATCAGCACTTGTTTTTCCACCTATAAAAAGAGGCAGAAAAGTATCATACATGTCTTTGGAGCTAACAGATGTCTTCTTAGTACATGAAAGTAATGGCTAAATAGCATCTTCCACAAAGACGACATCACAGCTAACCAAAATGCATTTAGTCTATGGATGATATAGACAATAGCCTTTGCTTTCAAAATTGTATCCAACAAAAATACATTTCACTGCTTTATCATCCAATTCCTTGTATTGTTGTTTAGGCACCAATGCATATGCCAGACAACCAAAAACTTGCAGATGAGCAACAGATGCCTTACGACCATGCCAAGCTTCATATGGAGTGATAGACTAGAATGCTTTAGTGGAACATATGTTAAGTACACAGGTTGCACACATGATATCCTCAAGTGAGAAACTATGTGGTAAAGTCTAACTCTTGACCATATACCTCACCATCTCCATGAGTGACCTATTCTTCCATTCAGCAACTCGGTTCTGTTGAGGTGTTATGGCACTATACAGTGATTTTTTTATCCCACATTCAACTAGAAATGCATTAAAGTCAAAAGACATATATCCCCCCCCCCCCGACCACAATGGAGGGTGCCCATTTTACATGCTGACAGATTTTGAGCAAAAATAGTCTATGAGCTTATACAACCCACGACATAAAATGCTAGAAGCAATATTGACATGTGCATTTGACAAATAATGAATTGTACATCTATCATCAACAAATTTCACAACCAAGCAAATCTTGGATAAAGGTAAAATTGATAACATATTTTTCTTGATGCCTAGCACAAATAAAGCATCCCACAATGTAGAAGAGCTACCATCAGTAGTAGTCATAATTTTTCTAACTCCCATGATAGGATAAGAGGAGTTTTTGGCACATGTGCTAGTATTCCCTATAGGGACAGGCTTGAGTGAAGTGAAGAAACTATGCTACAAGGTAATATGTTTGGTTGCCCCACTATCAAAGTACCAAACATTTGAGTCTACTGCAGACCTAGACTGTTCAAGAGAGATGGGTCAAAACTACAAAGAGTAGTAAACACCCATTCTTCATTCTGCACTACATTAGCAGACTTTGTTTTTGGTGTAGAGGACTCTACAACAGCCATTCTAGCCTCTTTTTTCTTTGCCTCTTTAGCAACTAGTTTTGGAAAACTCTTTATGACATGATCATTTGCTTTAGTGTATTTGATAAACAGTTTTTGCTTTTCTGTTTTCTTCTCATCTCTGTCATCCTTCTTTGAATGTGTAGAATTAGCAGATTTTTGCTTACTAGTAGAAGAGCTCCATCTACCTTTGTCCTTCTTGCTAGCCAAAAAAGCTTGATTTTTGACATGCATAATGAACCGCTTGTGCCTAGACTGGTCTTCCTGCAATAGAACATAGACTAAATCCTCGAATGTTAAGGTCTTTGGATTGCCTCTCATCATCAAACGAAGAGTAGAAGGAAAACTCTTACATGAATGAGGAAGATCATTCAAAACATTCTGCACAAGTGAACTGTCATGCAAGACTTTATCAGGAGAAATCAACTACTCTTATCAAATCTTTGATCTTTGTTAGAAAACTATCCATGGAATCACCTTTATTGATGTGCTCACTCTCCAACTATTTTCGAAGGTAAGCAACACGAGCCTCATTCCTTGCCTGGTATAATGTGGTAAGTGTATCCCAAGCATCCTTAGTTGTTTTGCAAGAGCGAATGTGAGGAGTAATGGCATTTTTTTTATAGACAAGGCTATCAATGCATGTGCACGAGCCTCTCTACCATCCCAATGAATTTTCTCTATAGCAGGTGTAATAGGATCCACAACACAAACAAGAACATGAAGAATATCACCATCTTCAATGCCATCTACATCACCTTCAACAACTCTGTTTGCATGTGAAATGGGATGTTTTTCAACATCCTGTACAATATTGCACAGTCCTTTTGCAACAAATACATGATGCATCATATAAGCCCACAATAGGTAATTGGTACCGTCCAACCTATCCTCAATAGTCAAGATACAAAACACATCACTACTTTCAACCATCGCCAGTGACTAAAATACCCTCATGCAAAAAACTGACTATATCTCAAAAAGTTGAATAGAACTACCCTGTCAAATTCTACTAAACATGTAGCAAACTTTGAGACGCTTATATTGGCGAACTAAAACCTATATATATCTTTGGCACAAAAAGATGAAATAGCCTACACAAGCACTATGATAGAGCATTCGAAGGCCGAAACGAGATTAGATCGCGATTTTGGCACCCTGACTATGCTTAACAAATTTTGGTGATTTTGAGGTTTTGACCGTGATGACACCCTAGATGAAGCAGTGACCTCCTTTGATGCAAATTTTTGAAGCTTTAGATCTCTCGAAGCATCCAAACAACACAAGGAAGAAAAAGAAGCTTGGAGCACAATACACAATGCTGAATGTATTACCACTAGGATGTACCAAGATACGTAACCCGTTAGGGAAATAGGCATATATACAAGCCTCCTAAAGAGAGAAAAAAGTGTCTCCGCAGTCCTAGAGTTTCACACACATCACTATCTAAATATGTCAACACATTTGCAAGTTCAAAATTGGTGTCGTGGAGTTCCAAGAAGCAACCAATAGTTGCTTTATCTTCAATTGAAGCATAATATAGAGGTCTAACTATTGCAACTCAAGAAGTAATATGGCTCAAGGAGTTGTACTCAGATTTGGGACTGGTAAGTTCCAAACCTCACTTACTTGCAGAGAATGTAAGTTCCATGCATCTAGCTGCAAATCCAATTTTTCATGCAAGGAAAAAGAACATAGAAGTACATTACCACTTTGTAAGAGAGAAGCTTATGGTAAAGGAAATTGACATTTCATTTGTTCTTACAGAGAAGCAAATAGCATACATGATGACAAAGGCACTTGATGGGATAAAGCTTTGTAGATTGGAAGCTATGGTAGGTATTCAACCTATCAGAAAATAAAGACTCAAGCATACTTTAGCTTGAGGGGGAGTTGTTGGAACACCAAGCTTTTATTATGCTTGAGGTGAATATGATCTACATCAAATCCATCATTAGGATGGTACCATATATGTACCTTGAAGAATAGCACTTATGTGCACATTATTTCTTTGTATTAATTGGTTGATCACTTATGATCATTTTTTAGAAGCTTTTTGGTGAGATAGTCAAGGTGCAAGTTATCCCTTTTGCATCAACTTGTTCTTGTTGATTTTCCAAAGCACCTATTTGGATTTAATGCAATAACCACAAGACTACAAGGTATACTTTACATATCCAAAGAGCTAGGGCTGGTCCTATGCTATTTTTTTGGACCAACTTCACCACTTGACAACTCAGCTTTCCAAGCCTCTTGAAGCTTCTCCAACTTCTTTCAAGAAATAATTGCTGTAAAAATCCATCTCGAAGCATGCTTCAGGGAATTCCATTCGATTTATATTGATGAAAATATTGGTGCACATATCGATTGGTAAACTTACTAACGTGGTGATTTGCATAGCAAATGGCATAGCAGCTAACATAACATTTGAAACATGAATGAATTTCTTGGTGCACTTGAAATTTTTTTCCCATGAAAAATTGATGGTAAAAAAAATCAAGTGTATGGACTATAAAACCGTTATCTTGCATAAAAAATTTCATCCCTTTTTATCAATTTTTTGTAGTATTGCCAATAATAATTCTACTAAGGAAAGTGGGTCTAGCTTTTAAGAAGAATCATCAACAAATCCATACATCATGAAGATATGACTCAATACAAATGAGTAATCATGTGAATGATCTATCAATTTAGCTTTTATGTTAACATAGAATAACTTGATAGATGATTCACATGAAACTAAACCTTTTATTCATACAAAATGTAAAATATTCTTTTAAAATTTGTTACTCATCTATCTATATACATGTAATTTGTACTTGATATTGACTAGATGTAGAATCTAGGCTCTCAATGTCAGACATGGAGCCTTTACAAGCTTCCTCATAGATTTTAACCAACATTCATTGTATTCTCATAAAAAAATGGTTAATTGAAAAGAAATATGGGTTGTACTTTGTTTATTCCAAGGATATTGATTTATTTTGTGAATCCACAAGTCCAAAGCTTTATTACTTGTCTTTGAACCAAAGTTCCATTATGATTAATATTATCCAATAGTCAGGTCTATAATAATGCTGCAAGCCATCTCCCAGAAGGAACCTATTCATATTGTATTCTACAATTACAATAAATCTCCTTTGATGTAGTCATTTGTATTATAAGGATCTTCCAAATTCATAATTCCCTTATCCAAACTTGTATTTTCCTTACTTGAGCATCCAAAACCTCCATGCCACTAACATGCATATCACATTCTTAGTTCCTTGAGCCAAAGTTGATTTCATATCATGCTAAGTGTACCATAAAGATATTAATAACCTTTGATTCTCTTTCCTTCACTCTTTATAAAAAGGAAAAAATGATGTATACTTTTGGTGAGCTCAAGCTAAAGAGATTCCCATGAAGGAAGTTAACCCTAGCCTTCATAAGACCTTTATGGCATATCCCAAACTTAACTCTCACTATGCACTTGGATGGAAGAATGCCTTGAAGACTGAACTTCCAAAGAAAAAGATAAGTGCAATGAGAAACTTGATTGTGTTCAGCATAGATTGTGTTAGAGTTTGAGCTCTGCGGAAGCACACAAACAACCCAAGGAAGAAGAAGAAGCTTTGAGCACAACACACACAATACTGAATGTATTGCCAAGAGAATGTACAAAGATAAGTAACTCGTTAGGGCTATAGGTGTATATACAAGCTAGGGGAAAAAACCTCCTAAAGAGGGAAAAAAGTGCCCCGATAGTCCTAGTGTGATCACACACATGACTACCTAAATATGTTAACAAATTCTCCTTGGGATTGATGTGGTGAACAAGGATCTAGAACTCATCTATAAGGAAGTGCCAAGCTATGTGGAATCAATCCACAAAATGAAGTAAGCCCAAAGCTTAATGGAAAGCTTCAAAATTCTCCCTAAGCAGAGCCTTTGTGAAAAGATCTACAATGTTCTCTTGTATGGGCACATATGCCAAACTAATCTCTCCAGTAGAGAAGCTCTCTGTGACATAATGATAGTGCACCTCAATGTGCTTAGTGCGAGCATGGAACACTGGGTTCCTCTAAATCGCAAATGCACTATGAATGTCAGTGAAGATGATGGTGGCAGAAGAGTGACCAATACCCAAATCAGCCATAAGGCATCTGAGACACACAAACACACACACACACACACTAAACAATCATTGTTAAAGCTACCCTATACTCATCCTCACAACTAGAAGTAGCCACAGTAGGCTGCTTCTTGCTCAGCCAAGATATGCATGAGCTACTAAGCATGAAGCAAAAACCACTAGTGGACACACGCGTGTCATAGCAAGTAGCCCAATTCGAGTCAGAAAAGCATGTAAATCTGGCAATAGTGATCCCCCCTTGGGATAAAACAAGGCAGGTAGCCAAGTACCACTCAAGTAGCAAAAGATTCACTTAACCACCTTCCAATGCTTAACATGAGGGCAATTCATAAACCTCCTCATCTATGATATAGCAGTGAATATCTAGCCGAGTAATGCATAAGCAAAACAAGCATCCAAAAGCTTACTGACAGAGAACAACATCAAATGCATCTCCAACATCATGAAGACTCAATTGTAAACCTATCTCCATAGGAGTGGCAATAGCTATGCTTCATCAAATGAAACTAGCTCATTCTCATCAGAAAGACTGGAGACAGCCATCGCATAAGAATCTGATGCAAAAGAAGCACTATGAGAGCCTGAACAAGTATGATATGATAGAGGTGCATCTAATTTGCTATCACACAAAGTTTGCACCAGCCATTTTGGCATAGTTTTTGCCTCATCAATATCAGCTCTCTCATAAACAAGTGCATAATTTAAATCAACATAAAAAATGGAATGATCTGCATCATCACATGAAACCTATAAATCTTGAGAAGTTGCCTCATTAGGACGAGCACTAGGCTATCCACCTATAAAAAGAGGCAGCAAAGTATCATACATGTCTTTTGGAGCTAGCAGAAGTCTCTTTAGTACATGAAAGTAATGGCTGAATAGCATCTTCCACAAAAACAACATCACTGCTAATCAAGATGCATTTAGACTGTGGATGATACAAACAATAGCCTTTACTTTCAGAATTGTACCCAACAAAAATACATTTCACTACTTTATCATCCAATGTCCTGCATTGTTTTTCAAGCACTAATGCATATGTCAAACAACCAAAAACAATGAGGTGAGCAAGAGATGGCTTACGACCATGCCAAGCCTCATATGGAGTGATAGACTGCAATGCTTTAGTGTGACACCTATTAAGTACATATGTTGCACACATAATGGCCTCAAGCCAGAAACTATGTGGTAAATTCTGACTTTTTACCATATACCTCCCCATCTCCATGGATGACCTATTCTTTCATTTAGCAACTCCATTCTATAGAGGTGTATACGGCATCGTATAGTGATGTTTTATCCCAGGTTCAACCAAAAATGCATTAAAATCAGAAGACATATATTCCCCCCCTCAATGAGAATGAAGGGTGCCCATTTTATATGCAGACAAATTTTCAGCCAAAACCTAAAATTGCTTTGAAGCACATAAACACTTCAAACTTTTCTTTCAATGGATATACCCATGCATGCCTAGAAAAATGATCACTAAAAGTCATTAAGTAAAGATAGTTCCCAAAGGAAGGTGTCTGCATAGGACCATAAACATCACTTTGTACAAGCTACAATTTTTTAGTAGCTTGAGCTGAACCATCTTTTGGCAAGGAGGAATTTTGCATTGTGCTCAAAATATAGCCTTCACATACATGTGTACTGGGTGCCTCAAGTTTGGGCAAAGAGGACACCATTTCAGATTTCTACAGGCATAGCAAACTAGCAAAATTCAGATGACCAAAGCATTCATGCGAAAGCTTTGCATCTGACATAGCCTAAGAATCTTGAACTGAACATGCTGAATCATTCATAAGTTTTGAATGAGCTCATACAACCCATGACAGAAAATGCTAGAAGCAATAATGATGTCACTATTTGGCAGATCATGAACTCTACATCTGTCATCAGCAAATTTCACAACCAAGCCAATCTCGGCTAATGCCAAAAGTGATAACAGATTTTTCGTGATCCATGGCACAAATAAAGCATCTGACAATGTAAAAGAACTACAATCAGCAATAGTCAGAATGATCTTACCAACTCCCATAACAAGATAATATGATTTGTTGATGCATGCGAAAGTATTCCCTATAGGGGCAGGCTGAAGTGAAGTAAAGAAACTATGTTGAGGTAATATGTTTGGTTGCCCCACTCTCAACGTACCAAACATCCAAGTCTACTGCAAACATAAACTGCTCATGTGAAGATGGGTCATAACTACAAACAATAGTAAATGCCCATTCTTCATTCTCCACAAGATTAGTCGACTTTGTTTTGGATGTAGAGGCCTCTGCAACAACCATTCCAACCTCTTTCTTATTTACCTCGTTTGCAACCAATTTTGGATAACTCTTTACGACATAATCATTTCCTTTATAGTATTTGCAAAACAATTTCTGCTTTTTTGTTTTCTTCTCATCTCTGTCATCCTTCTTTGATTGTGAAGAATTAGCAGATTTGTGCTTACTATTAGAAGAGCTCTATTTACCTTTGCCCTTCTAACTAGCCTGGAAAGCTTGATCTGCAACACACATAATTGACATATTCTGTCTAGATTGATCTTCTTGCGATAGCACAAAGATTAACTCCTCAAATGTTAAGGCATTTGGGTTTCCTTTCATCATCAATCGAAGAGTAAAAGCAAACCTTTGATATGAATGTGGGAGAACATTCAGAACAATCTGCACAAGTGAACTGTCAAGCAAGACTTTGTAAGCACAAATCAATTGCTCCTTCAAATCTTTGATCTTTGTCAAAAAATTATCCATGAAATCTCTTCATTCATATGCTCACTCTCCAACTATGTTCGGACGTAAGCAACACGAGCCTCATTCCTTTCTTGGTATAAAGTGCTATGTGTATCCCAAGCATCCTTTGTTGTTAGGCAAGAGTGAATGTAAGGAAATAATGGCATGTTTGATAGACAAGGCTATCAATGCATGTGCTTGAGCATCTACGCCATCCCAATGAATTTTCTCTACAATAGTTGTAGCAGGAACCACAACATGAACAGGAATATGAAGAATATCGCCATTTTCAGTGCCATCTGCATCACTTTCAGTAATTGTATTTGTAGGTGTAATAGGACGTTTTTCAACACCCTGCACAATATTCCATAGTCCTTTTGCAACCAATACATGATGCATCATATAAGCCCATAATGGTTAATTGGTACAATCCAACTTATCCTCAATAGCCAACATATAGAATACATCCTTGCTTTCAACCATGGCCACTAATACCCTGATGCAAAAAATGACTATCTCAAAAAGTTGAACATAACTACCATGTTGAGTTCTGCTAAACTTGTAGCAGATTTCGAGATGCTTATATTGGCGAACCGAAACATGTATATATCTTTGGCATAAAAAGATGAAATTGCTTACACAAGCACTACAATAGTGTATTTGGAGCCGGAAACAAGCTCAGATCACGATTTCGACACCATAAAGTGAAGCAATTTTGAATTGCTATTTACCTTGAGTATGCTCACCAAATTTGGTGCAATTATGAGAATGTGGCCGGAGGGGTGTCAACAATGCCCTAGATAAAGCAATGACCTGCTCTAATACCAATTGCTTGAGTTTGAGGTCTGTGGAAGCACACGAATAGCACAAGGAAGAAGAAGAAGCTTGGAGCACAATACACACAATACTGAATGTATTACCAAAAGAATGTACAAAGATAAGTAACTTGTTAAGGCTAAAGGCATACAGACAAGCCGAGGGGGAAAAACCTCATAAAGAGGAAAAAAAGTGCCATGGTAGTCCTAGTGTATTCATACACATCACTACCTAAATATATCAACACATTAGAGGCATTCGAACATCTCTATTTACATGAGATTGCAGTTATAAAACTTCATTAATATGATTGAGGTTGAAAAAAAGTTGGCTTAATTGTCCAAGTCTTTTCAGACCATTTCTTGCCGAGAATAGTTTTCTTTTTCCCGCAAGAGCTTGAGAATGTTTGGCTGAATATTTGCATGAGCTTTGCCCACTACAAGAAAAAGGGGGGCGTAGCGACGCCCCCGAATCGGGAAAAAAACGAAAATCGTCGCTTATGCGATGAAAGCGTAGCATAAGCGACGGTAAAAAAATCGGATTTTTTTTTTTGGCTGAGCATCGTCGCATAAGCGACGGTAGCGTCGCTTATGCGACCCAACACCAAAGCGTCGCTAAAAGCGTCGCTAGTTAGCGACGCACTTAGCAACGTTGGCAAACTGTAGAGCGTCGCATATGCGACGCTCTGGAATGTAAAAAAAAAAAATTTCAATTCTCCCGGCACATTTGTGTCGGGCCTTGAACGCAAGAGCGAGAGAGAGAGAGAGAAAGAGCGCGTGCGACAGGGAGAGAGAGAAGGGAGACAGTTGACAGGTATGCGCACACACACTTACACACACACACATATACACGCATAGACACACACATACGCATAGACACACAGACACATACACACAAATACACACACATAGACACACATACACAATGCATAATTCATACACATACACACATGCACACATAATGCATACACATGCACACACATATACACATGCACACACATATACATGCACACACACATACATATGTACACATACATATACACGCATAGACACACACACACATACGCATAGACACACACTCACATAATGCATACACATGCACACACATATACACATGCACACACATATACATGCACACACACATACACATGCATAATGCATACACATACACACATGCACACATAATGCATACACATGCACACACATATACACATGCACACACATATACATGCACACACACATACACATGCACACACACACACATATGTACACACACACACATATGTACACACACATATACACGCATAGACACACACACACACATACGTATAGACACACACACACATATACACAAATACACACACATAGACAGACATACACAATGCATAATGCATACACATGCACACATAATGCATACACATGCACACACATATACACATGCACACACATATTCATGCACACACACATACATATGTACACACACATATACACGCACAGACACACACACACATACGCATAGACACACACTCACATAATGCATACACATGCACACACATATACACATGCACACACACATACACATGCATAATGCATACACATACACACATGCACACATAATGCATACACATGCACACACATATACACATGCACACACATATACATGCACACACACATACACATGCACACACACATACATATGTACACACACATATACACGCATAGACGCACACACATACGCATAGACACACACTCACATAATGCATACACATGCACACACATATACACATGCAGACACATATACATGCACACACACATAATAATGCATAATGCATACACATACACACATGCACACATAATGCATACACATGCACACACATATACACATGCACACACATATACACATGCACACACATATACGTGCACACACACATACACATGCACACACACACATACACATGCACACACACACACATGTACACACACACACATATGTACACACACATATACACGCATAGACACACACACACATACGCATAGACACACACACATATACACAAATATACACACATAGACACACATACACAATGCATAATGCATACACATACACACATGCACACATAATGCATACACATGCACACACATATACACATGCACACACATATACATGCACACACACATACACATGCACACACACACACATATGTACACACACACATATGTACACACACATATACACGCATAGACACACACACATACGCATAGACACACACACACATATACACAAATACACACACATAGACACACATACACAATGCATAATGCATACACATACACACATGCACACATAATGCATACACATGCACACACATATACATGCACACACACATACACATGCACACACACATACATATGTACACACACATATACACGCATAGACACACACACACACATACGCATAGACACACACTCACATAATGCATACACATGCACACACATATACACATGCACACACATATACACATGCACACACATATACATGCACACACACACATGCATAATGCATACACATACACACATGCACACATAATGCATACACATGCACACACATATACACATGCACACACATATACATGCACACACACATACACATGCACACACACACACATATGTACACACACACACATATGTACACATATATATACACGCATAGACACACACACATACACATAGACACACACACACATACACACACACACATACACACAAATACACACACATAGACACACATACACAATGCATAATGCATACACATATACACATGCACACACATATCCATGCACACACACACACACACATATGTACACATATATATACACGCATAGACACACACACACATACGCATAGACACATACACACATACACACAAATACACACACATAGACACACATACACAATGCATAATGCATACACATACACACATGCACACATAATGCATACACATGCACACACATATACACATGCACACACATATACATGCACACACACATACATATGTACACACACATATACACGCATAGACACACACACACACATACGCATAGACACACACACACATAATGCATACACATACACACACATATACACATGCACACACATATACATGCACACACACATACACATGCATAATGCATACACATACACACATGCACACATAATCCATACACATCACACACATATACACATGCACACACATATACATGCACACACACATACACATGCACACACACACACACATATGTACACACACACATATGTACACATACATATACACACATACACACATACACATAGACAAGACACACATATACCTACACACATACACACATACACATGCATACACACACATACACATGCATACACACACATACACATGCATACACACACATACACATGCATACACACACACATACACGTATATATATTGATTTCTAACCATTTTGTTTTATATGTTAGGTAGTATGGATCCCAGTAGAGAGAGAAAGGCGAAACTCACTCTCATAAAAAGTCTTATGAGAGCAAGAGTTCCGTCAGATACTCTAGGGGCCATAATGCGGGACTACTCAAAGATGTCCGATGAGGAGCTGGATTATACGATCCAGATGCTTACGCGATCAGACGAGGGCTCTTCTGTAGATCCACACGCAAGAAGAGAGCTATCTGCTCATAGGTATGTTTTTCTTCATAAACTTTTTTAATGATATTATAGCACATATTTTTATTTATTTCTATCTATCTATTTTCAGGACACCTATACCACCTCCAGCACGTGATAGGAGAGCAGAGACGTTGCCTATGAGGACATGCATACGCACGTTAGGACTAGAGTGCGACATAGAGCCAGAGGGGAATATTGTATACATAGGAAATGGATTGGAGTTCAAGAGGAGAATGCGTGCACTATGCGACTCTTACCTTCGCTACCGTGGAAGTAAGTAAAAGTTTTACATATAAATTGAAATATATATCTTATGTTTTATTTATATTATGTTTTTTATTTTTGTAGTGAGCATGATGAGAGGGATAAAAAGTACGTGCTCAGTTCACTTGAGACGGAGTTTGGGACAGGGTGGTCTCTTAAATGGTGTTTAAAAGAGATGCGGACACTTATGGCGCATTGTCCTGACAATGCACGGTATGTATGTATATGAGAGAGAGAGAGAGAACACTAATCTGGATATTAGGGTTTTGAAATCCCTAATTTAAAAACTCTAATTCAACCTTTTAGCCATATGTTTGAAGTACATGTACACCTCGGACGTCCTACTAGAGAGATGTCTCTCCTCCCAACCTTATGCCTCTATATATAGCTACTCGAATCAACGAGGATCATGATTCATAATATATGTAAAGATATATACACATCATGTAGATAGGATACATAAATATAAAATGGAGTAGATATATTATGCATCACACATACATGCCTAAATGCACACATAAATATATATATACATACTAACATATTTACATGTACATATTTACATGTACATATTTACACATACATGTACATGCCTACATGCACACATAAACATATATATACATGCATACATATTTACATGTACATATTTACACATAGACACATATACATATATACATGTATACAATTATAAACACTTGCATATATTACGTACATGAATACATGAATATTTTACATAAATGCATATGCATATATACACATGCATATTTAACACATGTATACATATATCACACACATGCAAACACATACATATACATGAAATACATATATATGCATACTAATATATGTATACATATAATACACATGAATACACACACATATGCATACATACATGATAAAAATTTACTCCTCGAAGATAAAGCTATATATAAAATAATTAGGCATACCCCCGAGCTTCATGTTCTAACTTAGAAGAACATGATTTCATCTCTGTAGTAGGATTCATCGTTATTCAAGTTAATTAAAAAAACCTATTATCTGATATCCATTCAGAAGCTTCAAGTTACTATCTAATCTGCTCATATGTTTTCATTATTGCCATCATTTTGGTAAGACATCAATATAGTCTCATCTTCATTATCCTTATTGATTTCATTTATTTCTTCTATTGTTAAATCTATGTTCTCATGAATCACATCATCTATTGGTGGATTAATATCTATTTCTGGTAATTCCTCTTCCTCATCAGTAGAATCAGCATGTAGAGAATTATCCTCTTCATCAAAAAGATTAGTATCATTATCACGTATAATGAGTCTAATTTCTATTCCAGATGTTGATGTATCAGTATCTGATGTATCAGTATCTGATGCTGAATCTGACGATAGATCACATCTCGTACTCCTTTCGTTGTACATCCATCAATAACCAAAGGTAAAATATGTTTCAAAAAGTTATGCCAGTCATGGGTCTTTAATCCAGATAAGCTCTTATCATCCATAGTAAACATGTTTTGAAACGATGCTCCATATCCTGTAGGAGTCTTGATCAATTGAATTCTATTGTTGATAGTCTGTATCTCTTTTGTTGTAAGTACCCAAGGAGCAGATGCATAAGTCGTTTCTTGTCGATGTCTATCAAAAACTGGCCATAACTTTGGTTTGGATTTTTGATCTTTCAAATCATTCCTTGATGTTGTGGTATCTTTTAGTCCAAGAAGATGCTGTCATAATGAATAACCAATATTTTTGAATATATGCATAGGATCAAGAAGATGACATACTTTTAACTCTTTCCAATACTCCAAAGAATACCATATTGATATGTTCTCTGCGAGTGCCAATTTCCCTTTACCTCTGTTCACATACTCATTATCTGAATCATCACTGAAGATTTCTGCTTCTGGATCTATCAGAGGTCCATCTGTCCATTTTTTATACCAATCCATAGGCGTCATAGGTTTTGGATACTGGCGTGTTTCAAGCTTTCCATTAAAATGTATCGCTTCTCTTTTAGATCTTAATGGATGATCATCAGGCAAGAATCGTCAATGTCGAAGATAAATATTTTTGTTGAGATTCTTACTATAGATTGATCTCAACCAATCACCACAATATGGACAAGCTTTATAACCCTTAGTAGATATTCCTGCATCATGGAAAAGGATAAAAATATAATTAGATTAAATCATATTTATCTACATGCATATTGAATAAAAAAATTACAACAATACCTGAACAAACGCCATATCCAGGAAAATCGTGAATAGTCCAAGCCACAATACCACGAATCGTAATATTTCTTTCATTGATGCTTTTCGATATATCAATGACATTAATACCTCTCCATAACTCTTGAAGATCATCAATGAGAGGAGCAAGATATACATTCATATCTTTAACTTGTCTTTTGCCTAGGATTAAAAGTGAAAGCATTAAATGTTCCTTTTTAATGCTAAGATATGGCGGAAGATTGTAGTTTATGACTACCACTGGCCATGTTGACCATTTACTGGTTTTCATGGAGAATGGATTAACCCCATCTAATGGAACTCCTAACTTTAGATTCTGTGGATTTTGTGCAAATTCAGGCCATGTAGAATCAATATGCTGAAAAGCAGCACTATCATGAGGAATTCTGATTATTCCATCAGTACTTTTGTGATCATGTCCCCAAGTCAAAAGCTTTGATAATTCGAGGCTTTGAAACATATGTATAATCCGTGGAGCCAATGGAAAATGTCTCAATACCTTATTCGGGATTTTACCTTCTTCACCCTTATATCGAGGAGATTGACATTTGGGACATGTCAAAGAGTCTGCATATTCACCTCTATATAAAATACAATCGTTAGGACATGCATGTATACATTGATAATCTATACCAAGATTGTTGATTATCTTCTTCATTTCATCATGTGAGGTAGGAAGAATATTTTGACTTGGTAAAAACTTTTCAGATAATAACCTGTAAGTTTATCAAAAAAAGATATATTAAAAAAGGTAAATAAATATACATACATATATACATGCAGGTTTTTATTCTTACTTTAGATAAGGTAAGAACAAGAACTTGAATTGAATAGATACTTTTTGTCCGCGCATCTTTTAAAACTATTAATGCATCTTTCAAAATATTTACGCAAAACAATCGTATCCTGTCAATTCACACATATGTTCATATAATGGTGACCTGGATGAATCGCATGCACAGAGGTTAGTCAAGATAGAGCAGGATTTCTCGGGTATGCAGTAAACCTCTTGCATGTCAATGATGAGCATCTGAACTTTAGGATACAAAGTGGACTACTCCATTATAATCAAATTGCTGTCTCTTGAGTAACCTCTGTGCATGCGACTCATCCATGTCACCATTGCGAATATTTGGAAAGATGCATTAATAGTTTTAAAAGATGCGCGGACAAAAAGTTTCCATTCAATTCAAGTTCTTGTTCTTGTAACCTTATCTAAAGTAAGAATAAAAACCTACATGTATTTATATATGTATATATATTTATGCATATATATATATAAATAGATAGAAAATTGAAATTTATACCTTAATAGTGTCGAAACAAATACATTACTCCATCCAAAACGATTTTGAAGGTTGAGAATAAGTAAGCTCGCATTTAGTCGTGTCAAATGACTTCCTTCATATACATGCTTTAGACATTCCTCTCGAAGATATTTCTCATTTTTAGAAATATCCATGCTCTCACTGTCATTTTGATACCAATCCTCAATAAAATCTGCCATGCCATCATTTTCATCATTGTCACACAAATCTTGTACTTTATAATCTTTTGAATATAGATCTTTCAACTTTGCATATTGCACAGGCTTAGTTTTGCGTAGCCTCCTCATGGAAGCTTCTGATAAATGAGGTCTTATTGGTAATTGTGAATGTTGTGGACGAATATCATCAACATCATACGTTGGAATCTACACATATAAATAAAACTCATTAGTATTCCATAAATGAATAAAAATTAAACTTCAAATATAAAATTAAGTATATAACTTATTAAATATGGATAGAAAATTTTTATTCTCTCTAGCTAAAAGGTGCTCTTGGAGGTCTACACCATCCATAATTCACTAATAGTTCATCACCAGCATGTAATGTAGTAATAGCATTGACAACTATGTATCTTGATACATCTCTACTCATGTATGGTGATTCATGACTATTTTCACACTCCTCAAATGTGCAATTAGTCCTTGAACTATTATGTAACCCTCGACTACTATTTATTAAACCTGCTATATTTCCATGTGTGTAAGGTCTTCCATCAATATATAATCTTTCATTTTCTGCATGTAAAATCCTTCTACTAGTAAGAGATGCTGCGTTCAAGCATATTCCATAAGTACTCATGCTTTGAACATAACGTGAAAGTCGATGCCAATCTCCCCATCCATATATAGGACCACAAAATGACATAAGAGTGACTTCAGAGTTCGGAGGCACATACAAATCCTCTACAATAAAGAGACCAGGACCAGCATTAGTAATAGTGGATGGAGCAATCATATAGCGATTACCCCAAAAGTTGAAAACCTCTCCATCTAAAGGAAGTGGTCCTCTATTCCATCCTCCATATCTTCTTCTATCATATGTTTGTACTAAAGAACGATCACGAGCTGGCAATGGATAATCTCCAGCCGTTTCATTCTCTAAACCAGGAGGTAGAGGATTTCTAGAAACCTCTGCTTGTAATTGATGAACAGCAAGTCCATGACGTGTACGAGGTATATTAACATTATGAGAAAAATCATCATCATCGAGCAAGTATTCCTGTATATCAATAATAATTTGATTTTATACATGGTTTTTAAATAAAAAAATGACATTAATATATATAGAAAATACATACCCAAGCATTAACACGTTGACTAGGTGATGGTGCATGCTCAAAAGTACCATACTCTGCCTCATGTTGAATACATTCCAATCGTGGTCTTCGATACGTGCCATAACAAGAGTTACACCAACATATAATATGCTCTTGATAGTAAAATTCATCATAATTCCTATCGGAGGACACATGTGAAGTCGTTGCATGGGTAGGAGGTGGTGGAGTACCCTCTGATTGATCAGAATCTGCACATCATAAGAAACATAAAAAAAATATATAAGTTATGTATCCATCAAATATAGTTAAAATTAAATATTTCATATACTTACAGTATAAAGTCGTTGCACGATGAGGAGACGGTGGTGGAGTTCCATCTGATTGATCAGAATCTACATCATAAGAAACATAAAAAAAATATATAAGTTATGTATCCATCAAATATAGTTAAAATTAATACTTACAGTATAAAGTCGTTGCACGATGAGGAGACGGTGGTGGAGTTCCATCTGATTGATCAGAATCTACAAATAATGGTATTTGATATTAATAATTTGATTATCTACATAAATAAAAAATTCACATATACATATTTACACATACACACATATTCACATATACACATTTATACATACACACATATTCACATATACACAACACATATTATTGTGGGATAAATGCATGTATTTTGTATGAATGAGTGTATATGCATGCATGTGTGTGTACATATATATGTGGATATGTATATGTGTGTTTATGTTATATGTATGTATATGTGTATATATATACATATATGCATGCGTATATGTTTGCATGTATATGTGTATGTGGGTATGTGTATGTGTATGTGTATGTGTATATGTGTGTGTATATGTGTATGTATTCTGACTTTTTTTTCTGTTTGAGATTAAATTAACAGGAGATATTGTATGGTCGAAAAAAATAAGAGGCGAGCTAACATACCACCTGAGTCGTGGCAGTTTTTTCGTAGACAGCTACGTCTTCAGGAGTCATTTCCTCAGCAGAAGGTACACAAATTAATAGTTTATATTTATAATTTTTAGATATTTTAGTAATTTTTTAATTTAATTTATGTATTTTTTTCCTTGAATAAACAGGCTACTACAAAGAAGAGAGTGGAGTCGGGCCACACATCGCACTTAGGCCAAATGGGCCATAATGGTTTTGTAGCTACGTTTGTAAGTATATGTGTTATTGTGAGTATATTTTTTATTTTAGTTAAAATGCAAGCAACTAATGTTTTTTATTTGTTTCATTGCAGCGAAAGGATTATGGCCGATATCCTACGAAACATGAGATCGAGTATGCTACACATTTTGGATATCGGCGTTTGAGCGAGTATATACAAGATCATCCTGATGCCTTTGTGAGTATTTTTAAATTTTATATAATTATTTTGTTGTTATGAATGTTTTAATTATTTTATTGATTTATGTTTGTTATATGTAATACAGGAGTATTATGGGGAGACAAATATGGATGAGGTGGAGAGACAGACACAGGAGGGACGATCTCGATCGTCACAGGGTGATCATGAGGATGAGGATGAGGAAGATCAAGATGATCATGATATTGCTGATGATGATGATGATCATGATGATGATGATTAGGATTTTAGTTGATTATGACATTGGATTATATGTATTTACATTGATATATATATATATATATATATATATATATATATATATATATATATATATTTATCTATATATTTTTCATTTCAGTCATGTTTTGAATTGTGTGTATGGTATTAAGTAATTAATGAAGAGTTTTGTTCTATTGATTGTTATTATTGTTTATATTAAGCATGTGTTTTAACACTTTAATTATATAATTCATTCATATGTGTGTACCTAAGTGTATATGTATGTGTGTGTATATGTATGTATGTGCATGTGTATGTGTGTGTATATGTATGTATGTGCATGTGCATGTATAAGTGTATATGTGTGTATGAGTATGTGCATGTGCATGTGTATGTGTGTATATGTATATGCATGTATATGTATAACTCTGTGTGTGTGTATGTGCATGTATATGTGTATATGTGCATGTGTATGTGTGCATATATGTATGTATATGCATGTGCATGTATAAGTGTATATGTATGTATCAATATGTGCATGTTCTTGTGTATGTGTGTGTATATGTATAACTCATGTGTATGTGTGTGTATGTGCATGTATATGTGTATATGTAGGTATATGCATGTGTGTGTGCTTCTTCATCATGTATAAGTGTATGAGTGCATATCAATAAGTGTGAGTATGGTATGTAATGAAAATAACACAATTCAAATGATCTACAAATAATAGAAATTGTACTTACAATTGTGATCCATAGTTTTTGCTTGGTTAGCTTCTTGAATAACCTGCAATAAAGAGAGAGAAGAGAGAGAGAGAGAGAGAGAGAGAGAGAGAGAGAGAGAGAGAGAGATCTATAGAGAGAGAGAGAGATCTAGAGAGAGAGAGTGATCTAGAGAGAGAGAGATCTAGAGAGAGAGAGAAAATTCAAAGAGAGAAAGATGTAGAAAGAGAGAAACAAAGACAGAGGGAGACAATAACAGAGAGCTTAAGCAAAACAACAATTCTGCATATACTTGCTTCAGCTCGTAAGCGCAGCGCAATTGCGAACGTTGGAGAGCTCTTCGATCGGATGCATGAAAATGCCGATTGCAGAGCCTCCAACGTTTTAATTTTTGTCCGTCAACAGATCGTCGTATAAGCGATGCAACGCGTCGTTGTATAAGCGACATTTGCTTAGCATCGCGTATACGACGGTCTGCACCGTCGCTTATACGATGGTGTGGACCGTCGCTTATGCGACGCAAAAAACCGTCGCTTAAGCGACGCCTTTGACAAGCGTCGTTTAAACGACGTTAGGCGGAAGCGTCGCAAAAAGGTCGCAAATACCGTCGTTTTTTGCGTCGTATAATCGACGGTCCGCGCTGGACGGTAATTCTGACGCAAGTTGCAATTTTATAGCGACGAAATTCTGTCGCGTTAACCGTCGCTACACGCCCGTATTCATTGTAGTGGCCGAGATTTATATGGAAGTTCTAAGACATTACACAAAATATTACTGTGATATACACATCCATACACGAAATTTAATTGTTTTATTTGTGAACGGAAGTTTATGAAAGTATTAACAGTTGCTCACAGACATCTTTATGGTGATATAATGACGTATATTGAAAAATGAAAAATGACTGTGTTAAGGTGCGGCCAAAGTATTAAGAAATGCGTGAGAGCATTGAGCATAAGCAAATAATCCACAGAAGAAAACAATGTAATCGAAAAACT
Source organism: Ceratopteris richardii (assembly GCA_020310875.1). Taxonomy (NCBI): domain Eukaryota; kingdom Viridiplantae; phylum Streptophyta; class Polypodiopsida; order Polypodiales; family Pteridaceae; genus Ceratopteris; species Ceratopteris richardii. The sequence goes on along the minus strand of CM035440.1, from coordinate 117,181,639 downwards.
TCAGAAGTGATAAAAATAACAACGATATCATACTAATCACAAAAATATGGATTAATCAGTAAATTCGTGTGTGCTGAATCAAGTCACATATAGCTCTGTGTACAGCTAATTACTGCTTGCTTGTGGGCGATTACCTCGTGCTTACCATACGATACTAATTTTTCTTTTCGTGGGATATGTCTTGATGATAGATTCGTATATATTGTTGGTAGGAGGGCTGCAGAGACTCTGGAAGCTCTGAATTGTGTGTAGGACGAGAAACCCTCGGTAGTACTATCGGCCGTCTGTGTCACGAGCTACTGTATGAATCGGAACCCTAAGAAGTAGTAATGGCGACAATGAGGCAGAGTACTTGCACTGGGATATGGTGAAGGTTATGTTCCTCGAGTCGGAGGGAAAGGCAGAAGGATTTGATGCAGCTACTATGAGGGGCCAGCAGCAGCCGCTGATGAAGGATTAAACCTCCGGCAGTATTGACGGACCTCGCCATCTGCTTCTGTCTTTATGTGCAGGTCACCCATGGTGGTGATCGATTGAACAAAGGCCTGGAAGAACGCCGACGGATTTGAGGAGAAGCGATCGACAAGTGCTGAGGTACGGGCGTCTGCAAGTAGCGCGTTATCGATCTGAAGAATCCCATGGCCATTGCGAACCTGGGCGAAGTAGCTGGCGTCAAAGGCATCGCGAGTACCCTGGTCCAGGGCGACGGAGGCGTCCTTGGTTGATCCTCCGTCCGCAGGGTCGGAGCACACGCTACGGAGGTGTTCTGCGAGGTCGGTATCCATCTTCGGATCGGACGTCCCGTTACCCTCGAAGTTGAACACCCTATCTCTGAAGAAGCTGCAGTGCGCGAATCCGGTAGTGTGCGAACCTGCGTACAAAAACAGCGTAAGGCTGTGGAAATGCATTCTTACACCGCTGTTCAATGCTAGAGAGAGAGAGAGAGAGAGAGAGAGAGAGAGAGAGAGAGAGAGACCCATCAGTGCGACCAGGTCGGTTAAAGACAGGCCTTGGCTTGCAAAGGCTGCCATGGCCTGCTGAACTGTACTTGCCGGAGACGGTAAGATGTTCGCATCCGCCGATCTCGACAATTTTCCGTCAAGGCGACCTGTCTTTACCGCATATTTGGGACCGCCGGCCTGCACGCAGAGCGAAAGAGATGAAGGTGAAGAAGCAACAATGGCGTTCTACTTATTGTCTGAGCTACCCTCTAGCGAATCTAGCATTGGCTTGGCTTCACCTACACAAACAGACATTGCATACCAGGACCACAGCATCTCTGACGGCGAGGGCGATTATGTCTGCACATGACACCACTCCTGGACAAACAGCCTCCAAGCGGGTTTTGATGTTGTCGATCAGCTCAAACTCCCGGACGGTGAGGTTTGGCGGTGCGTCCTTCTCCGCCTCGTTTCCTGGCGTTGAGTCAATCAGCAACGAGGCGTCGCAGCCCTTTCAGATTGCCAGAATCACTGTCAGCAGAGAGAGAGAGAGAGAGAGAGAGAGAGAGAGAGAGAGAGAGAGAAGGTGGCAAGGTAGTGCGCATTACAGTAACGAAGCAGTCGTGGAAGAACATACGGAGAAGTCCGCCCGTGATTGTGCGATTCATAGCGAATCGAGCCTCCACGGCCTGCTTCACGATATCCTCTGCGCTTGGACAGGATGACTGATAATACCCAACGCGTGTAGCGGCGGCGGCACAGCCATGGTGAGAGAGGAGAAGCACGAGTAGCACCTCCAGGCAGCTCCTTAGGCAGCCACCCTTCAGCGATCCGGTCATTCTTCCAATGTGCGTCCTCTCTCTCTCTCTCTCTCTCTCTCTCTCTCTCTCTCTCTCTCTCTCTCTCTCTCTGTCGAAGAGGTGGCTGTACTTTGTGCTGAAGAAACAACTGTGCTTTGGGCTGAAGAAACCACTGTGTTTTCAGGTGCCAAGGTGAGATGGACTGCGCGTCCTACGTCCTCGGAGCTCTTGCATACACATGAAGACTCTCTTTCGCGCTGTGATTCTTACATAGACATAGCCGCTCGTCTGAAGGACCATCGTCATTGAGCTACAGCAAGATCATTCTGGTGCGAAAATTAAGCCCGCTCGTCACGCATAGACTGCCTCACCCATGAAAATCAACCTCGTCACTCGGTTTATCTGAGCTCAACTTAAAATGGCTCAACTTTTAATAAAACTTCTCAATGGATTCACTCCCTTGTTTGTTTTAAAAATCAAATTGATTAACCTTTAATAAAATTTCTCAAAAGATTCGATCTCTTTTTTGTTCAGTAAATTTTAGGTTTTTAGTCTGCACGTGTTGGGTGGAATAATCCGATCTTTCACCTATTAAGTTGGGGGTTGTCCTTTTCCCAACTCTACTTTAGCAGTCTTTCAGGCTCTTTGTTTTGACAATGTCAAGGATGTAATGACTTCTTAGATAAGAAGGGCACATGGAAGTTTTTTTGGGTGATTGGATTACACTTTTGGGTCACCGGACGGAGCATTAGGGGCACATGTATGCTAGATCCACTAAGCATCAATCGTCAAAACTATGGGCACATGCATGACAATCACCGGACTTTCGATGATCGAAATTAAGAGCACATGGGTTGTTTTCAGTTTAAGGTTTCTTAATAAATTTTCATTATCAAGTTAGCTAGTTATACAAGATTTATTATGAACCTAATCATTTATTTTTATAGCCAAAAAAAATGTATTAAAAACATTTTGAAGATATTCATGAAGAAAAATCTGACATCAAAGCACATAACACACATCAAGAAAAAGGCAAATTCATAATTATTAGGAAGAAAAACATATGAAGTAGTTACATTTCATGATGGTTGTACATGTATTTTCTTGAATAAAAATTACATTCTTTTCACAATCAATGCAAGTCTTCAATCAACAAGCTCTATAACAAATTTCTTTGACCATCCCCCACCTAAAAAAAATAAGAGTGTTTGCTATGTAAGGCTACAAAATGTTTATCTATGATGCTTAAATTGTTATTAGGATCTTGCTCACATGCACACAGAGGTTACGGATGCAAAAAACACACAGGAAAATAGAGATGCCAAGAGATGAGACCGAATGCAGTATTGGGTGCAATCTCCCCCCATGCACTCTGTTTAGACAATTCACAGAGTGCATGTATTTATAGGAATTTTTTATTACATCGAAAAGAGTGGTTACATGAGAGCAGCTACAGAAAGCATGCATGAGAGCGGTGACTTTTGTAGAAAGCCTTTGCTTTTAATATAATAAATTGCGGACTACAATGACCCTTATTCTAACCACTACTTTTCTAACTATTTCTAACAATAGAAACTTCTACGCGAGTTTATTTACAAACTAAATTATAAATTGGATTTACTAATGTCTACCCTAAAGTCGGATTATTGATTTCCACCCTTTTATATTTTCACGCTTTCACGCCCTCACGAAGCTTCAGATGCTATATCAAAAACACCAAAACCCATTAATACATTAATAAATTCACACTCCAACAATGCATTGTTCAACATATTCCATAAGTTATAACATGCCCCTCAGTTGAAAAAGCATCTGACCTCAGTTCATAAAGTAAAACAAAGATGGATGGCCAGTCACATGTTCCATCACTGAATGAAAATAAGCATGTTCCATGTAAAAAAAAAACATGCATGGAAATGTTCATTGAGGAATTACATTAATGTGTTTGTGTATGATCTGCAGAAATTAAGTGGTCATAATAAGGTGTTAAATGTGTTTTATGTATCCATTGACATTCTTCAATAGAGTGATTTTTGTACTTAACTAAATATCAATGATATTGAGTACCTGTGTGTGTAGTAGTGACATCGTCATCAATTATTTTCTCAGGAACAAAGATTTCAGATTACTCTTAAATTAAAGGAGGGTCATCAAGAAGTGGAGTGAATGGTAAAGTTCCTTTAAATGGTTTAATTAAACTAATAGAAAAAGAGTTATGTATATTCCAATGAGATGGTATATCTAATCTAAATGAGTTATCACAATTTTTTTGTATAATGCGAAACGGTCCATAATAGCGCAGTGTAAGTTTAATTATAGGATGATGCAAAATATTTTTGAGACGTCTTTTAATGATACCCAATCATACAAGATCATTTTCCTTGAATTCCTTAGCTAATCGTTTTGTATTGATATTACCTATGTAGTTTCTCTTGAATTTTCCTAATGTGCTCGTGAACATCGTGAAGTATAGAAATGTGATCTTGAGCAATAGAATCAGCAATCAGAATATTAGTTTGGGTGAGTGACATGGGAGTGGGAAGCTTTTTGCCATAAACAATTTCAAAAGTACCACGACCAATAGTGGTGTGTGTGGTGTTATTGTAAGCAAATTGAAGTAATGGCAACTTTTCATCCCAGTTAGTGGGACTATCTAATGAATAACAACACAATAAATCAAGAATAGTACTATTTGTAGCCTCACTTTGTCCACTACTTTCAGGATGAAATGTAGAGCTAAAATCTATTTTAGAAACCAAACGTTGAAATAAGGCAACCCAAGAATGATTACAAAATCTAACATCATGATCAGATAACATTACTTTAGGAAATCCATGATGTGGGAAAATGCATTTAATGAATAATTTTGCAGCTTGAGGTGGAGACAAAGTTTTTCTAGATGGAATGAAATATGCATATTTACTAAACCTATCAACGATTGTCCAAAGCATATCATGATGTGATGAAGTGATGGGAAGACATGTGATAAAATCCATAGAAATTTGTTCCCATGGTTCATTTGGAATGTGAAGTAGCATTAATAATCCAAATGGTTTACCATGATGCCATTTTACACGCTGACATAGAATGCATTGAGAAACATAATGTGCAATATCTTTTTCCATATGTGGCCAAAAGAAGAAATCTTTGGAGGCAAAAATGGTGATTTGTATGCCTCTATTACCCATGTAAGATGGTTCATGCATTTATTTGATGAAAAATATTTAAAAGCTTGGGTTATGCATAATCTATGTTGAAAATAAAGAAAACCATTATGAAATGTATAATGTTCATCAGATAAAGATGCACCATTGTTGAAGTCATGCCATGCACGTGAGAAATTCAAATCAGATGCATAAGTGGAAACCATCTCTTGAAAAGAATGAATTTGGATGGCAAAAATATTACGCAAAACAACACATTGTGAAGGAAATCGGCTAAGAGTATCAGCTACAACATTAGCTTTACCAGGCTGATATTGGATCATGGGTTGGAAATTTTGAATGAATGATGCCCATTTAAGATGGCGATAAGAGATTAAGGACTGATTTAATAAATGCTTAATAGCCTATTGATTGGTGTTGATTAAGACCTCAGAGCCCATAAGATAGTGTTTCCAAATTCGCAAAGCATGCACAACCGCTAACAATTCATTATCATATGTACTATAATTATTTTCTGAGGGCTTAAGCTTCCTACTCTCAAATGCAATGGGATGATCATTTTGCATTAAAATAGCACGTATCCCTGAACCACTAGCATCAGTAACAACATGAAAGGGTTGTGAAAAATCAGGTAATTGTAAAACAGGTGCATGTGAAAGTGCATGTTTGAGTTTTTCAAAGGATTTACTATTGGGTAAGTCCCCATGCAAATTTTTATTTTCTTTTTCAATAACGAGTTAATGTTAAAGAAGAAAAACTTCGAACAAACTTCCTATAGAAACTAGCTAACCCAAGAAAATAACGAACATCATTGACTCATTCTGGTGTATGGCATTCTACTATGACTTTAATATTTTTTGGATCCACATGCACAGCTTCACTTGAAATAATATGTCCTAGATATTCTAGCTTATGTTGAAAGAAGTAACTCTTTTCAGGATTAGCGTAAAGTGTGTTCTCTTCTAGTAAATGAAAAACTATTTTAAGATGCTTCTCACGCTCACTATCATTCTTACTGTAAACAAGTATATCCTCGAAAAATACAAGAACAAAAGCTTGGTAATCAAGAAAAATGTTGTTCATCATTAGTGCAAATGTAGCAGGGGCATTAGTAAGTCCAAAGGGCATTACCATAAATTCATAATGGCTGGTTTGAGTTCTAAATGAAGCATTAAAAATATCATTTTGTGTCATACGAATCTGATGGTATCCCAATTTTATATCAATTTTATTAAAGACATAAGCTCCTCGTAATTTATTGAAAATATCATCTATTCGAGGAATAGGGTATCTATTATTTATTGTGATCTTGTTAAGGGCTCTATAATCAATGCACATTCGATAAGTTTTATTCTTCGTCTCTATTAAGAGAACTAGTGCTCCAAATGGGGAAGAACTAGGCCTTATAAGTTCTTTATGTAATAGGTCTTTTACATGGTTTTCTATTTCCTTTCGATGTAGTGGGCCATCTCTATAAGGTGCTTTATGAGGAGGAAAACTACTAGGGATTAAGTCTATACTATGGTCAAAGGATCCTCGAGATGGTGGTGGTTCAAAGGGGTACTCAGACATAAGACAATCCTTATAAGTAGTCATGAAAGGTTTATGTTCATCAAGAAGTGTATGAGTATAATCATTGATGGCATTGACAAAAACAATGCATGAATTGAATCCTTTCCTAAATGCACATTTTACTTGAGCATGACTAATCAATGGAAATGGCTAAAAATCATGCCGTGTAGACAAAGTAATGATTTCACCTTTAAATTCAAAGTTGAAGGTATGTGTATGGTATTCAATGTGTGGGTTATAATGATGAGGAAACGGAATACCTAGTATAACATCGTAAGATTGCAAAGGTGCAATTAAAAATGTTCATGAATCAACATATGGGCCTATGCTAATCGTAACATCTTGCACTTCTCGTGCTACATTATAACGATTACCTTGAAATGCAGCTTTTACTTTATACAAGGAAGGAAACGTTTTGAATTTAAGTTCTTGTACTAATAAATGTGAGATGAAGTCGTGTGAACTACCATTGTCATGTAGAATTTTAACGAGTTTGTTATTTATAGTACCCTGCATGCAAAGTAGAGAATGAAGAGAGTTATCGTTACCCAAGGTACTTAAGTCCTTCTCCAATGATACCTCTGTCCAAAGAGGAGGAATTTCTTCAATATGGGCCTCCATGTTATGTAATTGAGCTGCAACTAGTTTCATCTTAAGAGGTCACAATCAGCACTTTGTTTTTGTATGTCCAAGTTTACCACAATTCGAGCAGGTGATTCATGGTCACTTTTGTTGGGCATCCATCACTGAAGTTTGTAGGGTAGGTGGTTTGGTAGGTTGGAGAGATGAAGCAACAAGTGCAGTGAGTAATTGGATTGTAATGGACGAGAAAAACTAGGGTAAGATGGGGCATTAAAACTACGTTTCATGGGAAAATTTGATTTAACAAAAGTGCTCGTTGAAGTGGTTGTTGTAGATGGAGTGACTTGGTTATGGACTAGAATTCTTTCTCTGCATCATAGGCAAAAGATATAGCCTCGTTGAGAGTTGTAGGTCATAAGGTGTGAAGCTTATCTTGGATTCCCACCTCCAAACCATATTCGTATTTCTGGCGCAAGCTATCCTCTAGTACATCTTCAAGCATTCAAACCAATAGTAAATATTGCCAAAAATGCTCCATGTACATAGTAACCGTATCTCCCTCCTTCTATGTAAGCGTCATCCATGCACGTCAAACATGTAAATGGTATTAAGAAGGAAGAAAAGAATCCTTCACTTTATCTTGGAAAGCCTTCCACATTGTTGGACGCTCGGTACTGTTAAATGCTGTATTCTAACTGTCAGAAGTGCATTTAAATGATTATTGGGTTCTTGGGAGTGGAAGGGGTCTGTAAAGACAGAGGCCCTATACTTGTTTCCCAAAATGACTTCACACCACAATATACCAACATTCAATACTTCTATCACGAATTGGTATACCCTTCTCAATCTTTACGGTTCATCGTTTAAACTCTTCCAAGGTTCGCCAAACACACTGTACCAGTCGATTAGTATCGTTATACAGAGTTACCTCAGACCCTTTTTTGAATACACATTCTAGTAACATTAGGAATAAGAGTAGTAGTTCAACCTTCCCCGAACAGTGCTCATAGTCAAACTCAACCGAAGACACAGAAGGACTCAACAGTTACAGACACACGGTACTGAAGGTTCAGTATGCCACTTAGGACGGCTCTTACCGTAGCTTACTCTTTGCAGTATGAACATAGACCTCAATACTGTAGACAACACAATACAAACCCGAATACTAGAAGCGCTACCACCGCTACACAGACTTCACCACACACTGGCAGAACATCCCAAGAAAGAATAACAACACGATACGCGAACTAACACAACAATCCCAATAGATACTTGCAAACAACTTACTCAGACAACAGTCCAACGCTCTACTGGATTGTAAATGAAACTGACAACCGCAACAGAGATCGATAGACAATAATCAGGGATATGCGTAGTATACTTAGAATACTTAGAAATTAGACAAACAACGCTACAGCAACGCTTAGACAATCACCCAGACGGACAGTCTGGTGATTCCACGAATCGTCACTTGCGCGTCTCTTTTCCATTGCTTTATATAAAAGATTACAACTGTCAGTGTAACAACTTTTCGCGCGTGCGAAACAAGATTCATTTATATAGTTGCCAATCCGGCGGCCGACTAACACTGGAACGCACGGTGGACTCGAACCTGCAGGTTTTACAAAATTAATGTTCATCTATAATTCCTTCTAAGTACATGGATCGTGCTAGCTTAAAGGTTCGAGAGAGTTTCTTTTTTAAAGTTTCTAACATTTGTTTGAGGGTATCCGGTTCTACTAATTGCGCATCTACTCGTACAGAATGTTACCGTTAGTGTCCATGTGAAAGGCCAAATGGCCACCGGACACTTCTTTGTATATGTTCTTTAATAAAACATATAGTGGCCTGGTCAGTCATAGACTGTAAGTTCGACCGCATTTGCAAGACCTAAGAAGTCTGTCTTCGTGCTCCCTGTGTACTATATTTTTTGCGTAATCTACAGCCTCTGTGCGGAGTACTATGTGTGGTGTCAGGAGCTCGGTTTTTCTATTCCGAGCATATCATCGTGGAGCTCTCGAGAAGGAGAGTGCAGTGCGGTGCATTGCCATCGAATTACTTCACTGGTATCAGAGCAGTTCAAGGCAAAAAAAAAAAAAAAAAGCTTTGTTTCTTTTGTGCGAGCGAAGCGAGCACCCCCCCCCAGGCTTTCGACTAAGGCGGCGACCAAGGCATAGACCTTGGCATACCTTGTCATCCGAGTCACCGAAGTCACCGTTGGCGCCGTTGGCTCCGCGCGAGGGAGGACCTCAACAATCAAGGAATATAGAGGTTCCCGGTACTTCCCGGGAGGTCACCCATCCTAGTACTGTTCCCCCCAAAGCTCGCTTAACCGTGGCAATCTCTTGCCACTAAGCTACACTCTTATGGTGTTTGAAGAAGGGGAAAGACTAAGGTTGACATTACCTTGAACAAGTTTTGGTCCCTCAAAGCTTCATTTTTGCTTTTAAAGCCTATTTCTGAAGCAATTTTGGAGTGTTTTTGGAGCCATTTCGGAGTACTTTCGCATGTAGTTCTCTTCACACAGGTCCAAGAACATCAAGAACAGTGTTCCTTGTACTTCTCAGACAATAAATATCAACCTTTGGGGCTGTATTTTCAGCCACACTCGTAAAACTACAGGTTCTCGAGGGGTTTTGAGTTTTGGTGGGAGCAGTCGCTGCAAATTTATGCAGGTTTTTAAAGCCTAAAACATCAGAGTTGACAGACACTTGCAGGTGTTATTGGCTAGTTTTTGGGCTGTGTATTCAGCCTTTTAGTGTCATTTTACTGCATATATTGAGCACATACACACCATGTACGCTTCTGTGGATACCGCTTATGTATGTCCATGTGGGCATTGATTTAGCGGTTACGTTCTTTGCATAAAGCCTTTTACGTTTGATAAAGAGGGTCGTGGTGAGGTTTTCTTAACTCGGAGACACCCAGATATCGGGGTCTCTTTGGTGATGCAGATGGAAGACTTACCCAGCCTCGCCATAGGAGATGTATGATAGTTGTTCATAGGTGCTCGATAAGCCTAGTTGGCTTCTATTGGGTAACTGATTATATGCAGTGGAGTCAGTGATCCACTATGCAGGTAGAAATGTCAGTACTTGCAGTTTTATGATACTTTGACACTGGTCATATGCTAATTTTGCAGAGGATACTCTGGCAAAATTTTTCCAGATTTTTGGTTTAGTCAACTATATAGTGGTCGATTTACTCCTTGATACACTTATTTGTTGGTGTTTGGACTCTTCTAGCTCCATTATCATTCTATTCAGTTCTCTATGATCATGGCATCAGAGGTCTCAAGCACATCCGGTGGATCAGGGTCTAGTGCTAGCGTTCCGAGGAGGAGCTATAACTTGCAGGGCAAAGACCATTTTGAGATCCGAAAATTTGATGGCACTAACTTTGCTCTATGGAAGAATCAGATTAAAGATGTGCTGATTCAAAGAAGGCAATGGAAGCCAGTAAATGGGATTTCAAAGAAGCCTGCTGACATGGATGAAGATGATTGGGATGAGTTAGATGAAATGGCGAGGTCTACCATTCGCTTGCACCTGGCAGATAATTTTTACTTTATAGTATTAGACTGTGAAAGTGCAGAGGAGCTTTGGAAGAAGTTATGCAATACATATGAAAAAGAGACGGAATCAAATAAAGTATATCTGATGAGAAAATTATACGACCTTCGTATGAAGGACACAGATAGTGTTGCTGCTCATCTAAATGAGTTTGATGCCATATTCTCCCAGTTACAGGCTCAGAAAATGGATATGGACAATGAAATGAAAGCAGTATTGTTGTTATGCACTCTGCCATCATCATGGGATACATTTTGCACAGCTATTAGCAATAGTGCACCATGTGGTAAACTCGTCTATGATGACATATGTGGAGCACTCTTGAGTGAGGAGATTCGTAGAAAATCTATGGTTGACACTCAGAGTGGAGATGCATATAATGTTCGTGATTCTTACCAAGGAAAGAATCAACAACGTGGCAGGAGCAAGAACAAGGAAAAGAATGGTCAGCGGAATAAGAGCAGAAGTAAATCAAGGAAGAGGGATATTGAATGCCATTATTGTCATAAGAAAGGACACATGAAGAAAGACTGTTATGCATTAAAGAATGCTAAAGGTAAAGGACAGAATGTTGATGGGCATGTTAAACAGTTACCTACACCATCTACTTCGACTGTGAAGATTGAAGAAATTAATGCTATTTCTGATGATGCTGATGTGTTGACACTTGATAGTACTGTGCCATCTGAGGCACTTATGGCTGATTCTCTTTCCCACACCTGGCTGCTAGATTCTGGTGCTTCTTTCCATGTGACACCACATAGAGAATGGTTCTATAATTATGCAGCAAAGTCTCTTGGTACCGTGAGACTTGGTGACTCTTACCAATGTGATGTTGTGGGGATTCGAGATGTGGTTGTGCAGTTCATTGATGGTTCAAAATTTACTATGCATAATGTACGCCATGTACCTCAGTTATCACGCAGTTTGATGTCAGTTGGTCAACTTGATGACCTTGGTTACAAGGTGGTCTTCTATGCTGAGTCCTTTCGTATATCAAAGGGCAATATGGTTATTGCAAAAGGAAGGAAAGTTGGCTCACTTTACCCTTTATTTGTATCACAGAAAGAACACTTGTTAGCTGTTACTGAACAGCCTATGGCTTGTATTTGGCATGGTCGTTTGGGCTATATATCTCGTAGTGGAATGGAAAATCTTTCTCGTTCTGGCTACTTACCTGTGTTATCTTTCTCTGATTTTTCATTTTGTGAGCATTGTCAATATGGAAAGCAAACCAGAAATGTGCATAAAACGCACATTGACTCTTCAATTCAGCCTTTAGATCTTGTTCATACAGATGTGTGTGGTCCTACGCCCACTAGGTCCTTAGGTGGTTCTCTTTACTTTGTCACTTTCATAGATGATGCTACTAGAAAAGTCTGGGTATATCCTATCAAATCGAAGGATGATGTATTCCCTACTTTCAGAAAATGGCTTGCTTCAGTTGCGACTGAAAAAGGAACTAAGCTTAAGGCTTTACGTTCAAATAATGGGGGTGAGTATACCTCACATGAATTCGGCCTTTTCTGTCAGTGTAGAGGGATTCGTAGAGAGTTTACAGCTCCTTATGCCCCAGTACAGAATGGTGTAGCTGAGAGGATGAATAGAACTATTCAAGATAGAGTAGTCTCTATGTTGCATCATGCAAACCTCTCACAAGGTTTTTGGGCAGAAGCAGTATTGACTGCAGTTCATGTGATTAACCTTTCACCTAGTACTGCCAAAGGTTTGAAAGTGGCACAAGAGTTATGGACAGGGAAACCACCATATTATGATCATCTTCGAGTTTTTGGGTGTGAAGCATATGTTCATATACCCAAGAATCTTAGACAGAAGTTGGACCATAAGTCAAAGAAATGCATTTTTCTTGGATATGGTCGAGAAGGACAATTTGGATATCGCTTATGGGATCCTAAAACACGGTCAGTGATCAGAAGTAGTGATGTCATTTTTAATGAGTCTAAGATGCATAAACAGCCGATTAAGGAGGTTGAAGTGAGAAGAGTGGTGTTTGAGGATACTAGTCCTCCGGTTAGCATGCATAAAAATGCTCCACATAGGGATGTTCAAGAGAATGTCCATTCAGATCAGTCTGCACATGTTCCTGTTCAGCAACCATTGAGACGTTCTGCACGTGTCTCATATCCACCTGATAGATATGTTCCAGGTTTAGATTTTGTTATGCTAACAGATGCCGGTGAGCCCGCTTGCTACAAAGAGGCTATGCAGACAGAGGATCATGTCAAGTGGGAGCGTGCCATGAAGAGTGAGTTGGATTCTATTCACAAGAATGGTACTTGGGACTTAGTACCGCCAAAGGGCAGGAAAGCTTTACCATGTAAATGGGTATATAAGCTGAAATTCACATCAGATAGTGCTTCTCCAAAATATAAAGCACGACTTGTTGCAAAGGGTTTTAAGCAACAACATGGTGTTGATTTTGAGGAAATCTTCTCTCCAGTGGTCAAGATGACTACTTTGCGCATGTTGCTTGGATTCGTTGCAATGGAGGACTTAGAGCTAGTCCAAATGGATGTGAAAACAGCTTTCTTGCATGGAGATCTTACAGATGAGATCTATATGGAACAACCAGAGGGTTATGTAGTTCCTGGCAAGGAAAGTCTAGTTTGTAAGCTCAAGAAGAGCTTGTATGGACTTAAACAGTCTCCTAGACAATGGTACCAAAAGTTTGATGCTTTTATGAAGTCCTAAGGCTATTCTCGGAGCAATGAGGATCATTGTCTCTACACAAAGAGATGTTCTGATGGCAGCTTGATATGCTTGATACTTTACGTCGATGATATGTTGATTGCTGGGAAGTCCTCTTATGATTTGTCAATTCTCAAAAAGAAGTTGAGTCAGACATTTGATATGCAGGATTTGGGGGATGCCAAACATATTCTTGGCATGCGCATTACTCGTGATAGGAGTAAAAGATGCATATACTTGTCTCAAAGTGAGTACATATCCAAAGTACTTCATCGATTCAATATGCAGGGTCGAAAGGCATTGAGTACACCTTTACCCACATATGTGAAATTGAGCAAGGATGACTGCCCCAAATCAGATGAGGAAAAGGAATTCATGACCAAAATTCCCTATCAGTCTCCTGTTGGTAGTCTCATGTATGCTATGGTAGCTACGAGACCAGACATTGCATTTGCAGTGGGAGTTGTGAGCAGATATATGTCTAATCCTGGCAAGAAACATTGGGAAGCGGTCAAAATGATTTTGAGATATCTGAGTGGCACTAAGGACAAGTGTCTATGCTTAGGTAGAGGGAAAGCATCCATTATTGGTTACACAGATTCTGACTATGCTAGTTGTGTAGACAATCGTAAGTCTACATCAGGGTAAATTTTTCATTTTGTTGGAGGTGCTATCTCTTGGAGATCTCGTCTTCAAGAATGTACAACTGTTTCCACCACAGAAGCAGAGTATGTTGCAGCAAGTGAGGCATGTAAGGAAGCATTGTGGCTTTCTCGTCTTGCTTGTGATATGGGTTTGCCTCAGCATGTACCTCACTTGCTCAGTGATAGTCAGAGTGCCATTGCTTTGGCCAAGAATCCGGTCTATCATGCAAAGACCAAGCACATTGAGGTGAGGTATCACTTCATTAGAGATTGCTTAGCCACTGAGAGCATTATTCTTGAGAAGGTTCACACTCGAGATAATGCTGCAGATGCTTTGACTAAAGCTCTACCATAGGATAGCTTTCGACACTGTTGTCACTTGATGGGGGTTACTTGATTCTTGATCTTACGCAGTCACTTGTATACTGTGTAACATGCCCATCAGGTGGGAGGTATAGTTTGTATACTTACACTTAGGTATTCTTTATCATTCTTTCTTTTTTCTCCCATAGTTACTCTGGCCATATTGGCCTTTAGTGGGAGATTGTTACCGTTAGTGTCCATGTGAAAGGCCAAATGGCCACCGGACACTTCTTTGTATATGTTCTTTAATAAAACATATAGTGGCCTGGTCAGTCACAGACTGTAAGTTCGACCGCATTTGCAAGACCTAAGAAGTCTGTCTTCGTGCTCCCTGTGTACTGTGTTTTTTGGTTAATCTACAGCCTCTGTGCGGAGTACTGTGTGTGGCGTCAGGAGCTCGGTTTTTCTACTCCGAGCATATCATCATGGAGCTCTCGAGAAGGAGAGTGCAGTGTGGTGCATTGCAATCGAATTACTTCACAGAACTTAAAGCTATAGCTTCGGTCAGCAAAATTTCTTCTTGCGTTTGCAGAAAGGCTTCTTGTAAATAAAATTCGTTCGATAGCGCCGCATCTCTGGAAACTTTCATTTCTGCCACTTGTTGCTCCATCTTGCTTACTCTTTCCTTCTGATTTTCCAGCTGATTCTCCCTTCTTTCCATCTCTTGATTCTGAAATTGTATGGTTCTGGAATATGAATCCTTTTCGTGTCGGAGATCTGTTATTAACTTCTGCTACTAGCAATTCTTCCTATAGGGGACTAATGTAGGCCACTACAACATATGAGGGGCATACCGACGTTGCATATACCGACGGTCATAGTCGGCGTCCATATAGATATCGGAAAATCTCACTAAGAGATACCGACGGTCAAGTGACCGTCGGTATGACCATTTTAAACAGATCGTCGGTGTGGCCTACAGTGTCGCTATAGGCATCGGTAAATTACTGGCGTCATTATATGCATCGGTATGAGCATCGGTAAATTACTGGCAACTACCGACGCGTATACTGACGTCCATACCAACACTTATACCGGCGACGAATTTTTAAACATACCGCGAACCCGAGAGCAAAACTTCACATTTCTGCACGTGTTTGAGTACTGTCGGTCTATTGTCGAACTTGCGCTTTCGAACCTGCATTGTCTTGTGCACACACACACACGGATCTCTCTCTCTACACACACACACTCTCTCTCGGCTTAGCTCTCACATCTTGGTAAGTGTTGTGCGTACTGTTAGCATTTGTGTTTCTCTATGCTTTAGGGTTTCTAATTTCTCTTTTCGTTGATTTTGCAGAAGTTCGTTGGCGTCGATTGTTTGGAATTGGACGAGAGACGACCTACATTACGCTTTGATGACAACGATTCAAAAAGAGACATACTTGTAAGTGATTCTTTTATTCGCTATTGATAGAGAGAGAAGGAGAGAGAGAGAGAGAGAGAGAGAGAGAGAGAGAAAGAAAGAGAGAGAGAGAAGTGAAAGGAAGATACACATTAATTTACACATGCATACATACACACATACATGTACACACATGCATGCTTACATACACACACCTATACACACATGCATGCTTACATACACACACCTATACACACATGCATGCTTACATACACACATGCATGCTTACATACACACACACATATACACATATGCATGCATACACACACACATAAATTTACACACATGCATACATACACACACATGCATACACACATACATACACACACATATATATACATATGCATACATACACATACACACACACACACACATATACACACATACATACACACACGCATATATACACACATGCATGCATACATACACACACATATACCGGCATGCATGCATACACACATATATACACACATGCATATACACACACATATACACACACATATACACACATGCATGTATACATACACACACATGTATATGCATGCATACACATACACACACATACACATACATGCATGCATACATACACACACGTACACACACATGCACACACATGCATGCCTACATACACACACATACACATACACACATGTATACATACACACACACACACATGTACACATGCATACATACACACACATGTATACACACATGCATACATACACACATATAATCCTATTTTTATTTTGAAGTTTTTGTTTTACATCAAATATATAAAAATAGGATTAGGGTTTTAGGGTTAAATATTTAAGATTAGAGTTTTAGGGTTTTAAATAGGATTAGGGTTTTAGGGTTAAATATTTAAGATTAGGGTTTTAGGGTTTTAGGTCTAGATATTTAAGAATAAGGTTTTAGGGTTTAGTATTTCAGATTTAAGTCTAAGTCTTTTTTATTAGGGTTTTAGGATTTTAATACATAGATAACATATATACACAAGCACACATATACATATAATACATACATACATGTAAATACACATGCATACAAAAATATACATATTTTAGATTTAAATCTTTAAGATTAGGGTTTTAGGTTATAACACCTACATAAGATATATGCACACATACACATGCACATGTAATACATATATACATGTATATACACATGTATACGGAAATATACATATTTTAGGTCTACATATTTAAGATTAGGGTTTTAGGGTTTAGTATCTCAGATTTAAGTCTAAGTCTTTTTTATTAGGGTTTTAGGATTTTAATACGTAGATTACATATATCCACAAACACACATATACATATAATACATACATACATGTAGATACACATGCATACAAAAATATACATATTTTAGATTTAAATCTTTAAGATTAGGGTTTTAGGTTTATAACACCTACATAAGATATATGCACACATACACATGCACATGTAATACATATATACATGTATATACACATGTATACAGAAATATACATATTTTAGGTCTACATATTTAAGATTAGGGTTTTAGGGTTTAGTATTTGAGATCTAGAATTTTAAGAATAGGGTTTTAATTAAATATTTATAATTAAATATATAAAATTAAATATATAAAAATAGGATTACGTAAGGAAAAAAAATCTGAATATATAAATAAATATATATATAAAATAAGATAATTATATACATAAATAAATATAAAAAGAACTAGTGTTTTAAATAATTTAATTAAATATATAAAATTAAATATATAAAAATAGGATTACGTAAGGAAAAAAAATCTGAATATATAAATAAATACGTAGATAACATATATACACAAGCACACATATACATATAATACATACATACATGTAGATACACATGCATACAAAAATATACATATTTTAGATTTAAATCTGTAAGATTAGGGTTTTAGGGTTATAACACCTACATAAGATATATGCACACATACACATGCACATGTAATACATATATACATGTATATACACATGTATACAGAAATATACATATTTTAGGTCTACATATTTAAGACTAGGGTTTTAGGGTTTAGTATTTCAGATTTAAGTCTAAGTCTTTCTGATTAGGGTTTTAGGATTTTAATACGTAGATTACATATATACACAAACACACATATACACATAATACATACATACATGTAGATACACATGCATACAAAAATATACATATTTTAGATTTAAATCTTTAAGATTAGGGTTTTAGGTTTATAACACCTACATCAGATATATGCACACATACACATGCACATGTAATACATATATACATGTATATACACATGTATATAGAAATATACATATTTTAGGTCTACATATTTAAGATTAGCCATGTCCTTGCACACAGTGCAAGTATCAAATTTATCGGAAACGACGGATTTGTACTGCACATGTTAGAGAGTATGGATCCTTTGATACGAGTCGACTGGAAAACCTACGCTATCATTTGCATGGTCCCCCAGGTGAGCAGATGGATCCAAACGACATTGCACCGGTAACATCTCGTGGAGAAAAGAGAGCAAAAAAGCACTATGTTTGATGGTGAAGAAGGTCTCGACGAGAGTTTCATGGACACAACAGAAATTCCACGATCAGAAGTTAATGAAGAATATGAAAACATGCGAAGATTAGCTCGTTTACCACTTTACAATGGAGCAAAGATATCTGTACTACGTGCTTCACTCGTGATGCTCAGTCTGCAATCCATTTATGGATGGTCAGATAGTAGTGTCACTGAATTGTTCAGGTAAGTGGAGAACAAATTGGCTTTCATTGTTGTATCACAATAACTTCATTTACTAATATCATTTTAATTGCTTATTGCAGGCTTCTTAAAGATCAAATTTTGCCAGAGGGCAATGACATGCCTCCAACACGTGGAGATGCGAAAAAACTTTTACAGTCCATTGGAATGGATTATACGAAAATTCATGCTTGTCCGAATGATTGCATTCTCTTTCGGAATGAGTATGAGCATCTCCACGTATGTCCAAAGTGTGGAGCAAATAGATTTAGAGAAGACGTTATAGGCGAAGCAATCCCCGCAAAGGTTCTTTGCCACTTTCCTATCATTCCACGAATTAAGAACATGTTTAGATGCAAATCTATAGCTGAGTTAATGTCATGGCATACAAAGAGCAGGTCTACAGATAATGTAATGCGAGTGCCAGCTGACTCTAATGCTTGGAAGCACATAGATAGTAAGTGGCCAGAGTTTGCTAGTGAGCCTCGGTCCATACGTCTAGGCCTAGCTATGGATGGAGTGAATCCATTTGGATTACACAGTTCTTCATGGAGCACATGGCCTGTATGTTTGGTCAATTATAATATCCCACCATGGTTGGCCACAAAGAAAGGTCATTTATTATTAGCTCTTATTGTACTAGGTAAGTATAAGGTAAAAAACATGGATGTATATCTTGCACCACTTGTAGAAGAACTGCGCATTTTATGGGATGGGATCACTGTGTGTGACATGTCTCAACCTATAAGAAGACGAGACGTGCGAGTGCAAGGCATACTTATGTGGACAATGCATGATTGGCCTGGTTATGGTGAATGTTCAGGTTTATCGATTTCGGGTTACCATGCTTGTCCTTTATGCGGACCACGACTCGAAGCACACTATTCCAAAGCACTACGTAAAATTGTCTATGAAGGACATCATAGATATTTGCCTGATGGGCATGTTTTATGTGAAGGACAAATTGGTTGACAAGCGCAACACCAAATGAAAGCTAGCAATTGGAAACAACTGTGGGATTCAAAAAATCGAGTTGCTGGCATGAAACGGTTGTCCATTTTTCAGGAACTCCCTTATTGGAGTGAATTGGTGATCAATCATTTGGTAGACCCGATGCATATTTTCAAGAATGTGGGAGAGATGCTTTGGAAAACTTTGATCGGAAAGAAAGAAAGCAAAGCACAAAGGGACGACCTAGAAGAGTGAGGTCATATGCGAGAGTTGTGGGCAATTACTAAGCCCAACGGAACAGTATCGTTACCAAGAGCTCCTTGGGTGCTTCGCAGGATGGAAGAGCAACAAGTGAAGAAAACAATTACAGAGTTTCGTACACCTACTGGATGCATGAGATGTCTAAAGACTGCTTTCACACGAAACGACGATCTTGTAGGACTCAAGTCTCATGATTGGCACAAGTTTTTACAGTTTGTGCTCCCTATAGCCCTAAAAGATTGTCTTTCAGAGGATGTACGAAAAACCATTTATAAAATTAGTTCTTAAGTACGGTGGATATCTTCTAAAGAGATAAATAGAGATAGCATAGAGAGTGCGAAACTCAATGCTATCGAGGCTGTTTGTATGGTAGAGAAATACTTTCCCACAAGTATTCTCACTATTCAACTTCATGTAGTAAATGAAGTTGAATCGTAAATGAAGTACTGGTTCATGTAGTAAATGAAGTTGCAATAGCAGGAACTGTCCATAATCGATGGATGTTCTTCTTAGAGCGCTTTATGAAGAAATTAAAAGGGTTTGTTCGACAGAGAGCACGTCCAAAGGGTAGCATGGCTCATGTAGTTGGTAGTACTGGTTCATGTAGTAAATGAAGTTGCAATAGCAGGAACTGTCCATAATCGATGGATGTTCTTCTTAGAGCGCTTTATGAAGAAATTAAAAGGGTTTGTTCAACAGAGAGCACGTCCAGAGGGTAGCATGGCAGAGGGATGGCTTGTACAAGAATCTCTTGTATTCATTACTGAGTTTCTACGTATATCGGATCCCGAAACGCCTCGCTTATGGAGCGATGATGAAGATGTTCGTCTCGTAGGCGATGAACCACAAGGTAAAGGATTGCAAAGAAAAATGGATGCAGCTTTCAGAGAGAAGGCAATGAAGTTTTGCATAGTTAACTCTGAGCCTATGCAAAAGTCGTTAGAAAGGTATGAACTTGCCAAGGAAACTAACGCAAAGGAAAGAGCTCAGTTTCGAAGAAATCGTTCTACTTGATTTTTGCCTCTTCCAGAAAATCTTCGACCTCTCCCACCTTTTCCAACGAGCAGATGGCTAGATGCAGCGGTTTCACAAGCAAAGGCAGCGGGTGAAGATATCTCTGAAGAAGAAGAAGAACTCGCAAAAGGATGTGATTGGGAGTATATCAAATATGGTGCACTATGGTCTCATGGACGACACTTTTGAATCGCACGAATCGATCAAAACCGGTCTACTTTTGATAGTGGAGTGATGGTGAATTTTTTGCAAAAAAGTAGAGCGAGTGCAAGAGATGATAATGCTCTAGAAGGCGAGTTAGATTATTGTGGTGCGATTCAAGACATCTTGAAACTATCTTTCAGAAAGTTTGATTACTTTGTTTTTGACGTGAAATGGTTCAAAGTAGTCACCTCTGGAAGAAACGCAACAGTGAGACGAGATAAGAGCGGTTTGCTTCAAGTCGACTCCACAAGATTATGGACAGATGAAAGGGATACATTTGTCCTTCCCGAACACTGTGAGCAAGTTGTTTTTATACCAGATTCAAAAGACCCAGAGTGGCTATTTGTTTGACAAGTCGCTCCACGTAGTAGACAAATTTTTGAAAATGCAGATGTAGAAGAAAGTCCATCTCTAGTGGACTCAGAGATTCAGTCGATAGTTGAGGAGGAAGAGATCATTGTTCCAAAAGAAGAGGTCATTGAAGAAGAGGTCATTGTTCGAGAAGACGAAGCAATAGACGATGATCAGGAGGAAACCAGCATAGCAAGCGATTTAGAAGCCATCAATTTAGAGATAGATATTCTCGGTGCATCGGATCTTCAAGAGGATGCTAGAATAGAGGACTTTTGAATAAAAGACTTATACGTACTAATTTTTGGTTTTTTTTTTGTTTATTCCCTATATTATTTTTCTTATCACATGCTAATTATTTGAGTTCTTTTATTACAGAGCACGATGGGAGACAGTCCTCCAGTCACTCCACAGTCCATGACAGAGGAGCAGTTTTTGTAGTTCATCTCTCAGGTTCCTCCTGCGTATATGGCCGCTGCATCACAGTATTGGATCGCTCGTGGTAGCACTCCTCTCAGCTTCACTCCTGGCGGCCTTACTCCTGCCGGCCTCACTCCCGCTGGCCTCACTCCCGCTGGTGTCACTCCCGCCGGTGTCACTCCTGAGGGTGCTGCTACTCCCGTAGGAGGTATGTCTCCTAGCTTTGTGACTCCACCACGACTATCTTTGCAGCCATCTCCTACTGGATCTACTAGTAGACATGTGCGTTCGACACCTCAGTGCGATACAGGGTCTGGCCCATCTCGTAGATTGAGGTCATGCTCTAGAGCAGGAGGTTCTAGGAGTGGATCTATAGGTAGGTATGGAGGCGGAGGAGGCGATTGTTGTGGAGGCAGTGTGACGGACGTTGTGTCGCCCGCTTCTACTCCTAGGACGAGTACCTCAGATGTAGGTACCCCACGGAGTACACCACGCAGTACACCACGTACACCTTGGGGTGCTCATGACCATGATGACTCCAAGGTGTATAGTATCCGAGATGGAGCTCCGGTGATGGATGCGGCTGGCAAAGCAATGCGTGCACACATACGATAGATTTGCTCCATCCAGTTTGGACACTCCATCATGCGGAAATGGAGTGAACAGGATAAAGATCGGAAGAATTATATCACACAGACGATTTACCAGGAGTTCCGATCAGCCGATGAACAGTCGATTGTCAGTTCAGAGTGGATTCTACATACCGCACGTGAGGTCATGTCGCATCGACGATCCGAGGCTCGTGATGCATTGAGAGAAGGCTTACCAAAGCCTGTGTGGTTAGATGCTGAGGAGTGGGACATGATTCGTGATGAGCAGCAGCAGACTCCTGATCGATATCGCCAGCACTGAAATGCCACTGCCACACGTCTAGACACGATTGGACCGTCACATTTGGGCAGCGGCGGATATGACACAATGCGTCATGAGTTTGTAAGTACCATTTCATTTATAGAATTTATTTGTGTTAAATTTCTCATATATATTTCTCTAATCTTTTTATATTTGTTTCAGGAGCTGGCAATGGGTCATCCTCCAACACGATCGGAGGAGTCTTATGGATATAGTCCTGGGTTGACTGCACTATTGCAGGACTTGGAGGCACGCGGTGTGGTAGTTTCATGGGAGCGTTTGCGATGAGGTAATTAATTTATAAACTTGGTTTTTACTTGTTTATAATTTTCATGTGAATTTATCTCATTCCATTATTGTTCTTTGTTGCAGGAGTGTTGATATGGAACGTTCTTTGCATGTGTATGGTAGTGGAAGACCAATATTTTGTATTTGATTTCCATATGGCAATACATTGTTTTGCCACATTTTGTAAAAGCGTCATATATGACAGTGGTTTGCCACACTCTTGTACATGCTTCATTATTGAAATATATAACTTCTTTTGTACATGGTTCATTGTTCATTCTGATTATCGATCTCTTTTGTGTACAATAATACTCTGTTTCATGAAATCATATTTCGGTTGTCATTAGAGTACACATCACATGTACTCCGTTTTTTTTGGGCAGAGTGTATTGTCTTTTGTTCAGCAACATCATGGTAATGTTGCTGTAGCAAAAGACAAAACATTCTGCCCAAAAAAATTTTGCAGGTATGGTCGTCGGTATAAGCGACGGTACTCCTAGTAGTGTCATCGGAATAACCGTCGGTACACCCAGGAGGCGATGCAGCAGAAACCAATTACCGATGCGTATACCGACGCATATATCGACGCTTTTACCGACGTCTAGACCGACGCCTATACCGACTCTTTGGTACCGATGCGGAGACCCACCTTTACACCGGCGTCACGGCAAATAAAGCTACGTTCATTTTCCTCGGTAAAAACCTCGGTATACCATCGATCTGTTGTAGTGGGCCTCCAGTACATCTACTTTATGTTGAAATTCATTGCGAATATTCTGTGTTACTTACTTCACTTGCGCAGGTAATTGTTGTGATAGATTGATCAGCATCTGTCCCATATTTGCAAGCTCGGAAAATACCGGGAGTGTTGGAAACGAAAGAAGAGTACGGGGTTGAGAAGAGGATTCTGTGAGCAGCTGTTGTGAGTTCGGTGGAGAATAGTTTGGGGATGAGGAAGAAGAGGCAGTAGGTTCTTCGATCAGGATGGGTGGAGTAGGGATAATGGGGTTGAGTGGAGGTTCTGGTGGAGGAGTGGGAAAGACAGGGTTAGGTTATGCTACCTGTTATGTTGTTTGTTGTGTAGTGTCGGTAGTATCAGCAGTTGTAGATTCTACTGCTCTAAGCAGTTCATCGAAAACATCTTTAATGATTTGTTCCTCATTTTTATGCTGTTCCTACTCAGATTGCTGCTGAGATGCTTCTTGTGACGAGCTTGTGTCAGATTCAGTGTGATCTTCCTGTTTGTGTTGTCCTTCTGATGAAGACTTTGCTGATGATTCGTGGTGCATAGATGTTGCGGTGTCGTGAAAAGTTTCTTCGTGCTGTTTTTCTTCTTCCTTGTCATCTTCTTTATTTCCTTCGGCTGAACCTTGTGCTTCACTTTCAGATGAACTGATTCTAATCCTTTTTCGGCGGAAGAGTTGATTGAGTTCTTCTTCGTCGTCTTCATCGTCCTCCAAGATCTGTGCAGACTCTTCATGATGCAGAATCGGTCCTTTGGGTGGGGGTTGTGCTGCAAGTATGGCTGGAAAAAGGAAAGAAATGATGTGTGGCAGTCTGGACCTAGGCATTCCTCCTTTGTTTACCTGTTTGATGATTGAAACGCATTCCTTGTGAATGCGGTGGAAGAAGTAGGATGCAAAATTGACTGGTTCTCGGGCAGCTAAATCAATAGCGGAGTAGAAGGGCCTAGAGATACCATAAGTTCGCTTCTGGAGGTTAAGGATGGCTACTAGGAATTGCAACGTGGATCTTTCAGGTTCAGGGCGATAAAGAATTGTGTATTCATTTGAGGAGTATCTAGGGAACCGTTTGATCATGGTTGCCATTGGCATATTCGGGCCATTTTCTCGACCTTGCCGAGGAAGTCAAAACACATCAACAAATGCCTGGAATGTGATTACGGTATGGGATGGTAGGGAGGTGATCGGCCAACTCTGCTCATTGGCAGGTGTTTTAGTGATAGTAGCGATAATCTGGGCAAAAAAGGGATGGGATTCCACTGAATGCCAAGGCAGTTCAGCGAAATTGGATAACCCACGGGTGCGCAGGAACTCTCCTACCTCGGCAGGGAGTCCGTCACTGAAAGCGGCATAGTTTGCCAGAGCTTCCATGGCGCACACAGTAAACGCAAGCACAAAACGCAAACGCACAGGGTATACACAGTCACACAAATCACGCAAGCACAATAGCGATTTTCGGCAAAACGGAGAAGGTTAAGTAGATGCGCTTTAGTGGGAGACAATCGAAATTAGCAATCATGGCGCGATGTTGAGATGATAGCTTCATAACTTCGGTAGGCATGCATGAGCAGAGTCGATAACGCACGGCGGCTCCTTGACATAATTAGGTATCAAACGCGGATATTTACATACTTATTATTTTAAGTGCGCAAAACAAAAGGAAATAAAATAAAAGAAAAGGAAAGAAAAGAGAACGCCAAAAGACGCGACCATCGTGAAACGTTTCAGTGCGGGTTAGATGTTTGTTGATACGGCCGTAGCTTCGAACCATTGACGACTTTCGGAAGAGGATTTTCGATCAAAGTAGTCAACCGAAATGTTGCGGGGCCCACTTGCTCAAAAATCTGGTAGGGGCCAAACCATCGTAACTTGAATTTGCCAGCACAGCGATTCGACTTTGCATTGTAAAATAGTACAAGTTGTCCCACCGAAAAAATTGGAGTCTTTAGATATCGATCATGTGTTCGAGCTTGTCTTAGCTGTACTTCCTGAATAGTCAAAAAACTGTGCCATCAATGCTCGTCTAATTCTCTGAGTGTATCCAACCGAAATGACAGAGATTCTTCAGGTAGCAGTTTCTGAGTGATTGCTACTCGTAAACTTGGCACAACTATCTCCATCGGTGCTATGGCTTCCAATCCATAAGCTAGTTTGAAAGGGGTTAATCTTGTGGCTACCTTGTATGTACTCCGGTATGCCCATAATACTACAGGTAACAGTTGATCCCATCTTTCCGGTGCATCCAGAATCAATTTTCGAAGCATATTCAACAAGCTCTTGTTTGTACTTTCAGCCAAACCATTTGCACGAGGATAATATGGTGAACTGAATTTATGCGTGACCTGAAACGAATGTGTGAGTACTTTCATTAAATTGTTGACAAAATGAGTGCCTTGATCTGTAACAAGTTCCAATGGTAAGCCAAAATGTGGAAAGACATCCTTCAGTAGACACTTGGCTACCGCAACAGCTGTGGAAGACCGTAAAGCCCAGGCTTTTGCCCATCTGGTAGCATAATCTGTACATGTCAAAATATAACGATTATTACTAAGGATTGTCGGAGGTGTAATAGGTCCGATAAAATCTAGACCCCACTTCTGAAAAGGCTCTAATGGCAAGACAGGTTGTAGAGGGAAAAGATGACGTTGCAGGGTCTGTCCAGATCTTTGACAACTATCACATTGCTTGACAAACCGTAATACATCCCTGTACATAGTGGCCATCAAAGTCCACTCTGCAGAATTTTCCGATGTGTTAAATCTGCAGCAAAATGTCCGCAATTAACCGAAATTTGCGACTGTACACTGCAATTTTCCTACGCATTGCAGGAGAAGCCTGAGAAGGAAGGTATCCATCAGTAAGGAATGTTAATATCTGATCATAATATGCAGATGGCATAGGTGGGTCTACCATTTCATCATTGGTTGGTTCAGAAACATAAATTGCTAGAGTTGTGTCATCTATACCAACTGGAGCTTCACCGGAATCTAAACAAGAAAGGAAATCTGCTAAGGCATGTGAACTGCTTGGCCGATGAATAACTTCGTAATCAAATCCTTGTAAAAGTAGAACCCATCGCGCTAATCGACCACCTAAGTGCTGTTGCCGAACTAGATAGACAAGTGCAGCATGATCTACATGAAAAGTAAATTTGCGGCCAAGTAAATAATGCCTGAATTTCTTGACAGAGTATACCAAACCCAGACATTCCCTTTCAATTACATAGTAATTCTTCTCAGCAGGAGCAAGCCTTCGGCTGGCATAGTACACAGGCCGAAACCACTTATCGGTGTGTTGCATTAGAACGCTCCCAAACGCTATATCTGAAGCATCAACAAATATATGAAATGGACGATCCCAGTCAGGAGACTATAGGATTGGAACCTGTGTTAGTAATCCCTTTAGACGATCAAAAGCAACTTGACATTCCTGGGTCCATTCAAATTGTCGAGGAGTTTTGGTTATTAATTTGTTCAGTGGTATTGCCAAATGAGCAAGCCACCGTAAGTGCCGACCATGCCATCTTACTTGGCCCATGAAGTACATACATACATACACACATACATGTACACACATGCATGCTTACATACACACACCTATACACACATGCATGCTTACATACACACACCTATACACACATGCATGCTTACATACACACACACACATATACACATATGCATGCATACACACACACATAAATTTACACACATGCATACATACACACACATGCATACACACATACATACACACACATATATACACATATGCATACATACACATACACACACACACATATACACACATACATACACACATGCATATATACACACATATACACACATGCATGCATACATACACACACATATACCGGCATGCATGCATACACACATATATACACACATGCATATACACACACATATACACACATGCATGTATACATACACACACATGTATATGCATGCATACACATACACACACATACACATACATGCATGCATACATACACACACGTACACACACATGCACACACATGCATGCCTACATACACACACATACACATACACACACATGTATACATACACACACACACACATGTACACATGCATACATACACACACATGTATACACACATGCATACATACACACATATAATCCTATTTTTATTTTGAAGTTTTTGTTTTACATCAAATATATAAAAATAGGATAAGGGTTTTAGGGTTAAATATTTAAGATTAGAGTTTTAGGGTTTTAAATAGGATTAGGGTTTTAGGGTTAAATATTTAAGATTAGGGTTTTAGGGTTTTAGGTCTAGATATTTAAGAATAAGGTTTTAGGGTTTAGTATTTCATATTTAAGTCTAAGTCTTTTTTATTAGGGTTTTAGGATTTTAATACATAGATAACATATATACACAAGCACACATATACATATAATACATACATACATGTAAATACACATGCATACAAAAATATACATATTTTAGATTTAAATCTTTAAGATTAGGGTTTTAGGTTATAACACCTACATAAGATATATGCACACATACACATGCACATGTAATACATATATACATGTATATACACATGTATACAGAAATATACATATTTTAGGTCTACATATTTAAGATTAGGGTTTTAGGGTTTAGTATCTCAGATTTAAGTCTAAGTCTTTTTGATTAGGGTTTTAGGATTTTAATACGTAGATTACATATATCCACAAACACACATATACATATAATACATACATACATGTAGATACACATGCATACAAAAATATACATATTTTAGATTTAAATCTTTAAGATTAGGGTTTCAGGTTTATAACACCTACATAAGATATATGCACACATACACATGCACATGTAATACATATATACATGTATATACACATGTATACAGAAATATACATATTTTAGGTCTACATATTTAAGATTAGGGTTTTAGGGTTTAGTATTTGAGATCTAGAATTTTAAGAATAGGGTTTTAATTAAATATTTATAATTAAATATATAAAATTAAATATATAAAAATAGGATTACGTAAGGAAAAAAAATCTGAATATATAAATAAATATATATATAAAATAAGATAATTATATACATAAATAAATATAAAAAGAACTAGTGTTTTAAATAATTTAATTAAATATATAAAATTAAATATATAAAAATAGGATTACGTAAGAAAAAAAATCTGAATATATAAATAAATACGTAGATAACATATATACACAAGCACACATATACATATAATACATACATACATGTAGATACACATGCATACAAAAATATACATATTTTAGATTTAAATCTATAAGATTAGGGTTTTAGGGTTATAACACCTACATAAGATATATGCACACATACACATGCACATGTAATACATATATACATGTATATACACATGTATACAGAAATATACATATTTTAGGTCTACATATTTAAGATTAGGGTTTTAGGGTTTAGTATTTCAGATTTAAGTCTAAGTCTTTCTGATTAGGGTTTTAGGATTTTAATACGTAGATTACATATATACACAAACACACATATACACATAATACATACATACATGTAGATACACATGCATACAAAAATATACATATTTTAGATTTAAATCTTTAAGATTAGGGTTTTAGGTTTATAACACCTACATAACATATATGCACACATACACATGCACATGTAATACATATATACATGTATATACACATGTATATAGAAATATACATATTTTAGGTCTACATATTTAAGATTAGCCATGTCCTTGCACACAGTGCAAGTATCAAATTTATCGGAAACGACGGATTTGTACTGCACATGTTAGAGAGTATGGATCCTTTGATACGAGTCGACTGGAAAACCTACGCTATCATTTGCATGGTCCCCCAGGTGAGCAGATGGATCCAAACGACATTGCACCGGTAACATCTCGTGGAGAAAAGAGAGCAAAAAAGCACTATGTTTGATGGTGAAGAAGGTCTCGATGAGAGTTTCATGGACACAACAGAAATTCCACGATCAGAAGTTGATGAAGAATATGAAAACATGCGAAGATTAGCTCGTTTACCACTTTACAATGGAGCAAAGATATCTGTACTACGTGCTTCACTCGTGATGCTCAATCTGCAATCCATTTATGGATGGTCAGATAGTAGTGTCACTGAATTGTTCAGGTAAGTGGAGAACAAATTGGCTTTCATTGTTGTATCACAATAACTTCATTTACTAATATCATTTTAATTGCTTATTGCAGGCTTCTTAAAGATCAAATTTTGCCAGAGGGCAATGACATGCCTCCAACACGTGGAGATGCGAAAAAACTTTTACAGTCCATTGGAATGGATTATACGAAAATTCATACTTGTCCGAATGATCGCATTCTCTTTCGGAATGAGTATGAGCATCTCCACGTATGTCCAAAGTGTGGAGAAAATAGATTTAGAGAAGACGTTATAGGCGAAGCAA
The DNA here is from genome assembly GCA_020310875.1 of Ceratopteris richardii. NCBI lineage: Eukaryota > Viridiplantae > Streptophyta > Polypodiopsida > Polypodiales > Pteridaceae > Ceratopteris > Ceratopteris richardii. The sequence goes on along the minus strand of CM035440.1, from coordinate 117,151,530 downwards.
TCCCCGCAAAGGTTCTTCGCCACTTTCCTATCATTCCACGAATTAAGAACATGTTTAGATGCAAATCTATAGCTGAGTTAATGTCATGGCATACAAAGAGCAGGTCTACAGATAATGTAATGCGAGTGCCAGCTGACTCTAATGCTTGGAAGCACATAGATAGTAAGTGGCCAGAGTTTGCTAGTGAGCCTCGGTCCATACGTCTAGGCCTAGCTATGGATGGAGTGAATCCATTTGGATTACACAGTTCTTCATGGAGCACATGGCCTGTATGTTTGGTCAATTATAATATCCCACCATGGTTGGCCACAAAGAAAGGTCATTTATTATTAGCTCTTATTGTACTAGGTAAGTATAAGGTAAAAAACATGGATGTATATCTTGCACCACTTGTAGAAGAACTGCGCATTTTATGGGATGGGATCACTGTGTGTGACATGTCTCAACCTATAAGAAGACGAGACGTGCGAGTGCAAGGCATACTTATGTGGACAATGCATGATTGGCCTGGTTATGGTGAATGTTCAGGTTTATCGATTTCGGGTTATCATGCTTGTCCTTTATGCGGACCACGACTCGAAGCACACTATTCCAAAGCACTACGTAAAATTGTCTATGAAGGACATCATAGATATTTGCCTGATGGGCATGTTTTATGTGAAGGACAAATTGGTTGACAAGCGCAACACCAAATGAAAGCTAGCAATTGGAAACAGCTGTGGGATTCAAAAAATCGAGTTGCTGGCATGAAACGGTTGTCCATTTTTCAGGAACTCCCTTATTGGAGTGAATTGGTGATCAATCATTTGGTAGACCCGATGCATATTTTCAAGAATGTGGGAGAGATGCTTTGGAAAACTTTGATCGGAAAGAAAGAAAGCAAAGCACAAAGGGACGACCTAGAAGAGCGAGGTCATATGCGAGAGTTGTGGGCAATTACTAAGCCCAACGGAACAGTATCGTTACCAAGAGCTCCTTGGGTGCTTCGCAGGATGGAAGAGCAACAAGTGAAGAAAACAATTTCAGAGTTTCGTACACCTACTGGATGCATGAGATGTCTAAAGACTGCTTTCACACGAAACGACGATCTTGTAGGACTCAAGTCTCATGATTGGCACAAGTTTTTACAGTTTGTGCTCCCTATAGCCCTAAAAGATTGTCTTTTAGAGGATGTACGAAAAATCATTTATAAAATTAGTTCTTAAGTACGGTGGATATCTTCTAAAGAGATAAATAGAGATAGCATAGAGAGTGCGAAACTCAATGCTATCGAGGCTGTTTGTATGGTAGAGAAATACTTTCCCACAAGTATTCTCACTATTCAACTTCATGTAGTAAATGAAGTTGAATAGTAAATGAAGTACTGGTTCATGTAGTAAATGAAGTTGCAATAGCAGGAACTGTCCATAATCGATGGATGTTCTTCTTAGAGCACTTTATGAAGAAATTAAAAGGGTTTGTTCGACAGAGAGCACGTCCAGAGGGTAGCATGGCTCATGTAGTTGGTAGTACTGGTTCATGTAGTAAATGAAGTTGCAATAGCAGGAACTGTCCATAATCGATGGATGTTCTTCTTAGAGCGCTTTATGAAGAAATTAAAAGGGTTTGTTCAACAGAGAGCACGTCCAGAGGGTAGCATGGCAGAGGGATGGCTTGTACAAGAATCTCTTGTATTCATTACTGAGTTTCTACGTATATCGGATCCCGAAACGCCTCGCTTATGGAGCGATGATGAAGATGTTCGTCTCGTAGGCGATGAACCACAAGGTAAAGGATTGCAAAGAAAAATGGATGCAGCTTTCAGAGAGAAGGCAATGAAGTTTTGCATAGTTAACTCTGAGCCTATGCAAAAGTCGTTAGAAAGGTATGAACTTGCCAAGGAAACTAACGCAAAGGAAAGAGCTCAGTTTCGAAGAAATCGTTCTACTTGATTTTTGCCTCTTCCAGAAAATCTTCGACCTCTCCCACCTTTTCCAACGAGCAGATGGCTAGATGCAGCGGTTTCACAAGCAAAGGCAGCGGGTGAAGATATCTCTGAAGAAGAAGAAGAACTCGCAAAAGGATGTGATTGGGAGTATATCAAATACGGTGCACTATGGTCTCATGGACGACACTTTTGAATCGCACGAATCGATCAAAACCGGTCTACTTTTGATAGTGGAGTGATGGTGAATTTTTTGCAAAAAAGTAGAGCGAGTGCAAGAGATGATAATGCTCTAGAAGGCGAGTTAGATTATTGTGGTGCGATTCAAGACATCTTGAAACTATCTTTCAGAAAGTTTGATTACTTTGTTTTTGACGTGAAATGGTTCAAAGTAGTCACCTCTGGAAGAAACGCAACAGTGAGACGAGATAAGAGCGGTTTGCTTCAAGTCGACTCCACAAGATTATGGACAGATGAAAGGGATACATTTGTCCTTCCCGAACACTGTGAGCAAGTTGTTTTTATACCAGATTCAAAAGACCCAGAGTGGCTATTTGTTTGACAAGTCGCTCCACGTAGTAGACAAATTTTTGAAAATGCAGATGTAGAAGAAAGTCCATCTCTAGTGGACTCAGAGATTCAGTCGATAGTTGAGGAGGAAGAGATCATTGTTCCAAAAGAAGAGGTCATTGAAGAAGAGGTCATTGTTCGAGAAGACGAAGCAATAGACGATGATCAGGAGGAAACCAGCATAGAAAGCGATTTAGAAGCCATCAATTTAGAGATAGATATTCTCGGTGCATCGGATCTTCAAGAGGATGCTAGAATAGAGGACTTTTGAATAAAAGACTTATACGTACTAATTTTTGGTTTTTTTTTTGTTTATTCCCTATATTATTTTTCTTATCACATGCTAATTATTTGAGTTCTTTTATTACAGAGCACGATGGGAGACAGTCCTCCAGTCACTCCACAGTCCATGACAGAGGAGCAGTTTTTGGAGTTCATCTCTCAGGTTCCTCCTGCGTATATGGCCACTGCATCACAGTATTGGATCGCTCGTGGTAGCACTCCTCTCAGCTTCACTCCTGGCGGCCTTACTCCTGCCGGCCTCACTCCCGCTGGCCTCACTCCCGCTGGTGTCACTCCCGCCGGTGTCACTCCTGAGGGTGCTGCTACTCCCGTAGGAGGTATGTCTCCTAGCTTTGTGACTCCACCACGACTATCTTTGCAGCCATCTCCTACTGGATCTACTAGTAGACATGTGCGTTCGACACCTCAGTGCGATACAGTGTCTGGCCCATCTCGTAGATTGAGGTCATGCTCTAGAGCAGGAGGTTCTAGGAGTGGATCTATAGGTAGGTATGGAGGCGGAGGAGGCGATTGTTGTGGAGGCAGTGTGACGGACGTTGTGTCGCCCGCTTCTACTCCTAGGACGAGTACCTCAGATGTAGGTACCCCACGGAGTACACCACGCAGTACACCACGTACACCTTGGGGTGCTCATGACCATGATGACTCCAAGGTGTATAGTATCCGAGATGGAGCTCCGGTGATGGATGCGGCTGGCAAAGCAATGCGTGCACACATACGATAGATTTGCTCCATCCAGTTTGGACACTCCATCATGCGGAAATGGAGTGAACAGGATAAAGATCGGAAGAATTATATCACACAGACGATTTACCAGGAGTTTCGATCAGCCGATGAACAGTCGATTGTCAGTTCAGAGTGGATTCTACATACCGCACGTGAGGTCATGTCGCATCGACGATCCGAGGCGCGTGATGCATTCAGAGAAGGCTTACCAAAGCCTGTGTGGTTAGATGTTGAGGCGTGGGACATGATTCGTGATGAGCAGCAGCAGACTCCTGATCGATATCGCCAGCAGTGAAATGCCACTGCCACACGTCTAGACACGATTGGACCGTCACATTTGGGCAGCGGCGGATATGACACAATGTGTCATGAGTTTGTAAGTACCATTTCATTTATAGAATTTATTTGTGTTAAATTTCTCATATATATTTCTCTAATCTTTTTATATTTGTTTCAGGAGCTGGCAATGGGTCATCCTCCAACACGATCGGAGGAGTCTTATGGATATAGTCCTGGGTTGACTGCACTATTGCAGGACTTGGAGGCACGCGGTGCGGTAGTTTCATGGGAGCGTTTGCGATGAGGTAATTAATTTATAAACTTGGTTTTTACTTGTTTATAATTTTCATGTGAATTTATCTCATTCCATTATTGTTCTTTGTTGCAGGAGTGTTGATATGGAACATTCTTTGCATGTGTATGGTAGTGGAAGACCAATATTTTGTATTTGATTTCCATATGGCAATACATTGTTTTGCCACATTTTGTAAAAGCGTCATATATGACAGTGGTTTGCCACACTCTTGTACATGCTTCATTATTGAAATATATAACTTCTTTTGTACATGGTTCATTGTTCATTCTGATTATCGATCTCTTTTGTGTACAATAATACTCTGTTTCATGAAATCATATTTCGGTTGTCATTAGAGTACACATCACATGTACTCCATTTTTTTTGGGCAGAGTGTATTGTCTTTTGTTCAGCAACATCATGGTAATGTTGCTGTAGCAAAAGACAAAACATTCTGCCCAAAAAAATTTTGCAGGTATGGTCATCGGTATAAGCGATGGTACTCCTAGTAGTGTCATCGGAATAACCGTCGGTACACCCAGGAGGCGATGCAGCAGAAACCAATTACCGATGCGTATACCGACGTTTATACCGACGCATATATCGGCGCTTTTACCGACGTCTAGACCGACGCCTATACCGACTCTTTGGTACCGATGCGGAGACCCACCTTTACACCGGCGTCACGGCAAATAAAGCTACGTTCATTTTCCTCGGTAAAAACCTCGGTATACCATCGATCTCTTGTAGTGGGCCTCCAGTACATCTACTTTATGTTGAAATTCATTGCGAATATTCTGTGTTACTTACTTCACTTGCGCAGGTAATTGTTGTGATAGATTGATCAGCATCTGTCCCATATTTGCAAGCTCGGAAAATACCGGGAGTGTTGGAAACGAAAGAAGAGTACGGGGTTGAGAAGAGGATTCTGTGAGCAGCTGTTGTGAGTTCGGTGGAGAATAGTTTGGGGATGAGGAAGAAGAGGCAGTAGGTTCTTCGATCAGGATGGGTGGAGTAGGGATAATGGGGTTGAGTGGAGGTTCTGGTGGAGGAGTGGGAAAGACAGGGTTAGGTTATGCTACCTGTTATGTTGTTTGTTGTGTAGTGTCGGTAGTATCAGCAGTTGTAGATTCTACTGCTCTAAGCAGTTCATCGAAAACATCTTTAATGATTTGTTCCTCATTTTTATGCTGTTCCTGCTCAGATTGCTGCTGAGATGCTTCTTGTGACGAGCTTGTGTCAGATTCAGTGTGATCTTCCTGTTTGTGTTGTCCTTCTGATGAAGACTGTGCTGATGATTCGTGGTGCATAGATGTTGCAGTGTCGTGAAAAGTTTCTTCGTGCTGTTTTTCTTCTTCCTTGTCATCTTCTTTATTTCCTTCGGCTGAACCTTGTGCTTCACTTTCAGATGAACTGATTCTAATCCTTTTTCGGTGGAAGAGTTGATTGAGTTCTTCTTCGTCGTCTTCATCGTCCTCCAAGATCTGTGCAGACTCTTCATGATGCAGAATCGGTCCTTTGGGTGGGGGTTGTGCTTCAAGTATGGCTGGAAAAAGGAAAGAAATGATGTGTGGCAGTCTGGACCTAGGCATTCCTCCTTTGTTTACCTGTTTGATGATTGAAACGCATTCCTTGTGAATGCGGTGGAAGAAGTAGGATGCAAAATTGACTGGTTCTCGAGCAGCTAAATCAATAGCGGAGTAGAAGGGCCTAGAGATACCATAAGTTCGCTTCTGGAGGTTAAGGATGGCTACTAGGAATTGCAACGCGGATCTTTCAGATTCGGGGCGATAAAGAATTGTGTATTCATTTGAGGAGTATCTAGGGAACCGTTTGATCATGGTTGCCATTGGCATATTCGGGCCATTTTCTCGACCTTGCCGAGGAAGTCGAAACACATCAACAAATGCCTGGAATGTGATTATGGTATGGGATGGTAGGGAGGTGATCGGCCAACTCTGCTCATTGGCAGGTGTTTTAGCGATAGTAGCGATAATCTGGGCAAAAAACGGATGGGATTCCACTGAATGCCAAGGCAGTTCAGCGAAATTGGATAACCCACAGGTGCGCAGGAACTCTCCTACCTCGGCAGGGAGTCCGTCACTGAAAGCGGCATAGTTTGCCAGAGCTTCCATGGCGCACACAGTAAACGCAAGCACAAAACGCAAACGCACAGGGTATACACAGTCACACAAATCACGCAAGCACAATAGCGATTTTCGGCAAAACGGAGAAGGTTAAGTAGATGCGCTTTAGTGGGAGACAATCGAAATTAGCAATCATGGCGCGACGTTGAGATGATAGCTTCATAACTTCGGTAGGCATGCATGAGCAGAGTCGATAACGCACGGCGGCTCCTTGACATAATTAGGTATCAAACGCGGATATTTACATACTTATTATTTTAAGTGCGCAAAACAAAAGGAAATAAAATAAAAGAAAAGGAAAGAAAAGAGAACGCCAAAAGACGCGACCATCGTGAAACGTTTCAGTGCGGGTTAGATGTTTGTTGATACGGCCGTAGCTTCGAACCGTTGACGACTTTCGGAAGAGGATTTTCGATCAAAGTAGTCAACCGAAATGTTGCGGGGCCCACTTGTTCAAAAATCTGGTAGGGGCCAAACCATCGTAACTTGAATTTGCCAGCACAGCGATTCGACTTTGCATTGTAAAATAGTACAAGTTGTCCCACCGAAAAAATTGGAGTCTTTAGATATCGATCATGTGTTCGAGCTTGTCTTAGCTGTACTTCCTGAATAGTCAAAAAACTGTGCCATCAATGCTCGTCTAATTCTCTGAGTGTATCCAACCGAAATGACAGAGATTCTTCAGGTAGCAGTTTCTGAGTGATTGCTACTCGTAAACTTGGCACAACTATCTCCATCGGTGCTATGGCTTCCAATCCATAAGCTAGTTTGAAAGGGGTTAATCTTGTGGCTACCTTGTATGTAGTCCGGTATGCCCATAATACTACACGTAACAGTTGATCCCATCTTTCTGGTGCATCCAGAATCAATTTTCGAAGCATATTCAACAAGCTCTTGTTTGTACTTTCAGCCAAACCATTTGCACGAGGATAATATGGTGAACTGAATTTATGCGTGACCTGAAACGAATGTGTGAGTACTTTCATTAAATTGTTGACAAAATGAGTGCCTTGATCTGTAACAAGTTCCAATGGTAAGCCAAAATGTGGAAAGACATCCTTCAGTAGACACTTGGCTACCGCAACAGCTGTGGAAGACCGTAAAGCCCAGGCTTTTGCCCATCTGGTAGCATAATCTGTACATGTCAAAATATAACGATTATTACTAAGGATTGTCGGAGGTGTAATAGGTCCGATAAAATCTAGACCCGACTTCTGAAAAGGCTCTAATGGCAAGACAGGTTGTAGAGGGAAAAGATGACGTTGCAGGGTCTGTCCAGATCTTTGAAAACTATCACATTGCTTGACAAACCGTAATACATCCCTGTACATAGTAGGCCATCAAAGTCCATTCTGCAGAATTTTCCGATGTGTTAAATCTGCAGCAAAATGTCCGCAATTAATCGAAATTTGCGACTGTACACTGCAATTTTCCTACGCATTGCAGGAGAAGCCTGAGAAGGAAGGTATCCATCAGTAAGGAATGTTAATATCTGATCATAATATGCAGATGGCATAGGTGGGTCTACCATTTCATCATTGGTTGGTTCAGAAACATAAATTGCTGGAGTTGTGTCATCTATACCAACTGGAGCTTCACCGGAATCTAAACAAGAAAGGAAATCTGCTAAGGCATGTGAACTGCCTGGCCGATGAATAACTTCATAATCAAATTCTTGTAAAAGTAGAACCCATCGCGCTAATCGACCACCTAAGTGCTGTTGCCGAACTAGATAGACAAGTGCAACATGATCTACATGAAAAGTAAATTTACGGCCAAGTAAATAATGCCTGAATTTCTTGATAGAGTATACCAAACCCAGACATTCCCTTTCAATTACATAGTAATTCTTCTCAGCAGGAGCAAGCCTTCGGCTGGCATAGTACACAAGCCGAAACCACTTATCGGTGTGTTGCATTAGAACGCTCCCAATCGCTATATCAGAAGCATCAACAAATATATGAAATGGACGATCCCAGTCAGGAGACTATAGGATTGGAACCTGTGTTAGTAATCCCTTTAGACGATCAAAAGCAACTTGACATTCCTGGGTCTATTCAAATTGTCGAGGAGTTTTGGTTATTAATTTGTTCAGTGGTATTGCCAAATGAGCAAGCCACCGTAAGTGCCGACCATGCCATCTTACTTGGCCCATGAAGTGCATCACTTCCTTAGGTGTAGTGGGCACAGGTGCTTCTAACATAGCTGTAATTTTATCTGGATCCACCTGTATACCTTGTGTAGATACAATGTGGCCAAGTAGCCTTCCACATGAAACCGCAAACACAGATTTGTTTGGGTTTAAACAGAGTCTGTATTCTCTGCACTTTTCAAAGCAACACCGTAAATGGAACAGGTTTGCTACCATTTTTCCAAATAACAAAAAATCATCAAGATAAACTTGCATAAACGAGGTAAGGTAAGGGGAGAATATTTCCTCCATACACCTCTGAAAAGTACTTGGGGCATTTCTTAATCCAAACCACATTACGGTACAAGCAAAAACACCCCAATTGGTAATGAAAGCGGTCTTTGGTATATCTTGTTCAGCCATTCTAACTTGATTATACCCACTGTATCCATCTAGGAATGAATACATTTCATGTCCTGCTACTCTATCAAGCATGGTGTCAAGAAAAGGTAGCAGAAATGGATCAGGCACTGTAGCTGCGTTCAGTTTCCGGTAGTCCACACAGATTCGTAGTTGCTTATTCTTTTTAGGAATAATGACAATTGGTGAGATCCATTCAGCATGCTCTACTGGTACAATGAATCCGACTTTGAGTAGCCTATCAAGCTCTGCTTTTACCTGTGATGCATAGTTCGGATTCATCCGGTAGCTGGGTTGCTTGATTGGTTTTGCTTTCGGCTTCAGCATGACCCTGTGTTGATAAATGCGCGGGTCCAAACCCTTCATATCTTTGTAATCCCATGCAAAGACGTTGGAGAACTCTCGGAGTAGCTGGATTAAGTCTGCTTGAAATACTTTTGGTAGGCTTTCCTTTATCTTGACAGGATGCGGGTGGTCCTTATCTCCTAAATTATAGGTGATCAATTGATCCTCTGGGACATAAAATTGTCGGGGCTTCTCTGTATCGTCAGTTGGCTTAAAAAGTTGTTGTAGAGCAGCGTCATCTATAGCAATGGTATCTTCTTTCTTATTTTCTTTTGTTACAGGCATCACCGTACAAACTGTGGGATTCCAATTATCTACAACAGATTGTAGATCAACAGTTCCTAGGGAGATCAAATCAATGTTAGTTTTCAGAAACTCTTCTTCTTCATCATCTGACAACCCATCTAGCATATGGACTGGTTCTGCAAAATACGGTCTAGCATGCAACTCGCAAGGTTGTATAGCATCTAATTTTACAATGTATTTACGATTATTATCTTTGAAAGTGAGTTCCTGTGCAGACCAATCTTGTATCACCTTAGCATGCTTCAGCCAAGGACGGCCGAAAAGGAGATTATAATCAAGGGTGGATTCCGGTAATTCTAGTACGACAAAGGTCATTTTAAATGTTGTACCTTGTAAAGTTATTGGTACATTTCGCACAAGTCCTACTGGATGAACTCTTGATTGGTCGGCCATTCTGACAAAAAACTGAACTGGTTCGATTTCGGTCCACCCTAACTTTTTACACAGTGCAGCAATAGCAATGTTGACACCAGATCCTCCATCAATTAGTACCTGTGTGATTTTATGATTTTTATACTATACCGTAATTAAAGGAACTGAATGATCGATCGTAGAATCACGTTCCGGTTGCACTGTTGCTGTTATTAGAATGCAAGAAGGCACAAGACTGAACTGTTGTTGGAATTGTTGTCGAACTCCTGGTACTAGTGCAAGTAATTGGCTTAGAGGAAGAGTAATAAATGCTTTGGATAAAATTTCCCAGGCCTTATGTGATTAGATTGTGCCTTCCACGGGTTCTGAAGATGATGCGCCAGCTGAAGAGGATGTGTCTGCTGAAGATGATGTGCCTGCCACTGAATTAGAATTTTGTTTTTGTTTTCCTTCCTTGGTAAGCAGAGCCTGGGTCACCGGAATAGGATCTGGAAACACTGGAGGTTCGGCGATGGTCCATTGACTAGCCTTATCATACATCCTTTGTTGTTCACGTATGCCTGGTTCAAATACGTCTGCCGCTAGTTGCAGTTGCTTACCAGATCGGGTCTGAATTACTACAGCTTGCGTTTCTACGGGTGTGATTTGTACCATATTAGTCATTGGGTTTTGTCGTTCTTTCTTCCTCTGATCATACTCAGCTCCATCCTTACAGAATCTTCTAATATGACCAAATTCACCACAAAATGGGCAGCGCGGTGGTGGCAAATTAGGATTTTCCTGTGCTGGTCTGGCCTGCCAGTGATTTGCATTGTAGTTATTATTTCTCTGTCCTCTGTAATTTCGATAGCCTTGTTGCTGGTTGTTTCTCATTTGCGGAGGTACATAATGATTGACTGGCTGTCCTGGTTCCTGTATAATAGCATTGACAGTTGCGGTTCCCTGCACTTTGGCGTTGTATGCACAGTTTTCGGTGGTATGCCCGGTCATGTTGCAGATAGCGTAAAACAACTGATTAAGTGCACAAGTGGTACTAGTGTGCCCTGAATTCTTGCATGTGGTGCAGAACATTTGTCTGGTCAGGTCTTCTGCAACATTTTTATTTGCCTTTAACCATTTCAAGTCTTCTGTAAATCCTCCAACCTTGTTTTCCAGCTGCAAAGCCATTGCAATCACTGCATCTAGCGTCATAGCTCCTACAAAGCGTATGATCATAATCTGTTTAAGTTGCGGAGTCAACCCATTGATAAACCATTGAGTGATAATGTCATCCGGTAGGTTGGCATGTGCTGGTGGTAACTGCCTCAAATGAGTCCTGAATAGAGTGGCGTATTCCTGTACTGTTTGATTTATCTTTTGTCTATTGTTTTGCAGGTAGTCAAAAATTTCGGCTGGATTCTTCTTTAGCCTGAATCTCTGCAAAAATGCATCCCTTACTGCTTCATAGGTGCCGAAATGGTTAATATCATATTCTATAAGCCATCTAGCTGCTTCGTTAACTAATGTCGACTGGAAAACAATAGCCTTATACGCCGGATCAGGTAGATGGTTGAGCACTGCGTAACTTATCTCAAATGTGCGTACATGAGCATCTGGGTCATCTCCTAGAAATCCACCGAATTTAGTATATGTTACTCCGGTTGGAGTCAGCCTGGGAGGGCATAGTTGTTGTTGTTGCTGATGCTCTTGTTGTTGTTGTTGTTGTTGCCCGTTCATCGTGTTGATGGTTGTATTGTGACTATCTTCTGTATCCCGAGGCTGAGTATCTGGACCGTCGGAATCTGTATCATCAGCCGGTGCACTTTCCGGGTCGATAATCTTGTTCAGTATGTTTCGAATCTCAGCTTCGAACAAGCTACCTTCCTTCTTGATGTCAACTGTAGGAAAGCTTACTCCCAATAGCGGTGACTAGGATGAAGATTCACCAAAAGATGGTAAACCATCGCCGGAAAACTGCGATCTTTCAGCAACTTTTACAGAAATATCACCGAAATGTGTCGATTTTTCACCAATACAGGGTGCTTTTTCTCCCTTACTAATTTCTTTGGCTAAAACGTTTCTATTCGTAAACAAATTGGAATCTTTACCCAATGTTGTTAAACTAACTTGAGGCTGCGTCCTGGTAGATTCTGGAGTTACTATCTCTTCGGCAGACTGGGCCGAAATCGTACCGGAATCTACCAGAGATGTAGTACGTTCCGCCCGAATATGGCCGGAATCACTACTAACGTTCTTTAACTTCTTGCCAACTGGTTTGGACCTTCCTGCACTTCTACCTCCTGGAGGCGTCCTTAGCAGGTTAGGTACCCAAGGCTGTCTGTTCTTTGGATACGTTTCACTGGATCGAGTAACCGGCATGTATCATCTTTTGTACTAATCGCGTACTATTACTGTCGACTTACAATTTACAGTCACGTTTCCACAACTGGTTTGCAACAATCTGATCTATTGCCACCTTCCCACAGACGGCGCCAGTGTTAAACGTTGTATTCTAACTGTCAGAAGTGCATTTAAACGATTATTGGGTTCTTGGGAGTGGAAGGGGTCTGTAAAGACAGAGGCCCTATACTTGTTTCCCAAAATGACTTCACACCACAATATACCAACATTCAATACTTCTATCACGAATTGGTATACCCTTCTCAATCTTTACGGTTCGTCATTTAAACTCTTCCAAGGTTCGCCGAACACACTGTACCAGCCGATTAGTATCCTGATACAGAGTTACCTCAGACCCCTTTCCGAATACACATTGTAGTAACATTAGGAATAAGAGCAGTAGTTCAACCTTCCCCGAACAGTGCTCATAGTCAAACTCAACCGAAGACACAGAAGGACTCAACAGTTACAGACACACGGTACTGAAGGTTTCGTACGCCACTTAGGACGGCTCTTACCGTAGCTTACTCTTTGCAGTATGAACATAGACCTCAATACTGAAGACAACACAATACAAACCCGAATATCAGAAGCGCTACCACAGCTACACACACTTCACCACACACTGGCAAAACATTCCAAGAAAGAATAACAACACGATACGTGAACTAACACAACAATCCCAATAGATACTTGCAAACAACTTACTCAGACAACAGTCCAACGCTCTACTGGATTGTAAATGAAACTCACAACCGCAACAGAGATCGATAGACAACAAACACGGATACACGCAGTATACTTAGAATACTCAGAAATTAGACAAACAACGCTACAGCAACGCTCAGACAATCACCCAGACGAATAGTCTGGTGATTCCACGAATGGTCACTTGCGCCTCTCTTTTCCATTGCTTTATATAAAATATTACAACTGTCAGTGTAACAACTTTTCACGCGTGCAAAACAAGATTCAGTTATACAATTGCCAATCCGGCAGCCGACTAACAATACTGTGCCACACGACATTCCACCAGAGTTGAGCTTTTCCTACTAAATAGTTAGTGGCAAATTTGATTTTTCACTTTTAGCATACGTTTCATCAGTATAAAAATCATCAAGCTATGACAACCATGAAAGGATAAAAGGGCCATCCTTACAGCCATCAAACTGTAAAAACTGGTAATTGTTAACGACAATCTTGGAATAAGTGCCATCCGATTGGGCAGAGATAATAGCTTTGACCACCCTCGTAAGATTTTCTTCAGCAGTTTGCATCTTTTCGAGTACTTTTTCATGTTGTCAAATCTCATTCTGAGTGCCTCATAGTTCGTGCCACAGGAGCTCAAGTTGTTGCTCGAGTGTTACCTCGAGTAGAGGTGACTCGCCGAAATCCTCCATGTTGTTCATAGGGTCCATGAGGATGTAGAGAACAAAACCCTCTTCCTAGATATGTAAAACAATTTTTGAGATTGTTTGAGTTAAAATGTAAAAGGAAGGGTTGTTCTTGGGAATTGAAAAAGTAAGAAAGAGATGAAAGTTGTGTTAAATATAAGAAAAGAGTAGTGTGACAACACAAAGAGATAGTGTAGTGGTAAAACACTTCCCTTGTGTGGGTGAGGTTGTGGGTTCAAATATCCCCACCTTGGTGAATATAAAACTCCTTATTGCCACTCATAAATTAAAATTGGTTCATGCATAGCCAACGGCTGCCAATGCTTGCCAAGGGAGCCTTGGGTGCCAAAGTTGCCAAAGTAATGCCTTAGTTATGCCTTAGTTGATGCCTTGGAGTAAGTGTGATGCATGCAAGGCTCTGATACCACTGTTATCAGGATCTTGCTCACACACACACATGGAGGTTACGGATGCAAAAAACACATAGAAAAATAGAGACGCCAAGAGACGAGACCGAACGCAGTATTGGGTGCAATCTCCCCCCATGCACTCTGTTTTGATAGTCCATAGAGTGCATGTATTTATAGGAATTTTTTATTACATTGAAAACAGTGGTTACATGAGAGCGGCTATGAAAAGCATGCGTGAAAGTAAAATTTGGTGACCTTTGTAGATAGCGTTTGCTGTTAATATCATAAATTGCGGTCTACAATGACCCTTATTCTAACCACTACTTTTCTAACTATTTCTAAAAATAGAACCTTCTACGCAAGTTTATTTACAAACTAAATTATAAATCAGGTTTACTGATGTCCACCCTAAAGTCGGATTATTGATGTCCGCCCTTTCATGCTTTCACACCCTCACGAACCTTCATCCACTACAACATATCAGGGGCATACCGACGTTGCCCATACCGACGGTCACGCCTCGGCGTCGGTATGACCGTTGAAAATGCTTGAAAAACAACGGATGCAATACCGACGGTCATTTAATCGTCGCTATACAGGTGTCGGTATGAGCGCCGGTATAGGCATCGGTACTTTACTGTAAATTACCGAGGCTTATACCGACGCTCGTACCGACGCTTATACCGAGGCAACATTTTAACCGGGCCCGAGAGCAAAAATTCGACATTTGCTTGCATTTTGAACCAAAGTTTGCTACTGTCGAGTTTTCGCGCGCGAACTACATTCTGCGCCTATTGCGTACACACATCTCTGTCTTTCTCACTCTTTCTCTCTCTCTCTCTCTCTCTCTCTCTCTCTCTCTCTCTTTCTCTACATCTCTGTTTCATTAGATCTTTGTGTTTTCCCTTTTCTAATTTCTCTTCTCTTTCGTTTTGTAGGAGCTTTTTGGCATCAAATCTTTGGAATTCGACGAAGGGCAACATTAAGTGGACCTTGAGGACAATGCTCCAAACAATTACATCGATGTAAGTGATTGTTTTGTTTTTTATTGATATAGAGTGAGATAGAGAGAGAGATGAAAGAAAGAGAGAGATCTAGAGAAACATAAAGAGAGAGAGAGATGAAAGAGAAAGATAGAGAGAGAGTGAAAGAGAGAGATATGAAAGAGAGAGAGAGAGATGAAATAGAAAGAGAATGAGATAGAGAGACAGATGCGTACATACATACACACACATATGCATACACATACTCACATACATATTACATACACACATGCATATTACATACACACTCACATACATATTACATACACACATGCATATACATACACATACATATTACATACTCACATGCATACACACATATACATACATACATGCATATTACATACAAACATGCATATTACATACACACATGCATATACATACACACACATATTCATTCTCATACTCACATACATACATACATGTATACACACATATACATACACACATGTACACACACACATGTATACATACAAACATGCATATGCATACATACATACACACATATTTGCATGTACACACACATACATACATAAACACATGCATATTACATACACACTCACATATGTATACACACACATATGTGCATACACACATGCATATTACATACACACACACACATATATATACACACTCACATATGTATACACACTCACATATGTATAGACACACATGCATAAATGCACATACACACACACATACATCACATATACATACACACATACACACATATACATGTTTTAGGGTTAGGGTTTTAGGATTAGGGTTTATGAATTTCTCTTTTCTTTTGTTTTGCAAGATATTTTTGGCATCAATTCTTTGGAATTGGACGAAGGAAAACATTAAGTGGACTTTGACGACAACGCTCCAAACAATTACATCGATGTAAGTGATTGTTTTGTTTTCAATTGATATAGAGTGAGATAGAGAGAGAGAGAGATGAAAGAAAAAGAGAGATACATACACACATATTTGATTGTACACACACATACATACATACAAACATGCATATTACATACACATACACATTACATCGATGTAAGTGCTTGTTTTGTTCTTTTTAATAAATAGAGAGAGAGAGAGAGAGATAGAGAGATGAAAGAGAGAGAGAATAAGAGAGAGAGATAATAAGAGAGAGATAAAGAGGGAGATATAGATAGATAGAAAGAGAGAGACATAGAGATACATACACACACATGCATACATATTACATACACATATGCATATGCATATGCATACATACACACACACATACATGTTTTAGGTTTAGGGTTTTAGGATTCGGGTTTTTGACGTTTACACATATACGCACATAATACATACACACATGCACACATATACACATGCATACATACATACACATACACAAACATCATATATACATATGCACATATGCATGTTTTAGGCTTAGAGTTTTAGGATTAGGGTTTTTGGCTTTTACATATATCTTTTTTAATTTCTCTTTTCTTTTGTTTTGCAGGAGCTTTTTGGCATCAATTCTTTGGAATTTGACAAGAGACGACATCGATTGAGCTTTGAAGAGACCGATAAAAAGAATTACATCGATGTAAGTGATTGTTTTGTTCTTTTTTATAAATAGAGAGAGAGAGAAAGAGAGAGAGAGAGAGAGAGAGATGAAAGAGAGAGAGAATGAGAGAGAGAGAGAGAAAGAGAGAGAGAGAGAGAGAGAGGGGGGAGAGAGAGAGAAAGAGATGAAAGAGAGAGAGAATGAGAGAGAGAGAGAGATGAAAGAGAGAGAGAGAATAAGACAGAGAGAGATGAAAGAGAGAGATAATAAGAGAGAGACAGAAAGAGAGAGAGAGGGAGAGAGAGATGAAAGAGAGAGAGATAAAGAGAGAGATATAGATAGATAGAAAGAGAGAGAAATAGAGATACATACACACACATGCATACATATTTCATACACATATGCATATGCATATGCATACACACACACATATACATGTTTTAGGGTTAGGGTTTTAGGATTAGGGTTTTTGATGTTTACACATATACACACATAATACATACACAAATGCACACATATACACATGCATACATACATACATACACATACACACACATCATATATACATACACACATATGCATGTTTTAGGGTTAGGGTTTTAGGATTAGGGTTTTGTGCTTTTACATATATACACAAATGCATACACACATATACACATATAAACACATAATACATATACACACACACACACATACACATACACACACACACAAAGACACACACACACGTACATACATACATACATACATACACACACATAGATATATACACACATGCATACATTCATACACACATGTGACATATACATACACACATATGCATGTTTTAGGGTTAGGGTTTTAAGATTAGGGTTTTTGGCTTTTACTTATATACACACATGCATACACATATACATGTTTTAGGTCTAGGTCTTCAGGATTAGGGTTTTAGGGTTTTTACATAGATACACATATGCATACACACACATACACACACACACACACACACACACACACATATATATATATATATATATATATATATATATATATATATATATATATATATATATATATATATATATATATATCTATATATATATATATATATATATATATATATATATATTCACATACACATATATATACACAAAAATACACACATACACATGTTTTAGGTCTAGGTCATTAGGATTAGGGTTCTAGGGTTTTTAAAAATTCATACAAATATTTACACATATACAAATATACACACATAATACATATACACATGAACATGTATATACATAGGCATACACACATATACATGTGTTGTGGTTGTTGTTTATAAATATCATGTCAATGTGTCTCATTTCTTTGTACATGGTTCATGATTGATTTCTCCCATGTCTTTTGTATTTGACAGTATGTTTTGCTTTATCAAATCATGTTTCTGTTGCCTGTCATACATGTCACATGTACTCGGGTTTTTCTTGGGCAGAGTGTATTGTCTTTTGCTACACAGCAACATGGGAATGTTGCTATAGCAAGAGACAACATACTCTGCCAAAAAAATTTTTGCAGATATGGTCGTCGGTATAGGCGATGGTATAAGCGTCGGTATCCCCAGGAAGATACCGATGCTTATATTGACTATTTTGCCTAGGGGCATACCGTCGCTTATACCGTCGCTTATACTGACGCTTATACCGTCGCTTATACTGACGCTTATACCGACGCTTATACCGGCGCTTTGGTTCCAACGCCTACACCGACCCTTACACCGACGTCGGGGCAAAATTGCACCCGTTCATTTTCCTCGGTAGAAGCCTCGGTATACCCCCGATATGTTGTAGTGATCTGTTATATCAAAAACACCAAAACACATTAATACATTAATAAATTAACACTCCAACAATGCATTGTTCAACATATTCCATAAGTTATATCATAAATACACAAAAATCACCTATTTATTGTGTATTTGCATGATTTTCAATCAAATCTCTAAACAAAGCATTTCGTAACCATGATGCCTCTTCATGATGCACTGGATTTGTTGAACAATATAGTTCTTCATCATTATTTGCATACTGATCTTCTTCTTCCATGGGTTCACTTTCTCCTTGAAGTTGCATGAAATTATGTAGAAGGAAACATGCACTTACAACCATAGGACCTAAAAATAAATGCACAATATTCAAGTTTTGAAGGATCTGCCATCGAGATTTCAAAATCCAAAATGCATTTTCAATTTTAACCCTAAGCATTGAATGATGTTTATCATATGCAAGATTCTCTCTCACTTCTAAACCCACTCTTGCATGAAAAGACTTTACTATAAATGTTGTAGCCTTGTATGTTGAATCACCTAATAAATAAGATCTAACAATCTCTCCACACACTTCAATTTGAGGCTCAAATAAAATGTTTCTAGACTTTAGTTTAGGATATAAAGCACACTCCTTGAAATGTGTGGAATCATGAAGTCCACCAGGAGCATTCACCGCAATACTCCAAAACAATGTTTTGGAATCTACAATGCCTTGTGAAAGAATGCTTGGGAATCCAATACTATTCACATATTGTGCATGAAAACATTATTTTGCAAGTTTTCTATGTAATTTGATAAGCGTGCCATCTATTGCACCTGTGATCTGTAGTAAAGTAGTGAGAACTTTGAAATCCCTAATTATAGTTTGCAATCTTTTTCATGATGGAGGATAAATTCCATTCCTATGAAACATATTTTTACTAATGAGTATTTTGCGAACTATAAAAGTATACTTTCTAATTGTGGAAGCATGAACACCAAATAATTGTCACATCACTTTAGGAGATTGTCCATGACCAAGCCTCCATATAACACATGCTAGTGCAAGTTTTGGAGGTACGGTCACACACATGAGATGAGGTCTAACTAGAAGGTAGACATAGTCTAATTATATCTAAAAGGAGATGAAATGCTTTGTAGGATGTTATGTATGCATATTGAAGCTTATATTGACAATTTAATAATCTTTCCAACCAAATGAGCCCATGGATAGATAAAACGAATATCCTTTGTATAGGAAAAACCCACCATTCTCATGGTGAAAATGAAGTTGATTTAGGTTCTATGGTTGCAAGTGTTGCACAATACATCCGCATCCAAATGATCATAATGAAGGATATGATTCAAATGTGATAACAATGTGGAGAAGAACTATTGAACGCATCATTCAAACACTCCATTGACATAAAGAAAAACCCTAAAAAGGCACATCAACTCATTTGTCTCATCGTGTAACACATGATAAGAAAACAATACATTAACATATACTATTATTACAATTTCAATAATAAAAAGACACATATATTCATTGATAATGAAAAAGATAATAGTTACACAAAACACTGAGTCACAACAAAGGAGAACAAAGACATGTTCTCTTTTTGTTTGGACCTAAACACCATGAAATCAAGCAAAAAATGGTCCATTTCACAACCTTTAGTGAAAACCACTTGTCTCTTGTGCATAAACAATAGAAAGAAGCTTGACTTTATAACCTAAGAAGTCTAAAGTGGATAGAATAATTTTCTTGGGGCCAAGCAAAGCAACTTCATGATGAAGTACCCCACATCATAACCTTCGACTCTAGAAAAAAGAAATTCAGGACAAATAATAATAAGTGAAACCTCTTCATTTACTTTTAAATCTCTACAAGCAGAGATGATAAGAGTCTAAATGCTATTCAAAATTTTCATTACATGAGGTGGAACAAAACTTTAATATTTTTCATAGGCAATTCAGACAATAATCATGTCATTATCTAGTACAGACATTGAGAGTAGGTTTTCTGCATACCACATTGAACACCACAAAGCATTTTCTAACTAACATTTCAAAAAGATGAACTTAAACAACCATAAATGTTAAACAATATCCACACATTGATCATACAAGAAATCTCAGCATAGGTAAAGATAAGGACAATTAGAAACAAGAACTTAGCATTGTATTTCTATTAGATTGATTTTATAGTTAAGATATTGTTTACAAAAATAAAAAGCTTCTACAATAGAAGTTGATCATATGTTTCCTCATCTTCATGCATAATATCATCGTCTGGAGCTTTAGAACTCGTAGCCTATTTTTCTTGCTCCAAGATTGGCTCTTCAAGGTCAGCCATGTCTTCGGGTTCATCTGCCAATGGTGGAGCAGGCTCCCTTGAAGTAGGTTGGAATCTTTCAGTATCTACAACATGCTTCCTTCCAACCTCTTGGTCCTCATCTAGGCATTCATTCAAACCATTAATCCTCATTCTTATGAAGCTCACTTAAGCTTCATCTTTCTCTATAGCTATGCGATGCGTGAACATCTTTAATGAACAAGCAAGAGTCGTTCTTGAAAAGGAAGCAAAACAATTAGAGGCACATCAAGAAACATGTTCCATGAGAAACATTACGACTACAATTACCTGTGCCCAAGAAAAGGTCGAGGACTCAAGCATCATCATTGGAAAACAACTGAATTAATCGCATAATTAGTTTTTGTGGCTTTTGATATCGATTAACCAATGTCTTGTCCCTAGCCACATGATGAAGTTTCTTTGTAACTGCAGGGAACATGAGTGCATTAGAGATTCCATTCTCATTGCAATGTTCCCGACTCTTTGTTTGCTTACTTCATCATAATACCCGACTGTAATACATTCAGTTGAACTCACAAACTTGTGCAAAGGAGTATGATTCACATTTTTCTTCACCGTGCCAAAGAAAATCATAAGTAAAATAGAGTTCATCATGCATAAATCAGAGACAAAAAGAAGATAGAATAACATGTAAAACACTCCATAGCATGACATTTTGACTTCAAAGCAATTGATATAGAAAAGGATTAGTCCCTGCTATGGGAAACCACTATGTTCCATAAATGTGACATAGTCAAGTCTACAAAATCTATAACCATCTTGCAAATTTGTGGGTGCTTGAATGGCTCCTCATCATTAACAGAGCCCATCATCCTAAACCCATAGGTTATATTTGCTATAACAAGGGAGTAATGTTTTCTAGGTATAACAATACATATATTATTTACGTCATTGTAATATACATTGTAATATATAGGTCTAAGGGGGTCTAGAGGGTTCAAAAAACACTTCAAATCTGAATCATCATCAAAATCAATTTCCTTAGCTTTCAACCTCGTGCCTTGCCCTTTAAACATGAGCCAAGAATGGAGGAGGACGATCATCATTTGCCTCAACAAACTTTGACTTTTTTTGCTTCTACAAAAACAAGAGAAGAAGAATGATTATTGGCACTGATATGATGGCCTTAACTCGATGTGTGGCATCGACTTGTGACAAGAAGTTGATGTGCGAGAAGTCGATGTGAGGTGTCGATTCCCTATTGAAAGTCGATGCCTGGCATTCACGTCTTGTTCACAAGTCGATGCCAGGCATCGCGTCTCTGCTGAAATTCAATGCATGGCATAGACTTCTTGTCAGAGGTTGATGCCATGCATCGAGTTTCATTATATGATGCAACATGTATTGGTTGCAAAACGACTATGGAACATTGTGCAGGGTGTTGAAAAACGTCCTATCACACCTACAATTGTTGCAACTGTAGGTACTGAAGCTGATGTAGAAGGTGTCAAAGATGGTGATATTTTGTAGATTCCTGTTCCTGCTGTAGTTTTTGTTGCACCTACTACAGAGAAAATTTTTTGGGATGGCAAAGATGCCCAAGCACATGCATTGATAGTTTTGTTTGTCAAAATGTGCCATTATTCCTCACATTCGCTCTTGCAGAACAGCTAAGGCTGCTTGGGATACACTTACCACATTATACCAGGCTAGGAATGAGGCTCGTGTTGCTTACCTCTGAAAACACTTGAAGAGTGAGCACATGAATGAAGGTGATTCTATGAATAGTTTTTTGATAAAGATCAAGGATTTGAAGGAACAATTGATTTCTACTGATGAAGTCCTTCTTGACAGCTCACTTGTACAAACTGTTCTGAATGGTCTTCCTGACTCATATCAGATTTTTGCTTCTACTCTTCATTTAATGATGAAAGGCAATCCAAATGCCTTAACATTTGAAGAGTTAGTTACATGCACCAACAACTCCTCTTATCCTATTATGGGAGTTGGTAAGATCATTTTGACTATTGTTGATGGTAGTTATTTCACTTTGTTAGATGCTTTGTTTGTGCTAGGGATCAAGAAAAATCTGTTATCAGTTTTTTCATTAGCCAAGATTGGCTTGGTTTTGAAATTTGTTGATGACAGATGTATAGTTCATGATATGTCAAATGGCAACATCATCATTGCTTCTGGCATTTTATGTCATGGGCTTAATAAGCTCATAGACTATGAAAGATCTATAAATGATTCGGCATGTGTAGTACATGATTCTCAGGCTATGTCAGATGCAAAGCTTTGGCATGCATGCTTTGGTCATTTGAATTTTGTTAGTTTGCTATGCCTACAGAAATCTGAAATGGTGTCCTCTTTCCCCAAACTTGAGGCACCTAGAAAACATGTTTGTGGAGGCTCTATTTTGGGCAAAATGTAGTATTCTTCCTTTCCAAAAGATGGTTCAATTTGGGCTACTCAAAAATTGCGATTTGTAGATAGTGATGTATGTGGTCCTATGGAGACACCTTCTTTTGTGAACTATCTTTACTTCGTGACTTTAATTGATGATTTTTCCAGGCATGCATGCGTATATCCATTGAAGGCAAAGTTTGAAGTGTTTATGTCCTTCAAACAGTTTTTGGTTTTGGCTGAAAATCTATAATTATGTAAAATGGGCACCCTCCATTCTAATCGAGGTGGGGAATATATGTATTCTGACTTTAATGCATGTTTGGCTGAACGTGGGATAAAATATCAGTCTTCAGTGCCCTATACACCTCAACAGAATGGATTTGTTGAACGGAAGAACAGGTCACTCATGGAGATGGCGAGGTGTATGGTCAAGATTCAGGCTTTGCCACAATTTCTCGCTTGAGGCTATCATGTGTGCAACATATGTACTTAACAACTGTCCAACTAAAGTGTTGTAGTCTATTACTCCATATGGGGCTTGGCATGGTCACAAGCCATCTATTGCTCATCTGCATGTTTTTGGTTGTTTGGCACATGCATTAGTACCTGAACAAAAACGCAAAAAATTGGATGATAAAGCAGTAAAATGTATTTTTGTTAGGTATAGTTCTGAAAGCAAAGGCTATGGTCTGTATCATCCACAGACTAAACGCATTCTGGTTAGTCGTGATGTTGTTTTTGTGGAAGATGCTATTCAGCCTTTACTTTCATGTACTAAGGAGACATCTGTTAACTCCAAAGACATGTATGATACTTTGATGCCTCTTTTTACAGGTGGACAATCTAGTGCTAGTCCTAAGGAGGCAAATATCAGCCTTTGCAGGTTGCATGCGATGATGAAAATCATTCCAATTCTGATGCAGAATTACATGATGCACTTGTTGATGAGAGAGCTGATATTAAGTAGGCAAAAACTATGCCAAAATGGTTGGTGTAGACTTTGTGTGACAACAAATTAGATCCACCTCTATCATATAGTACTCGATCACGCTCTCATAGTGCCTCTTTTGCATCAGATTGTTAGCTATGGTTGCATCTAGTGACTGTGATGAGAATGAGCCTATTTCATTTGAAGAAGCATAAAATTCAGAAAATTGGATGGTTGCTATGCAATCTGAATATCATGCTATAATGAAGAATGGTACCTGGTCTTTATGTGACTGGCAAGAAGGCCATTGGCACAAAGTGGGTATACAAGCTAAAGCGTAAACCTGATGGAACAGTTGACAGGTATAAGGCTAGGCTTGTTGCAAAGGGTTATGCGCAGGAACGAGGCATTGATTTTGATGAAACCTTTGCTCCTACTTGCCAAATGACTACTGTTCATAGCATCTCTGCACTTGCACCTCATCATGGTTCGAATGTACATCAGTTGGACATTAAAAGAGAATTTCTGAATGGTGACTTGCATGAAGAAGTGTATATTTTTCAACCCCATGGCTTTGTGCAGAAAGGGCATGAAAACCAAGTGTGCAAGCTCAAAAAGGCATTATATGGTTTAAAGCAAGCACCACCTGCTTAGTATGAAAAGATACATGCCTATCTGATTGCACATGGTTTTGAGAATATTCCAACTGAAAGCACCTTATATGTTAAGCGTGCTAATGATGTGCTTCTGATCATTGTGTTATATGCTGATGACATGTTGCTCACTGGTCCTCATGACACGCATATCGCTGATTTTAAGGCTGATTTGCATGCCTCATTTGAGATGTCTGATTTGGGGCATTTGCATCACTATTTGGGCATTCAATTTATGCAAGTTGATGGTAGAATGGCTTTGTGTGAAACGAAATATAGACACATTATTGCAACATTTTGGCCTTGAAGACTGTAAGCCTATTGCCACTCCTATGGAGACAAGTTTAGGATTAAGTCTTCATGATGCTAGAGATGTATTTGATGTTGTTCTCTATCAGCAGGTTGTTGGATGCTTGATTTACGTATGCATTACTCAACCAGATATTCAATTTGTTGTCTCATAGATGAGCAAGTTTATGCATTGCCCAAGTGTCAAGCATTGGCAGGCGGTTAAGCGCATCTTTCGCTACTTGAGTGGTACCCGGCTACTTGGATTGTTTTATCCCAAGGGGGGATCACTACCGCTAGATTTGCATGCTTTTTTTGATAGTGATTGGGCTGGTTGCTATGACACTCGTGTGTCCACGAGTGGTTTTTGCTTCATGCTTGGTAGTGCATGTATATCTTCGTTGAGCAAGAAGCAACCTACTGTGGCCACTTCCATTTGCGAGGTTGAGTATAGGGTAGCTTTCACAGCAACTGTTGAGTGTGTGTGGCTTAGAGGCCTTATGGCTGATTTGGGTGTTAGTCAGTCTTCTGCCACCACCATCTTCACCGATAGTAGAGCGCATTGGCAGTTGCGAGGAACCCTATGTTCCATGCTCGCACTAAGCACATTGAGGTGCATTATCATTATGTGAGGGAGAGGTTCTCTACTAGGGAGATCAGCTTGGCATATGTGCCCCACGCAGGAGAACATTGTAGACCTTTTCACGAAGGCTCTGCTTAGGGAGAAGTTTGAAGCTTTCTGCAAAGCTTTGGGATTACTTTGTTTTGTGGATTGATTCCACATAGCTTGGCACTTCCTTATACATGAGTGCCAGCTCCTTGTTCACTGCATCACTCTAGGGGGGATTTGTTGATATATTTAGGTAGTGATGTGTGTGAACACTCTAGGACCGCCGGGCACTTTTTTCCCTCTTTAGGACGTCTTTTTCCCTTAGCTTGCATATATGCCTATCCCTAACGGGCTACTTATCTTTTTACATTCTAGTGGTAATACATTCAGTATTGTGTGTTGTGCTCCAAGATTCTTCTTCTTCCTTGTGCTGTTCATGTGCTTCCGCAGACGTCTAACTCCAAAAATGTCTAATCAAATTATACTTTTTCTTAATCTTCATATCTACCCATAATAATTTGTGCAATCTATCTTCATATCTACTTGATGTAACACTTTCACTTGATGTTACACTTCCACCATTTAAAAAGGTATCCCATCTTCATTTCTCTTTGAGTAAGTCAAGATGAGCTCCATCTTTTTACTAGATGTATGGGCATCAGCTTCCTCTAGTCACCTTGATAGAATTCCAAATTTGTTGTTTTCAGTTGATCATTTCCTCACGAGTGATGTCCATGGCTTAGAATGTGTTGATTCTATGTTTTCGGTTCAGTCGTTTAAGTTAGATTCTCAGTGCAATGTTGCTCAAATAAATGCACCACTTGATCCCCCTTATGATCCACCCATTGATCTCCCTTTTGATTCAAGTGCATGTGGAGCAAAGGATGTTAGCAAAGATAAAGAAAGACAAAGCATGCTCAATCTACATTTTAAGAGAGGGCCTCATGAAGTAAGTCAAAAACGATTTCTATTTCTTACTTCAGATAGACAAATTGCATTGGATATTGTGAAGCATTGTTGTGGTTTGAAATGTTTGTATAAATTAGGAATGAAGAAACTAAAGCACGCGAGAGAGAAATTCCTCCATCTAGATAGTAAAAGGTAGGATATATACCTTGTTTCTCACATGCAAATGATTTTGAGGATAACATGTCAGTAACACATGTTGCTTTTGAATATAACTTTAGTCAAGGGATGCGGTGTTGTAGGGTTGAATTTAAAATTGCAATGGGTGTCGGAAATTTTAGAATACAGAACGTTCAATAGGGGCTTATGAATGGAGATCTCATTTTGGATACATATCATGCTGGGACCAAATGATCTATTAGACTTCATGTAATGAATTGGATGATGAACTATTTTAGCTTGCATCATGAGGTTATGCTACAGTTGTCAGATAACTCTACTCATCGATAAGTATTTCAAGTATATAAAGAAGATATGGAAAGTAGAAATGAGAAGTATGTGTTGTATCATCGCTTTACTTGTTTATGGAAGGAGGAGTTTAACAATGTGACAATTCCTCATAAAGTTAGAATGGGTGAGTGTTCAGTTTGCACCACTTTGAAGAACATGGGTAAGGGGGCTACGACACCACAAGAAAAATATAATTTTAAAAGCCTTCTTAGGAACCATCGTGAGAGTCAAGCTTTAGAAAGAAAGAAAACAATTCATCATCGAAGTAAAGTACTCAGAAAGCCGGAGCATTATATGTGTTTGTTGGTTAATGGTATGGATAAAAAAAACATGTTTAACCCATTTTTATTGTGTCCCTAACGACATTGGAGATGAAGTCCTTATGCAAATGCATATGGTTGGTGCTTTGGTGTACCATGGAACTATAAAGTCCAAGGTTTTCTTCACATGTCTGAATGTGCATAATGATCTAAACCTTAGGGTTACTCTCATTCATCAAGTTCTGCAATCGTGAAAGGGTCTTTTGCCACCAACTTTGTATTTTGCAACTTGATAATACTGCAAGAGAGAATAAAAATTCTACAATTTTTGGATATTTATGAATGCTTGTTGATAGACAAGTGTTTCAAAAGATTAAGGTAAATTTCCTTTTGGTTGGGCACACACATGATCACATTCATCAAATGTTTAGTATGTTCTCTAAGAGTTTGGCACCTAATAATTCTTTTACTCTTCCAATATTATCTGAGATGATTTCAGAAGCATATACTCCAAAACCTGAAGTTCAACACCTTACACAGACGTGAATTTAAGCACTTTTGCTCATTAGACCTTGATAACAATGCTAAGGTTTTGGCTCCATTGCACAATATTAGTTTCAACCATGTATTCTTGATGAGGAGGGTTGATGACATAACCCTTTTATTTGCAAAGTAGTATTCATATTCTCCTCGGTGGGAGCCTAAAGATGGATGCAGATTCTTGTTGCAAGTGCCTAATTTGTTTGTGTATGGTGTAGAACAAACACCATATGAAACAATATGGAAAGATGTGGAAATGTGGTTGATCAAAGTAAAAGGTGGATGCATGTACTTATTGAAAAGAAGAGACATATTGAGCGTGAAAAAAAATATGTTGGAGATCAAGATGTATCTTGGTGGGATGACTTTCTCAATCATCAAGAAGAGATTATAAAGAATACGATTGCACGTCATTGGCCAATTGATGTTCCATTCATATGGGATTTTTTGTACACAAAGGTCAGTGAATGTGTGCAAATTCTATGTATCACTAACCTTCAATTCTAGCTGAAATAAGAGATCTAATTTCCTTCGAGAATCTAACTAAACCTTCCTCATAGTAATTCCAACCTCCAATAGAAACTTTCTTCTAAGGTTTGGATGAAATTTATTTTAGCCCAATGTAGTAGCAACATCAACATATTAATGATAAAACAAATCCTCTCAATGAAATAAATGTTCCTATGATAGTTATTAACTTTATTATGAATTTGCAATTCCAAGTTTTTATTTCTTTGTTATATATTTTACTCTCAATTTATTTAATGAAGAATGGAGTTGGGTTCTCTTTGACTAATTTTCTTCTTTCCTCTATAGACTAAGACCTAGTGATGATATAGTAATTATACTCTTCATTGTGGGCTCATTGAAATCTTTAATGGACTTGCATAAGGTAGGGTCCACCATTACAAGGAAAGAAACTACCATTGTAGGAGGATTGTATTTATTTTCCTTCTTTAGATTCTGAATATTTCAATTGTGGGATTCTCTAACCTCCAATGTCCTTCTTATTGTTATTGGGTCAGAAGTTGGCCTAAGAATTACAATGAATGGTAATGGTAGAGCTACCCCTTTTTTACAAACTTTTTCCTCATAATCTCCTCCCTTCTTGTATTTTCCTCAATTAAGGAAATACTTGAGGTGAGTTTAGCTCCATGTCTGAGAATCTTCTCCACTTAATCTAAATTTCAAGCATTGAAAAGGAGATACTTCAAGACTCAAACAAGGATCTAGGTAAGCTATCACAAAGTTTGGAGTTCATAGAGGTAATATCCGATTTCTTAATCATCAAAAACATCATATGGTATATTCATGAATCTTTGTAAGTTTGCATATAACAAAATGGAAAAACTTGGATCTCAGATTCAAAAGCTTGATAATGATACCAAGGATTGGTGATAACTTTTGCTATATTTTGGTAGTATGTTTTTTGAACTCACTTAGGAACTTCCAGGCACTTTTTTCCCTCCTTCAGATGTTTTTTCACTCGACTTGTATATATGCCTATCAACCTAACAGGTCACTTATCTTTGTACATTCACTTGGTAATACATTCAGTATTGTGTTTTTCTCCAAGATTTGTCCTCTACCTTGTGTTGTTTATGTGCTTTTGTAGAATTCAAACTCCAATAGTTGGTATTAGAGTAGGTTGCCACTTCCTATAGGGTGCCATTGGCATCCCTTCAATCACTGTCTGAAAATTTGATGAAAATTGGTGAGCATACTCACAACGATTAGGAGTTCAAAACAAATTTGTTGTGTGGAATCAAAAATTTGATTTGACTTGTTTCAGCCTCCAGACACACTCATAGCAATTGTTAATTTCATCCTTTTGTGTCTAACATATATACAAGTTTCTGTTTGCCAATACAAGCGCCTCAAACTCTCCTATAAGTCTATGGGAGCTTCACAACATATTTCTATTTGACTTTTTGAGATACAATAAATGTTTTGCATTAAAGTCTTTAGTAACTTGCCATGGTTGAAACCAATGATGTACCCCATATGTTGATTGTTGAGGACAAGCTAGATGGTACTAACTACCCATTGTGAGCTTACATGATGGTTCATGTGTTGGTACCAAAAGGGTTGTAGAATATTGTGTAGGGTGTTGAAAAACGTCCTACTAAAGCTACAAATGCAATGATTGAAGGTGATGGAGATGGTGTTGAAGATGATGAAGTTTAGTTTACTGGTCGTGTTGGTTCTGTTCATATATTTAGGTAGTGATGTGTGTGACACACTTAGGATCATGGGGGCACTTTTTTCCCTCTTTAGGAAGTTTTTTTCCCTAGCTTGTGTGTTTTGGAACATCATTCCCAAAAACGTTGAATCAAAACAAATAACTTTATATGCAAGAGGTGTAAAGAAACCTTCTATTTTGGGAATGTATGTGCTTAGTATTTTGCTCAAAGCTCACAACCTGGTATGAATTGGCCAAAAACAGCTTTTGTACAAATCTAATTGGAGATTATAGCTTGCTAAAGCAAGTTATTTCATGAATTTAGACGCACCATAGATTGAGAAATATCTATCAAGTCAAGGGATTTCACGAACTAGAAGGTGTGCAAGCACAATCACCTTCCTCACTTCATATCTCAAGATTGGCTGAACCAAAGTTAATGAAACTTGATACATAGATAAGAGACTCTTCACTCCAAATATAAAAATTTAAATTGTAGTTAATGATTGAGTATACAAAGAGAAATCTTTTTTGCAAAATCACTGAGATGATGAAGATGCATTAGAGAACATTAGATAGAAATATGCTTGAAGAAATGTATCAAACTATGTATGCTAATGAACATATGATACAAAGGAAGTGTAGTGGACTACTCATAAATATGTTGAGCTCAATGTATGCTTAATGATGTAGCTCAATAGCTCTCAGAATGAATCACTTCTACCCCCTTACTAAAAGCATCTCTATTTATACTCATCAAGTAAGTTTGAATTTGATTTTTCCCTCACCTAAAAGTGTTCCTAAATTTGAGGCACATAATTTATTTGATTTCCTCACCAAACAAGTCATGACATGACTCTCCTAAATCCATGAGATTCCATCTTCCTTTGATATTTACATTTGTCCAAGATAACTATGCAAAAATGACAAGCACGTGTTCACATGTAGTTCCTCATGTGAGATGAAAAAGAAGGAAGTGTAGTCCTAAATATTTAGCAGAGAATTTAGGCTTGCTAAATGTACCAACAATTTATATGGTTCTTTTTTAAATTGCATTATATTTGAAGAATCAATTGCCTAAAACCCAAATAGTTCTCTTCTTATTGTGGAAGTATTACCTTTATGCTCAAATTGAATCTAATCAACCTTCAAAATAACATATCAAAACATTAAAAAAACTTCATTGTTATGTGCTTAAAAGAATAATAAATCTTATTTTGAAAAATATAATTTTTTCTTGCTTGTTTGAAGCTACAAAATGATATTTTGTAGATGCCAAAAATTTCCTTATGTAACCAAGCTCATTGTCTACAAGGTTCATGTCTTTTGAACTTGCACGTGACAATTGTTTGAGAGAAGAAACAATGTAAGAATCCTCTGTTTTGTGTAAAGATTCAATAACATTGGTTCTGATATGTTGTCCATAAGCCCACATATTTGTGTACATTTGATCCTATAATTTTAAATAATTAATTTAAAAAATCTAAATAGATGTGCATGAATAGGATATTAGTAGAAACAATTACCTTTCTTTCATACCCTATCATTAAGCCTCTTTGCTCATCTGAGATTGTCTCATTATTTCCATTGCCTCTTTGCATATGAGTATATAACCAATCTATGAAAGAAGATATTTTTCTATTCTCATTGTTATTGATATTACGTCTATATCTCTTTTTTCTTTGTCTTTTACCTTGGAGGTTTTGAGTTTCTTGGTCATACTCATTAACAAATGTGTGCATGCATTTGCTATTATATGCAATAAAAGTAGAAATATCAATTTTCTCTTGGATTGTAAGATGAAAAGGAACTCCCTTACCTGATAATAATCGCTTTTGAATTTTGAAGAAGACTCGTTGGCCCATGCACATGGATCTTCTTCATAAACTCTCTAAAGATATTCACTGACATAATACACACATGCTTCAAGCATCCATATCTCTTTTATGGATCCTTCTAGTTTTGCTTTTTTTCAAACATAACCTTTTAATATACCAATAAATCTCTCAACCCAAAAAATCCATCAAGTACTTACAACTCCATCAATCTCTATTTCATCCACAAGATGGATCAATAAATGAACTTTTATATCAGAAAATGAAGTTGGAAGCTCTTTCTCCATTATGCATAGTAGCTCTCTAAACTTTTTTGTGCAATTGAATCTTTCTCAATCTATGTTGATGTAATCCACCTATTGTAAAATTATAAATTGAGTTATAAAGAAATTAATTGTAATAAGAGGATATCAAATAATCTTATATAATAAAAATAAAAGAGTAATAATAAACTTGTAAATGATCCAAGACGATAGATCATGTCTCGTACTCTTTTTGTTGCACATCCATTGACAACAATAGATAGAATATCTTTCAAAACATTATTTCAATCATGTGTCTTTAACCCAGATAAGATCTTGTCATCCAAAGTAAACATGTTTTGAAAAGATGCTCCATATCATACAGCTATGCACATCAACTGAATCCTATTCTCGAAGATTTGCATCTCTTTTGTTGTAAGTATCCAAGGAGCATGTTTATAGGTCGTTTTGCATTGATCTTTATCATAAATTGGTTGTTGCTCAAGAGTAAGTACCATGTCGAGGAACTCCACCTCCTTAACTGTCAATCCACAAAAGAGTACGAATGATCTGAAGATCATGAGCACGTGAACTGCGCGAAGTTGATGGTGAGAAGCACACTAGTGTGCACATGCGTACACACACATACACATGTAAGAGGTAATTGGAGAGGCAATGAAAGGCAAGACTCTTCTTTGCATTACTCAAATTACAAGAGCTCTCATACAATCTCACAACTCAAACTTGAAAACCCCAAAAATGAGTTCTCTAGCTCTAGTTATAACTTTTGAAGTGAAGTGATCGTTTCACATCTAATGACTAGCCTAGTTAAAGTTTATGTCATGTGCTACTTTTGGGGGGTCAAATGAGATCCAAAAAATATGGAAATTGGTAGACTAGTTCTAATAAGCTCCCCAAGTTTGAAGACTCCTTGGATTGCAAAAAATGGAGCATCATGCAACAAAACTGGGTGATTATATATAAAATGGTTAGTGATTAAGATCACTGTTGATGTTTCTATCAATGTTTTTGTCATTATAAATCAATGAGGATTGGAAAATTACTGAGTAGGCTCCCTCTAATCTGCTTGCTTTGCTTCTCACATGCTTCCTCTCATCAATGCCTTGAGCAACTGCCAACACCCCCCTCCCTCTTGCATCTTTCATCCCCAATA
Organism: Ceratopteris richardii; assembly: GCA_020310875.1. Classification (NCBI taxonomy): domain Eukaryota; kingdom Viridiplantae; phylum Streptophyta; class Polypodiopsida; order Polypodiales; family Pteridaceae; genus Ceratopteris; species Ceratopteris richardii. Next base: position 117,118,330 of record CM035440.1, on the reverse strand, counting down.
GACACTTGTTGCAGGGAGCGATCGATATAATTATGGAAGAGATCATGGGAGAGGGTGTCTTCTGTGATATGTAGGCCCTTCGATAATTTTTCTTTGAGCTTGTCCCATTGAATTGTATAGGGCTTATCTTGAGGAGGAAAGTGGTAGTGAGTCGAATATACCATTTGTTCACAGAAAAAAACATGTAGCAATTGAGTTGGCCTATTGATGAACACCTCCGAATGGTATTCCCAGAACCCGATGGTAAACATTTCTTCAAAAGTTATTTTATAACACTTAGGCAAGTACTTTATTCTGTAGTGCCAAGCATAAACACATTCTTTTTGAAACTTTGAAAGAAAAAGGAGAAAATCATGATTTTTTTTTTGTAAAATTCATGAAGGATTTGATATGGTTCATGTTGGTATTGATTACAGTTTTTGAATTAATGAAAGATGTGAGAAATCAAATTTTAAGAGAAATTATTAATTATTAATTGTAAATGGTTCATTGAAGCAAGGTCAAATTTTAAGACAATTCTTAATAGTAAATGGTTCATTAAAGTAAGGTTTTGATTATATTTATTGTAGCTTTTGTTGAATTGTAGATCAAAGGTGGAGAAGGAACATTGTAGGAGAGCATTCTACAAAGATCATACAAAAAACTTGCAAAATTTTATGAGTGAAAAGGGGAATCAAGTCACAAAGCAAGATAATCATGTGTTAGGTTCAACAAAAATCTAGAAAATTGTGATTTTTTGAGGGAACCATAAAAGTAAAAAAGAGGGAAAATATTCATTCTACTGAGTGATTAATGAGAGAGAGAGAACCAAAAAATCACGATTGTGAGCTCTTGAATGAAACTTCCATGTCAGAGCAACGAATTTATCGAAAACCAAAGATAAACACTAGAGTTAATTTTTTTTATCAATATATTGTTATTTTATGCATGAAATTGTGAAAATCAGAAAATCAAATTTTATTGAGAAAAGATTTTATATCAAAAATATTGAATTCTTTTAGTATTTCTTTGATCGCATGCTAAAAAAGCATCAAGGCACATATGTGAGAGTAGAAAAAAGGAGAAAAAATTGGTGAAAAGCTTTGCATGACAATAAACACCAAATTGTGATTCTGAAAAGAAAAAAATCATGATTTCCACAAACCATGATTAATGCAAACAATCACCAAAAAAACACAATTTTGAGCAATCACGATTGTGAAACACAAACATAATTTTCAGCAAAAAATTTTGATTGTGTTGGATTCAGAGTCTCATAATTCTATCCCACATAACTCTCAAAAACACCACTCTCACAAAAAACACGATTTTCACCTTTAAAACATGATTTTGAAGAAAAGTGGAAATCACAATTTTCTTCTCACTGAGAAATGTGATTGCCTGCACAAAATCCGGATTCTTCTGAAAAACGCAATCTTTTGGTGAGAATCATGTTTTGAGAGAGAATCATGATTTTGAATCATGGAAAGTGTGATTTTTCTAATCATAGAATTGTGATTTCTAGATAATCATGATTTTCATGAAGAAAAATATGATTTTTGATAACTGTGATTCTCAAAAAGCAATATGAAAAGCACAATTTTGAGGAAATTCTTTCATCAAATTTTGATAAAAAATAATTGAAAACATATAATTGGAAAAAATAGGAGCCAAAACAAAAGGCAAAAAATCGTGACTCTCATTGAAAATTGCAATTTTGAGCACAAAATTGTGATTTTCACAAGTGAAAGAAAATTTCAACAAATTGCTCATGGGATTTAAACCCAATATTTATCACATTTTGAGAGGAAAAATTGAGTGCTAAATTCATTAAGATTATGAAGAAACAGTAAACCCTAATTCTAGAAAATATAGGATTCAACCAAAAAAATTCACAAATTGATGAGATTGAATTCTGGTTTGATCACAAAACTCACACACACACACACACAAATACAGGAGAGAGATAAAACCCCTTGCACATCAAAGTAACATTTGGAAAGAGGATAATACACAATTTTCTCAATTAAACATGGAGGATCATGATGGGAAACAGAAAATCTCATCAAGGGGACTATAAGAATATCCTCAAACATTATTATACAAGTAAGCTTATGTATACCAACATGGACCACATAAGGAACTAATCAGGTTAAGAAACTTAGAATTCCTTTGAGCTTGATGTTGTGGCTCACTTTAAAGATGGTAGATATGAGAATCGATAGAGTTGTTGTGTGTATGTATTTACCAATAATGCTGCCGAAATTACTAAGGACCTAGGTCAAATTTATGATAAATAAAATTTGAACCAAAACTTGGAAAATCATGAGAATCAAAAAGGTAGTAGACATCATACCCTAGTAGAGCCACCAAGGGAAATAAGACATCAAGTTTCACCTAATCTCTTTATGAGAGAAGGAGAAGCAATGGGGGAGATTCCAATAAGGAGGAATGATTGGTATAAAAAATGAAAGAGACATGAACCATCACAAGTAGCAAAATGCATGAAAAAAGAATAATGATGGATTTAGTGATCCGCATGATTATGTGCAGCGTACAAACAAATACTGAGATCAGAAGAAGTAATTAGATAAAATACACAATTTGAGGCCTTTGGATAAACCCTAACAAGGACAACCATATCATGGCTCCTACCTTTGAGGAAGGAAATGTTTATAAACATTGAAATATTTTTGGAAGAGTTATAGGCGAATTGTCCAAAACTAGGATCAAGCATAGCACTACTACATTGATCCATACTTTCAAGCAAAAGCTAGAAGAGAGTGTGACGATAGCTTCAAGGAGATTCAAAAATTATTTATCCAGATAGGTTCCCAAATGATGAAAAAAATTATATGCCAAAAATAGTATCTTTATTCATTGAACGATTAATCAATGCTCAACTTATGACTTCTTGCATAAAAGAAGCTATTGATTTAGAAGATAGTAGAGGATCTAACCTTATGATATATGATAAAAAAATCAATGAAGAGAGCAAAATTCCTCCTATAAAACAATTGACTCAAGCCATAGCAAAAGCCTTAGGATTTAGTGCCAGAACAAACACGGCTAACCCTAGAATGACACAAACAAAATTGTTATGTATGTGGAGAAAACCACCCAAATTAGATGTGTAATTACCAAAAACCATGTCATCTTCAAGACAAGAGATCATTGACATATTGTACCCTAGAAAAGAAATGGACAATTCATACTAGTGATGAATGTTTTGATAGCTAATAGCTAGTGACATAAAGGGAATATCAAAATCAGGTGATTCAACTAAGAGAAAGAGGATTTATGGATTAACCTAGACTTGTGCTAGGAGAGCAACCTCCTATACCCACTAATAAAGTTCTAGTGAAATACACACCTATGGAAGAGAACTGGGAAAGATCCTTAGTCTTAACCAAGGAGTATCCTCATGGCTACAATAGTCATTGAGATGATCATTCAAAGGATACCAACTGCAACTCTGTATAATAAAGAACCTGAGTTGAAAGTCTTAGGTTTGGGAAATGGAAAAGTAGAAATGGATGCACCCACATTCATGTATATTTTTAATAAGTGCATGTCAAATACAAAACCCCAATTTGAGAATGTTCACAAGGTAACACACTATAGGTGTGTTGGGGGAAATTTTGTAAGAGATTGTCCTCAACCTCCGACTTTCAGAGTGGATGGAGCTTATTGTAAGGATTTGGGAGAGAATATTTGATAAGGGATTGTCCAAAGAACCCAAATAGGCAAAATTCTAATAACCAAGCACCTGTGAAGATAGTTGATATTTTACCTTCTTTTGATAGTGATCAGGATGAAGTATTGCCTATGAATGTTATAAACAGAGCCCAAGCTAAACTTCAACCCATGCAATCAAATAGACAAGAAAGAGAGAAAATAGAGACACCTAGAAAAACTACTAGAAAGAATCTATCTTGGAAGATAGAAGAGCAAAATAAAAATCTGAATGGGCTAAAAAGGTGGAAGAACTATAGAAATCATTACAAGGAAGTAATATAAAGAAATGAGTAGGAGATGTCAAAGATGCACCAATAGAAAAATGAGAGTGTATTTCCACAAAAGCCTTACCAAAACAATTGGAGACTTTGATAAGAACCTACAAAGCTATAAATACCAGTACATTAATATAAAATATACCCAATGCCAAATTTGGAAATTCAAAGTATGAAGCCATGTAGGGAAATCATAGAGTTAACTCAAAGATGATTGGAAAATGAATCTTCCAGGAATAAACTCAAACGCCCTAGAAAATCTACATGAAGGATAATGGAAGGAAGTAATGGAACAAAAAAATTAGAATCATACAAGGATAATGTTCTTCCTTACACAAAATCCAAAGAGGATGATGAACAAAGAAGTGGGAAAGATAAAGAAAGTGAAGTGCCACTCAATATGGAGGTAAAAGGGAATAAGCAATTCGAAATCTCCTATAAAATGAATTTAAAAGAATTAATCAAGCAAAATCCTCATTGCAATCATACATAAAAAGTGATGAGAAAATTTCAAGTCTAAAAAAGCGTAAGTCTATGATAGATTCATTAATGCAAGTGCCAACAGATAAGATTGGAGGGTATTTTGAATAAGAATACGAAAACACATTACTTTCAATTCAATATGAAGGTAAACAAGAAAATTCCATTCTAGATAGTGGAGCACGAGTAGCAATCATGACAAGGAAAATATGGTGAGAGTGGGAAGCTGCAAAACTCAAACCCACTAGAATGAGATTGCAATTGGTAGATGGAAACATAGAAAAACCTATGGGTTTGTGGGAAAAGGTAATAATAAAAATATGTGGAATAGAAATGGAATATACATTTGTTGTTGTAGAATTCTCTCAATTAACCTCTTATGACACTATTTTGGGAAAACCTTTTATGAGACAACTACATGTAGTTCAAGATTATCGAAAAGATTGACTTTACTTACAATACCAAGGTAATGTGACTAGAGTCAATTTGAAAATAGGAACATGTCATGATATCTCTCCAAGGGAATGGAATAAAATTTTTAATGATCAAGAACCTATAGGGGAACCTATGGAAGCTATAATAGAAGTGACTGATGAAGAAGGTCAAATTTGGGTATATGGCCCAACACATAAGAAACTTCCTAAGAGATTTCTTTTAAGAAGGGAGGATTGTATAAATGACAGAAGTATAGATGATGAAAGATACATGCCAAAGTATTCAGTGATGAATATTTCAAACTATATGGATGGACTTATGTTTTATCAACCTTGGATATAGCTAATGAAGAGAGTGTGGGAATAAATGTTCAAGATGAAGAAGGATATGATATCTTTCACATAGTGTTAATAATGATTATTTTCGTATCAAAAGGAAAGTGCATCATAATAACAAGAACGAAGATGAAACATGAAGGAGGCTAAAACATTTGGAAAATAAAAATGAACCCAAAAAAAAAAGTAACCAATGAGGAAGAGGAAAACAAGTTTGACATTCCACTAAATTTCAAGAAATATGAGATTGAGGAAAGATTTTTGCTAAATCTGAAACCACAAAGAGAGGAAAAGAGACGTGAATCATATGAAAGTCAAGAAGAGACTAAGAAATTAGTAATCACTCAAGAGGGGGGAGAAGAAAAACACATAGTAATAGGAGTTGACATGGCAACCAAGGAAGAAGAAGCCTTAATACAACTAGTCAAAGAATTTAGAGATGTATTTGCCTACAATTATAAGGATCGCAAGGAATAGATCCTAGTATTTGTGTCCAATATCGTATTCCACAATGTTGACACCATCCAACTATAGATCTTCATAAATCCCCTCCAAGTTTATTTTTAATTATTTTTCTCCCTTAAGATGATTATGCAGCAAGATATTTTCTACTTTAAGTCTAGAATAATCTTCCAAGATATTATCAACTTTATTTGTGATAAGATCAAACCAATTTATCTTCGAGTCGCTTAGACTTCCAAGATACTTTCTATGGTATTTGACCTTTTTCTTCCAAAGTTTGGCTTGAGACTTATGTGGTTCCACTTGGCCATGCACCTTTGTTGATTGATTCATGATATTAAGATATGATCTTCATCTTCTTTTTGCCTTGTTGATTGTTGTTGAAGTGGTATTAATCGTTCATGCAAATCATGGTTTTCTCTCCAAATTGATGAATCTTCCAAGGATAACTAATTAAGATAAGAATGGAAAAACATCGAAGCTTCATTTGCATTTGTGGAAAGAAAAACTATTCTTCAAGTGTTTTGGAATTTGCATCCTAAATTTAGGTGGGGAATAACTATCTATAAGAAATTTTGGTTCGGCTTTTCTTTTTTCTTTTAGTTTTGGTTTCAAATTTTGGATAATAGAAGTAACTTGTTGAAACAGTTGAATTGGTGTTGGCAATCCATATCATTTCGACATGTTGATTTCATTCTTCAATTGAATTTTTACTTTTAGGGTCACTATGAAACAAATGCCAATGCATCTTCATATGTAGTTCTATAGTGAAAATTTTATTCTCTATTAAAGTGTTGATTTTTTATTGCATATGTAATGGAGGTAGTTGAAATGTCCAAGGGAATAGCATTATTATGTGCTACTAAACACAATATAGTGGGAAAGGGACTTGAACAGGTGGCTTTGTCCCTTCTCTTGCATTTTTGATGCAATTTTTAGTTAATGCAAGAGCATAGTAAAGAAGATAAGTTAGTTTTCTCACCTTTTTTCTAACGCATAAAGAAGATCATATTTATCCTTGGATATGTATTCTATCTTAATCAGAGGGACAAAAACTTTTCGAGAACCACTTTTGTCATTGCAAACAAATAGTATCCTTGTGCTTGGACAATAAATAGTAGCCTCTTGCTTTAATGCAATCTCCAAGCTTCTTTGACATCATAATATTAGTAGTTGTGGGCACTTACTCTTCACGAGCATTGAGTAAACTAAAATATTTTGCTACATAATTAGAATTGATCCATTCTTAAATATAAAAATGACCCTTCACGTGTTGAATATGGGAAATAAGAAGTTCCATAGAATGGTAGTTTTTTCCAACTAGCCCATGGCAATCAATAAAAAGCAACAAGACCTAATATGTGAAACCAAGTCATATGCTCAATTTTACTAGCATCTAACTCGTGCATGAAGTTGAGGATTGTAATCAGGTGTAGAATTTGAATAATCATCATTTTCATTTTCAATAATCACCGACGTCTTTGACTTTGGTTGGGACATGGGGGTCTTCCTAGAGGATCATCATATATCCATAGCACAAAGAAATAATGGCACACCAAAGAGATGAAAAACTTTAACACAAACTTGTGGAGGCTTTTAGAAACACTCGTCATACTTTAGTTATGCTTGCTACAAAAGTTAGACAAGGGAAAACAAAATTGGTGCTCTTGGCACATCATGAAATAATACGCGCAAGTAATTGCATCATTGGTTTGTACTTCATTAGTTCTAGAAAAAATAATATTACAAATTTAGCCTACAATAAATTTAACTACCAAGTCATTATAAATTTCAATATCCATTAAAATTTCATTTTCAATTAAATTAATACTTGTTTCCCCACAAATTCTTAAGTCCATGTTCTTGACTACATTTGTAGTATCAACTATCAACGTCATCTATGCATATATAATAACCATTGCTTCTACAATTTTCTCTTTTAGCATTGCATATGTAGCCATAATTCCAATGCAATTAACTATTGGATCACCTTTTCCTTACTCATGTTGTTATGGATTGAAATTAGATGGTTTAATACAAAATTCATTGATCAACCTTGCCAAAATATATGCCTGCATATTTGTTATCTTAGATGTAGAGATTCCAATTTTTTTCTACTATTTTAAATGCTTTGATAAACCTAAGCTTTAGCTTCCCATGTTGTTTCTTGAGCTTGCCATTTCATAGAAGGAAGTACTCTCCTTCATGAAAATATTTATACTTGAAATGCTACTTACCCATGCTTGGCATTCTTTTCAATAATTCTATGTTTTGTAGAGATTCTAATTTCTTCTAACGTAGCCTTTTGCATATGGCATCCATGAATTGAGGCATCCTCCCATAACTTATACTTAACCATAATTTGCATGCTAGGAACAACAAATCCCATTGTTACTACCACCTCTAATACCTATATGAGCTAAAATGGCATCAACCCTATACTTAGTTTCTATGGAAGCTTGAATGCCCACAAGGCTAAATCAAGCTTTCTATCCCAATCCTTCTAATCTTCTCCTACCAGTCAGTGGTAATATCCTCAAAAGTGCCTTATTAGAAAACTTTGCAAGACCATTAACTAGCCAGTAATACATTGTTGACTTTCATATGTAATGTTAAGTGTAATTAAGTGAGCTTTTTAATTACTTTATTAATTAAATTGAAATCCTTCATCTAAAGCACAAAAAATGGGACATGCAAACGTGGTCATGTTATTTTTCTATAAAAAGTTGGCTATGCTCTCTTCTTTTTTATCTCAAAGGGCTTAAGCCTAAACCCATTTACTAGTGTAATGTGTGGGAACAAGAATGTACTAATTTTCTACCTTGCAAGTGGATGTATAGGCCTAATAAATTATAATCCCCATTCATGAATGACCTTGGAGCTAATTTTGGATGTATTGGCATGAGCTTTTGTTATGAATTATGGAATATGTTGAACAATGCATTGTTGGAGTGTTAAATATATTAATGTATTAATGTGTTTTTGATGTTTTTGTTATAGCAGCTGAAGGTTTGTGAGGAGCGTGCAAGGCGTGAAAGGGCAGAAATCAATAATCCAAATTATAATTTATTTACTTTGTAAATAAACCCTCATAGAAGGTTCTATTGTTAGAAACAGTTAGAAAAGTAATGGTTAGAATAAGGGTCGTTGTAGACCGCAATTTTTGTTATTGAAAGCAATGGCTTTCTAGAAAAGTTACCAACTTTTAGTTTAACGCTTGCTTTTCAAAGACGCTCTCATGTAACCACTCTTTTCGACGTAATCAAAAGTTCCTATAAATACATGCACTTTGTGGACTATCAAAACAGAGTGCATGGGGGGAGATTGCACCCAATCTTGCATTCTGTCTTGTCTCTTGTTGTCTCTATTTTTTTGTCTGTTTTCTGCATTCGTAACCTCTGTGTGCACGTGAGCAAGATCCTGACAACAATGGTATCAGAGCTCTGCACGCGTCAATACGGAGGGTTCTCTGTTCTCTGTTCTCTGTTCTCTATTCTCTGTTCCCTGTTCTCCGATTCCGTCTCCATCTCCATTTTCGTTTCCGGTTCCGATTCCTGTTCCAGTTCCAGTTCCAGTTCCAGAACCTACGTTTGCACCTATGTTTACTCCTTTGGCTTACTCCAAGGCGTCGACTAAGGCAAAGAACTTAGGCAATACATTGGCACCCAAGGCTCCCTTGGCGGCAGTTGGCAATCGTTGGCTACGCGCAAAGAAATTTTAATTTTGAGTGGCAATAGAGAGGTTTAGATTCCCCAAGGTAGGAGGAGTTGAACCCACAACCTCCTACTTTCAAGGGAAGTACTTTTACCACTACACTCTTTCTTGGTGTTGACACTCAAGTTCTCTCCTCTTAAATTTAACATAACTTGCAGTTTTTCTTACTTTTTCAAGGTGGCACAGTGCGACACAACATGGCACGTCTTAGGGTACATCTTGTCAGGGTACACTTCTCAGGGTACACCAGGGTACATCCAGACACGGTACATCCTGTCAAGGTACATCAAGGTACATCCGGACAGGGTACATTTTGCTACGGTACATCCCGAGAGGGAAGCACTAGCTTGAGGGTCCAAGGTAACTTGCATGGGTGAAAATTAGGTTCAAGAAATTAAGGTTGAGAGCAAGAAAAGTCCGTGGCAAGAAGGTTTTGTTCTTTTCATACTCATGGACCCTAGACTATGTCAAGCATCACATGGTTAATCTTAATAATTTAATGACTCCATGAACATTTCCATGCATGTGTTTTTACATGGAACATGCTTTTTCTTTTTTGTTCAGTGATGGAACATGTGATTGGCTATCCATCTTTATTATTTTATCAACTGAGGTCAGTTGCTTTTTCAACTGAGGGGCATGTTATGAATTATGGAATATGTTGAACAATGCATTGTTGGAGTGTTAAATTATTAATGTATTAATGTGTTTTTGATGTTTTTGACATAGTAGCTGAAGGCTCATGAGGAGCGTGCAAGGCGTGAAAGGGCGAAAATCAATAATCCGAACTATAATTTATTTACTTTGTAAATAAACCCTCGTAGAAGGTTCTATTGTTAGAAACAGTTAGAAAAGTAATGGTTAGAATAAGGGTCGTTGTAGACCGCAGTTTCTGTTATTGAAAGCAATGGATTTCTAGAAAAGTTACCAACTTTTAGTTTAACGCTTGCTTTTCGAAGCCGCTCTCATGTAACCACTCTTTTCGACGTAATCAAAAGTTCCTATAAATACATGCAGTCTGTGGACTGTGGAAACAGAGTGCATGGGGGGAGATTGCACCCAATCTTGCGTTCTGTCTTGTCTCTTGTTGTCTCTATTTTTCTGTGTGTTTTCTGCATTCGTAACCTCTGTGTGCACGTGAGCAAGATCCTGACAATTGTTTTTTTTTCAGGGGTAATTATCATGTTGAAAAATTAGGAAGATTTTGCAAAATTGTATGCAACTTGAAAGACTATTTTCTACCAAAGGCTAGATTGCAAAACTTTCCTTGCAATTACCTTGCCAAAAAAAAAATCCACTTGCATATGCCTCTAGAAATTGTTGATATAGTTAGGTAGTATGTGTCTGAACACACTAGGACTGCCAGGACACTTTTTTCCCTCTTTAGGAGGTTTTTTCCACCGGCTTGTATATATACCTATAGCCCTAATTGGTTACTTATCTTTGTACATTCTAGTGGTAGTACATTCAGCATTGTGTGTTGTGCTCCAAGCTTCTTCTTCTTCCTTATGTTGTTTGCATGCTTCCGTAGACCTCAAACTCCAACAATTGGTATCATAGCAGGTCAGTGCTTCATCTAGGGCATTGTCGACACCCCTCCGATCACAATCTCAGAATCACACAAAATTTGGTGAGCATACTTAGGGTGATTAGGAGATCAAAACATCTTCGCTTTGTGGTGCCAAAATCTTGATATGAGCTCATTTCAATCTCTGAATGCACTATCATAGTGGTTGTGCAGGCAATTTCTTCTTTTTGTACCAAAGATATATATAGGTTTTGGTTCACCAGTCTAAGTAATTTGAAGTCTACTACAGGTTTAGCAGAACTCGTCAAGGTAGTTATATTCAACGTTTTTAGATACAGACATTTTTTTGCATGAGGTTATTTTAGTCAGTGGCCATGGCTAAAAGCAATGATGTATTCTGTATGTTGGCTGCTGAAGATAAGTTGGATGGTAAAAATTACCCATTGTAGGATTATATGGTGCATCATGTATTGGTTGCAAAAGGACTGTGGAATATTGTGCAGGGTGTTGAAAACCATCCTATTTCACCTGCAAACATAGTTGCTGAAGGTGATGCAAATGGCATTGAAGATGATGATAATCTTCATGTTCTTGTTTGTGTTGTGATTCGTGTTGCACCTATTGTAGAGAAAATTCATTGGGATGGCAAAGATGCTCAAGCACATGCATTGATAGCCTTGTATGTCAAACATGTCATTATTCCTCACATTTTCATTAGGATGCTTGGGATACACTTACCACTTTATACCAGGCAAGGAATGAGGCGTGTGTTGCTTACCTCCAAAAATAGTTGGAGAGTGAGCACATGAATGAAGGAGATTTCATGGACAATTTTCTAACAAAGATCAAATATTTGAAGGAAGAGTTGATTTCTACTGATGAAGTCTTGCTTGATAGTTCACTTGTGTAGACTATTCTAAATGGTCTTTCTGATTCATATCAGAGTTTTGCTTCTACTCTTGATTTAATGATGAAAGGCAATCCAAATGCCTTAACGTTTGAGGAGTTAGTCCCTATTCTATTGCAGGAAGATCAGTCTAGGCAGAACAGGTCCATCATGCATGTTGCAGATCAAGCTTTCATAGCTAGTCAGAAGGGCAAAGGTAAATGGAGCTCTTTTACTAGTAAGCAAAAATCCACTAATTTTGCACAATCAAAGAAGGAAGGCACAGAAGACAAGAAAACACAAAAGCAGAAATTGTTTTGCAAATATTGTAAAGGAAATGATCATGTAATAAAGAGTTTTCCAAAACTAGATGCTAAAGAGGCAAGGAAGAAGAGGCTGGAATAGTTATTGCAGAGGCCCCTACACCCAAAACAGAGTATGCTAATCTTGTGCAGAATGAAGAATGGGCATTTGCCACTATTTGTAGTTATGAACACTCTTCTCATGAATAGTGTATGTCTGTAGTAGAATTAGATGTTTGTTACTTTGATATTGGGGCGACCAAACATATTACCTCGCACTGTAATTTCTTCACTTCACTCGAGCCTACCCCTACAAGGAATACTGTCACATGCACCAACAACTCCTCTTATCCTGTTATGGGAGTTGGTAAGATCATTTTGAGTACTACTAATGGTAGTTCTTTTACATTATCAGATGCTTTATTTGTGACAGCGATCAACAAAAATTTATTATCAGTTTCAACATTAGCCAAGATTGGCTTGGTTGTGAAATTTGTTGATGACATATGTATAGTCCATGATCTGTCAAATGGTGATGTCATTATTGCTTTTGGCATTTTATGTCGTGGGTTGTATAAGCTCATCGACTATGAAAAATCTGTGAATGATTTAGCATGTGCAGTACATGATTCTCAGGCTATGTTAGATGCAAAGCTTTGGCATGCACGCTTTGGAATTCTGAATTTTTCTAGTTTGCTATGCCTACACAAATCTGAAATGGTGTCCTCTTTGCCCAAACTTGAGGCACCTGGTAAACAGTTTGTGAAGGCTATATTTTGGGCAAAAGTAGCATTCCTCATTCCCAAAATATGGTTCAGTTTGAGCTACTTAAAAATTGTAGCTTGTTCATAGTGATGTTTATGGTCCAATGTAGACACCCTCTTTTGGAAACTATCTTTACTTTGTGACTTTCATTGATGATTTTTCTAGGCATGCATGGGTATATCCATTGAAAGCAAAGTCCGAAGTGTTTATGTGCTTCAAACAGTTTCAAGCTTTGGCTGAAAATCTTTCACCATGTAAAATGGGCACCCTCCATTGTGATCGAGGCTGGGAATATATGTCTTCTAACTTTAATGCATTTCTGGTTGAACATAGGATAAACCATCAGTGTATATTGCAGTATACACCTTAACAGAATGGAGTTGCTAAATGGAAGAATAGTTCACTCGTGGATATGGTGAGGTGTATGGTCAAGAGTCAAGCTTTACCACATAGTTTTTGGCTTGAGGCTTTTATGTGTGCAGCATATGTACTTAACATGTGTCCCACTAAAGCATTGCCATCTATCACTCCATATGAGGCTTGGCATGGTCGCAATCCATCTATTGCTCACCTACGTGTTTTTGGTTCAAGCATATGCATTAGCACATGAACAACAACGCAAGAAATTGGATGATAAAGTAGTGAAATGATTTTTTGTTGGGTACAGTTCTGAAAGCAAAGGCTATCATCTCTATCGTCCATAGACTAAACGCATTTTGGTTAGCCATGATGTTGTTTTTGTGGAAGATGCTATTTAGCCATTACTTTCATGTAGTAAGGAGACATCTGTTAGCTCCAAAGACATGTATGATACTTTGCTGCCTCTTTTTATAGGTGGACAATCTATTTCTGATGCAGATTTACATGATGCACTTGTTGATGAGAGAGCTAGCATTGATGAGATATGCACCTCTATCATATCATACTTGTTTAGGCTCTCATAGTGCCTATTTTGCATCATATTGCTATCTTTTGACTGCCTCTAGTCTTCGTGATGCGAATGAGCCTATTTTGTTTGATGAAGCACAAAATTCTAAAAATTGGATGGTTGCTATGCAATAAAAATATGATGCTATCATGAAAAATGGTACATGATCTTTATGTGACTTGCCTCCTAGCAAGAAGGCCATTGGCACTAAGTGGGTATACAAGTTAAATCGTAAGCTTGATGGAACAATTGACAGGTATAAGGATAGGCTTGTTGCAAAGGGTTATGCACAAGAAAGAGGCATTGATTTTGATGAGACATTTGCACCTACATGCTGAATGACTACTATTCATAGCATTTGTGCACTTGCAGCTCATTATGGTTGGAATGTACATTAGTTGGACATCAAAATGGCATTTCTCAATGGTGACTTGCATGAAGAAGTGTATGTTTTTCATCCCCGTGGCTTTGTGCAGAAAGTGTTGATATATTTAGGTAGTGATGTGTCACACACACTAGGACCGCCGGGCACTTTTTTCCCTCTTTACGAGGTTTTTTTCCCCTGGCTTGTATATACACCTATTGCCCTAATGGGCTACTTATCTTTGTACATTGTCTAATAATACATTCAGTATTGTGTGTTGTGCTCCAAGCTTCTTCTTCTTCCTTGTGTTGTCTGTGTGCTTCCGCAGACGTCTATCTCCAACAATTGGTATCAGAGCAGGTTGTCGCTTCATCTAGGGCGTCGTCGACACTCCTCCATTTGTAGTCTCAAAATCGCATGAATTTTGGTGAGCATACTCAGCACGTTTTCGAGATCAAAACAGCTTCGCACTTTGGTGCTGTCGAAATCGCGATCTGAGCTCGTTTCGGCCTCCAAACGCACTATCACAGTGCTTGTGCAGGCTATTTCGTATTTTTGTGCCAAAGTTATAAACCAGTTTCTATTCGCCAGTATAAGCATCTCGAAGTCTGCTACAGGTCTAGCGGAATTTGTCTGGGTAGTTCTGTTCAACTTTTTGAGATACAATCAATTTTCTGCATCAAGGTATTTTAGTCACCGGCCATGGCTGAAAGCAGTGATGTATTCCGTATGTTGGTTGTTGAGGATAAGTTGGATGGTACCAACTACCCGTTATGGGCTTATATGATGTGACATGTGTTGGTTGCAAAAGGGCTGTGGAACATTGTGCAGGGTGTCAAAAAACATCCTATCACACCTGCAACTATTACAACTACAGGTACTGAAGCTGATGCAGAAGGTGCCAAAGATAATGGTATTCTGCATATTCTTGTTCATGCTTGTTGAGAGTTCCATGCTCCACCCTTTTGTCTAAAACTAGAATCATTCTCATGCAAGCACATATATCCTACATGCAAGGGAATTCTCCCAAACTCCATATAAGCAAGACCTCCCTTCACTCCTCACAAGTCATTCCACTCTAGCTCATTGCCAAGAGTGTGCATCCTCTCCTCATGGAGTCATCATGCTCTTAGAGCAACTCATGTAAGTCTTTTCATATTAATCAAGTTCATTATGTTTTCAATTCTTTTGTTCCATCCTCCTTAATATAATTAGTGTGTGATTAATAGTAGATTAGGAGTTGCTTTCTTTATTTCAACATGGTATCAGAGCATAGGTTCATTTTTTGTTTTTTGAGTTATGTTTTCTCCTATCTTCATCGTTAGCATGTCTTTCTTAATCCCTCCCTCCCTTCCATATTTCTTCAATAAGAGTGCCTTGAAGCACTATCTCCATTCTCCATTAAGCTTGGTTAATGGTTTTAGTTTTGTATTTTTCTTATCGCAATAATTAGTGCTTTTGAGCAGTATTAACATTTTTTATTAAGCATGATTCGCATAAATTAATCTTCTTATCTTTCAATCCCTCTCATTCTTACGATCAAGATTGCATTCTGTTTTGTGCTCTTGTATTTCTCGTCTTTATTTAAGTGCTTATAAGCACTCTCTTCACGAGAAATAAAAGTGTTTATGAACACTTGTAATCAAGCCCTTGAGTGGGGTTCAAAGAACAGTGAAGTACGACATCTTATGCACGTTCAATCTGACAACTGAGAAGTCAATGCGCTCGGAGTCCTCCAACAATGCGTTATGTGCTACAAAGTATGAAGGAGTACATTGCGAAAAGTCCATTTAACATAGAATTAACACAACATGCATCTCACAGCACATCAAGTTTTGCAAGAAAGAAGAGGTGATGGTCTCTGTTAGACTCACGCTACAGACTTGAACCGTTATGCGCATGAAGGAAATCATTCAAGATGTGCACAGGCAAGAGCTTGCAAAGTGAACGAAGAAAATCGTTGCGATCTGCCTATTGAGTGGCCCTGTGGGAGGAGTGGAGGAAACCATGAGAATATGAACACACAGCCGAGGATCAGAGGTCTCTCTGCACGTAGAGACAGAAGGGCTTGAGAGACACGACAATGATGCTGGAGGTCATCTCCCAGCAGATAAGACACAACCCATCACAAGGGCAAAACACAGAAGTCTTAAACACAGACAATATGCCGCCATAGCTACGGTTTGTAATAGCTCAGGTGAGATGCAACTCGAAGTAGAGTAACATCGATAAGAAAGCATTCAGAGAGAGAGAGAGAGTAACGCCCAAGCGCATTCAACATTACATTGTTGTGATCCGCCATAATGTAATGTAGTTGATGCATTGCACTCTGACAATCTTCACGTATCGATATAAAGTTTAGAGATCACGTGATTATGCCAGATGTAGATCAAGGACTAATAGACAATGACTGCTTAATTTTGCATGGCTGAAGTCATTAATTTCTCCATCTCGCACAGCGTGTAGAATTTCCTTTTCAGGCATAAGCGTAGAGGGATGCAATCGGAGGCAATTATAGCAATGTGTGTTTTCAGATTCACTCCACTCCTCATATGGATTCAGTGTCCACTTGCAGCGGAAAATTAGCAGATGATGAATCGGTCTCTGCATTACTTGCCAGACAATAACAGCTCTGAATGCCTAGTGGGCGGCAGACAAAAATGGCCTGCAAGAGAGTGTCTTCTAGTGATGAGCATCTCTTCCACCTTGTGTGCCAGATTCGGGAAGATATCCCTATCCCAGCACCGCCATCGATTTTTAATTAAGTTAACAACTCCACCAGTTCCTTTCGTCGTTGTCTAGAGAGACACAAACATGTGGGCAGCGGGGCTCTGGCTGAAGCAATACCAGCCCCAGAGTACAAAAGAGAGAGGAGTTGAACCTCAATCTACTCTGCTCCTAGCAATGAACTCCGAGGCGGCAGTGATCTTAACAATTTTATTTGAGAGTGTTTTATTTAACGTGTTGGCCTTTCATATTGAACACTTATAATCAGGAGATACTCATTCTTCGAATGCATTCACTACAGTTGAATGTTGTATGAAAAAAAAGTAGTCTCTTTTCAGTATTTATGAACAGCCTATAAATTACTCTTTTGTAACACTTATGATGCACACACATCTTTCTATTTTGTAAAAGGATTAGACACTGCCACATCCATAAGTGGTAAGACCTTCCTTTGTACTCATTGCATATTAGCTCTAAGTCATTCTCTCCATTTTTAGGTGCACATCTAAGGAAGCTAAATACTTTATTAAGCAAGCTTCTTCATTCGAACCCCTACCTCATTCTCATCCATGGAGGAAAAGCATGAGTCCACCTTCAATGGCCAACATTTCCACACTTGGCAAGTCAAAATGCAATACAAGCTCATGAAAAAAGGCCTATGGGGCATTGCTAGTGGCAAGGAGAAGAAACCCGCTACGAGAGAAGGTGAAGCTTCTTGGCAAATCAAGGACGAGAAAGCACTATCTACCATTGCCCTAGGATTAAGTGATCATTATGTGCATCACATCGATGAGAAGGGCACTGCCTATGATGCATGGGCAAAACTTGATCATCTTTTTGGCTCTAAAGCCAAATCTTCCAAAATTACCCTCCTTATGAACTTATTTGATCTCAAAATGTAGCCCAACTCCCCTCTCGCCTGCCATCTCAATATCTTCAAGAGTATGTGTACTCAACTTGTTGACATTGACAAAAAGCTTGATGAAGATGTACTCATTGTCTTGCTTCTATGAAGTCCTCCCTAGGATTCATATGCCCACATCATAATCACACTTCGGCTCCTTCCACAACCAACCCTTAGTGATGTTGAAGCTTCTCTCCTTGATGAAGAAAAGAACCTTCAAAACCACAACTCCTCTCAAGAGAAAGCTTTGTTCAGCAAGAAGAAACCTCCTCATCAAAAGTACAAACCATGTCGATTCTGCAAAAGAACCAATCATCGTGAAGAGAAATGCTACTACAAACCCAAGAAATATGCCAACATTAGTGAGGAAAGAAGTGATGAAGAATCTGATGAGTCACCCAAAGCAACCATTTGTAAAGAATATCTCTTTTAAGGCATCTCTTTAACACTACCTTCCCCATGATGTAAACCCTTTATATGTCTAGGGATCCCATATGTCCCTAGATCCCAAAAGCCATGGATCCCATATGTCCATGGAACAAAAACCCAAGGGATGCTCGCATCTATGAGGATGGTTTGCGAAGGCAAGTGGTGCAAATGCACAACCCCGATCAACCCATTGGATTGGAACATCCAGTGGTGAAATTCGAGAGAGACGCGTACATAGACAAGGAAGGAACAATGTACATCTTAAGTACGCAGCCAAACAATACCAATGAGTTTGGCGTGATTCAGCCAGAGACGGAAACTAAATCTCAAGGAAAAGAACCATTAGAAGAGCCTAGAACACCTAGAGGGAAATCTGTACTGACACGAGTACTAATCCCAGAATGGATCCCTCAGGACAACAGAAGCATAGAGTTGTTTGTAAATAAAGAAACTGATGAAGCCTTTTGGAGATACAAGACAGAACTACTTAGTGAGGTAGGTATCATCACGATATACGAGTTCAAGGACCCGGATACACATGGAAAGGTTGTATACCTGGACGAGACTTCAGAAAGAGTCTTTGTGGTGCCTGACCACGCTAAAAACACATACACATGGAGAGGTGAATTGGTATTCCCTCCATCTAGAACGAACATGAATACAAGTCAACAAGGGGCAGGAACATCCTCAGCCCATGGAAATCAAAGAGAGAAAAATAAAGAAAGACCCGAAGTAAGCCTCACTCATCCCATAGGGAGAGATAGAACAACCACGGACCCTAATAGAGCAGATAGACAAAGAGATCATGGAATACCAGGTGGTAGAGATAATTTTCCTCTACCTAGACCACGTGAACACGCAAGAATACTGAGACCCACTCAATTAGTGAAATCCATGAAAAATTACTTTGATGGGATAGGAGATCCCTATGACCATGTTGCAGAATTCAAGCAAGTAGTAAGAGAAGAACAAGTCGAAGACATGTTCATGCAATATAACGCATTTGGACTAACGTTAAAGAATACAGCTTTAACTTGGTTCCAACCATTGCAACAGAGGCAATTTAGAGACATCCATCACCTTTTAGAGTCATTCATTACAGAATTCTCTAAAAGTGGAATCAGACATGACACGTCTTCGTTGATTCATAGCTTCAAACAGACCCCTCAAGAAACAGTAAGACTCGCAAGACGTAGGTTTAGAAAATATGTTGAACGATGTCCAATGCAAGAGCTACCCTCACAGGCCAAGCAAGTGTCATTGTTCCTAGATGGCTTGTTGAGCTCTAAACTACGCTCCTATGTGTACCTAAAGGAACCCAGAATGCTAGAGCAATGTGTAAGAATATGCATAGACATTGAGGATAACTTAGGAGACGAGTTGGAACTCTCAAAGGTCTATAAGGACTCAGACTGTTCATCTCTAGCATCCACAAAATTGTCTAGCTCGATAGAGGACCTAGCAGAAAAAGTGGCCCAAAAACTAGGAGTTTCTAGTAAAGCTAGGGTACTAACAAACAAGCATTGTTACACTTGTGGTGGAAATCATTTGGCAAATGTGTTCCCCAATGCACCACAACCACAAACCAACCCTAGTGGTCAATACTGTACAATTGAGAGAAGATACACGAATCATAGGGCTCAAGACTGCCCATACAACAAGCAAACCGTGAGACAGAACTACCCGCAAGCATACCAGCAGCCAGGTAGGTATCAAGGCCATTACAATGCTCAGCCTTATTACTATAGGACTCCTCAGAACTACCCATACCAGGCTCAACAAAGACCTCAACCCGTCTTAGCTCAACAGCCACCCCCACCAGCGAATGTCATCTCGGTCAAATACGCTGCTGCAGAAGAGAACCTAAGTAGGGCCTTAGTGCCTTCTTCACCTTTGATCACAGAGAGTGACCCGAACTCAAACAGTTTTGACTCTACGCATGTAGATAGTCCACCCGCTTATTACACGGAGTCACCAGAACATGTGGAGACATATCATTACGATAGTCCACCAGTGGAACCTAGTTGGGAGCCTGACTATGCTAATGTGATGTACACAAACCCAAATCCACGGCCCCAAGTGAGACAACAAAGACCACAGGGCCCTAGAGGACCATGCTTTAGGTGCCAAGGAGATCATTTCATAAAGGATTGTTGCCACATCCCCCGATAGCAGGGCAATCACAGTACTATAACATCCAAGGCTTTTGTGCCGATTGTGGTAAAGAGCACATAATCAAAGATTGTCCTAAGAACCCTGTTAATGTTTCGAATGTGACACCGATCAACGTGATAGGCATTGTAAACAACGCAAATGGATCCAACCCTACCTACGTGCCTATCCAAGCTATAACAAGAGCCCAGGCGCTCTTACAGAACCAACAGCTTAATCAGGAGAAAGTAGCCGGAAGTAGTGAAGTTGCAGAATCTAGCAGTAAAAAGACAAAATCTTGGAAAGATTCTAGAGAAAGAATTAAGAGAAAATGGAGTAAAAAGATAACTGAGTTGGAAGGAAGTTTGAAGGAATCTAGAGCCAAAATTCTAGAATTGACTTCGCAAGACTTGAATCAAGAGAATCCAGCTCAGAAATCAGGATCAGTTTTAGCGGAACCCATACCAGAAAATCTAGACATGATGTTTCGTGCATATCAGGCTAGATTGAAAGAGGGACCTCCAGTAGCTGAGATGAGTAAGAACTACCCTCGAGCTGATCTAGAAATTGAGAGAACTAAACTTTGCATGAAGATGGTAGAATTAGCACAAGCTTTGTTCGAAGCCTCTAGACACCTAAATTGGAATAACATGGCAAAACCTGAACTACACTTTAAAGGACTAATGGAGAGGCTAGAATACTTGATAGAGAGCAAAGAGAAAAAGGATCAGCATAGGAACCCCATTGTCCCAGAGACACAAGAAAGGAATGCACCATCCCTGTCTCCAGTACCCAATACAGAAAGTCAAAACAATTTGTCTTCCATACATAAATATTCACATGAATTTTTGAGAGAAATCCAAGAAGAGAAATGGAGAAAAGAACAAGGAACTCATCCTCCTATTCAAGAAATAGATGACTTGCAGGAGCAATTTCCCCAAGACATCCCCTCTATTTACAATGAGGTAGAGGAGGAACAACTGAGTGAACACACAGCTTTTGAATCTAATTCTTTACAAGAGTTACCTTAGTTCACAGGACCTTGGGAAGCAAAGTCTATTAGTATGAGAGCACCCACGATAATAGTGAGGAATGAAGAATCAATAATCCCTAGAAACACGGAAGTGATCAGGAATACTAAAGTACAGTGTAATCTCACTCTAGAGGAGTTGTTGAAGGTAAAACTAGAATTGTGGAAACATGTAGCAAATCAATTCCCCGAGCTTGCTACTACTTCCTCACAAATAGGATCACAAAATAAGATACCAGAGATACCCTTAGAAAATATTGGAGATGTAAGCGAAGGAGAGGAAGGTAACACTTATCTTCCGATAACCCATCAGGGCTACACCACGAAAGCCATCTTAGATTCAGGAGCCGGAGTAGCCATAGCTACCACCGCTTTATGGAAACGTTGGGGTAAGCCAGCATTAAGACCCACCAGGATGAAGCTACAAATGGCTGACGGACACATAGAAAAACCATTAGGCTTACTAGAAGGCATATCTCTCACCACTTGTGGTGTAGAATTTGAGCATACTTTTGCCATTTGTGACTTTGCAAAAAATCATGCTTATGAGATGATATTGGGACGACCATTCATGCGTCAGTTGCAAATTGTACAAGATTGGGGAACTAATTCTTTGTACTTGCAACATTTAGGAGTGACTACCAAAGTCAATCAGGATGAGATGGATCTAAGACAATGTGTTCATGAAAGCGATTATCTGAGCATACTAGAGACTGCACACCAAGGTGTTGCAGGAGGTCATTTTGGACCCGATAGGATAATCAAAGCCATCCTCTTTGCAGGATTATGGTGGCCCACTCTTCACATGGATGCTCATACCTATGTTAAGAGATGTGATGTGTGCCAAAGAACTCAGTTTCCTACTCGCAGAGATGAAATGCCATTGAAACCCATGATGGGTGGATGTGCATTTTCAAAGTGGGGTATAGACTTTGTAGGACCCATTAACCCCCCTGCAAAAGGTACACATGCCGAATACATTATTGTTGCCACAGATTATCTCACCAAATGGGTAGAGGCAAAAGCCACAAAAAAGAATGATGCATACACGACTGCAAAATTCTTATTTGAAAATATCTTTACGAGATATGGATTGCCTATAGAGTTAGTGAGCGATCGAGCCACTCACTTTCTAAACCAAGTCATTGAATATTTGTTACAGGATTTTATGGTGATTCACAAGAAATCCGCATCATATCATCCTCAGGCCAATGGTCAGGCTGAAAGCACTAACAAGATCCTTTGTAACGTACTGACGAAACTCGTGAACAACAAACGTTCAGATTGGGACAAACAGTTACACCACGCTGTTTGGGCATATCGAGTGGCCTACAAGACCGTACTCAATGCAACTCCCTTTCAGATGGTTTTTGGTCAGAATGCTGTGCTCCCTTTGGACTTCTTGATACCGACCCTTAAGGTTGCACAAGAACATCAGTGGACCGGCCATGAATTATCAACGAGAATAATGGACTTGGAACGATTAGGAGAAACCAGGCTAAAGGCAGCAGCGGGAATATATGCGGCAAAGAAGCGACAGAAAGCATATGTTGATGCACATGTGAAAGATAAAGGCCTAAAAGAAGGAGATTTAGTTCTAGTATATACGCTAAAGCAACACGCACGTAAGTTAGAAAAGTGAGGTTATGGACCTATGATCATTAACAGACTCTCGACAAGTGGAGCAGTACAGTTAGCCACCTTAGAAGGAGACGTAATGCCTAATTATATTAGTGGCTGTAGAGTCAAGCTATACCAGGAACCTCTTACTGAGGATATGCTTAGACGACTCACGTTGGCAAAGAAGCATAAGGAGGAAGAAAATAGAATACGAGCGGAAGCTCAGGCAGAAGCTATAGAACGCATTAAGCGCATGAAGTTAAGAAGACAAGGACTAGGGAGAGAACATTATAATCATCTCGAAACTACACCCAGATACCCCATGGCCATGTGTGAAGTAAAGTCAACCACTCATCCTAGCATAGTGGACAGGAGACCATTCATTACAGTTAGGCTAGAGCACGGCAACCCTTGCCAAGAGCTCAGGGCTTTAATTGACTCAGGTGCTGCGACTAGCGCGATTAGATGGTCCCACTATAAGGATTCAGGAATAGAAATGCGGCCAATTGAGGCATACCTCATAGGGCTAGGAGGCATGAAACCCCTTGCATGGGTGAGGTGGACCTTCCTATCCTCATTAAGGATGTGACCATGACAGCGAAGCCACTAGTGTGCCATGATGACGACCTGATACCCTAATCCTTGGCCAAGATTGGCTATACAATCACTCAGTGGACCTAAATCTTAGACAAGGCTCCTTACAGATTGGAACCTTAGAACAGAAGCGAGTGATACCGCTTGACTTCCCTAACGGCATTCCGACTGAGGTTTGTAACCCTAGACCCTATGAAATACATGCGACGGAAGACCGGAAGATCTTTGGCCAGATCAGTCACGTCACGTCTACACCAACCCACTCGGGCTTGGTTATAGACAGTTGTCAATCAGAAGGACGACAGGAGATCTTCCCTGGGGCTTCCTGCAAACTAGAAGGGGCAGCTACCCAACCGCTAGGGCAGATGGACACAATCAGCGGTCAGGTGGGTTGCATCAGCGGCCAAATGAGCACAATACCCTGCGGTGCTCATCCTTCCAAACTTGCTGCGGACTGGCCTAGATTAAAGATAAAGAACAATTCACTTCCTAATGGGCAGGTCACGCAAGTGTTGGATCTCCCTTCTTTTCCAAAGCAGAGCGTCCAATGGACCTCTCAAACCCAACCACGAAGGAGTCAACCACAACAGAGGAACCCAGACCGACGACACCACCAGACAAGGCAAAGACAGCAGCAGTATCAAAATCACAGAACAAGTGGCACGAGACAAATATGGGTGCCAAAAGAACAGCAACCACAGCCTATTGGCAACACTGCAGACAAGAACAGGACAAAGTTTCAAAAAAAGCAGAGTCAGCATCCAAAGTCCCCTCGATCTTCTTCTACAAGTACAAATACTCGACAGATTTGGATCGCCACGAAGTATTTTACCAATCGACCCACACCCATGCAGATTTGGGTACCCAAACAATGTATTATAGCCCAACCCTCAAGCCATGTAATATATACCCCTCAGAAATCTTTCCATCCTTCAAGACCACCAAGCCCGATACCACTTTTTGCCCCTCAGCAGAAACACACCACCCACTCAAAGACTCTTAGGAAATGGATACCGAAACGTATCCAGACGTCTTCTTGTACCCCCTTATCTAACAATTCTCCCACCCCGTTTAAACACCACCCTTGTAATAATTCACCCTCAACTAAACCTTGTATGAATTCACACACCATAACCCCATGTCCCGCATGATAAAAGCTCATCAAGAAATGTATGTATAATGTGACCATGTAGGCGTCTAGAGACATGCATTAGCTCTGCAAAAAAAATCATAGCATCAATCACTTCACGACACTTGGCTACACGGGTTACACATCGGTTATGGAAAGGGATTGCGGTCTCACCTTAATGGGATCATAATTAATTTCCATACTAATGTGCTAATCCTTTGTAGCAGATCTTTTCCATTAGCTCGTTTGTCATCATGCAAACCGAAGAAGGACCATCAGATGCTGGCCCAAGCACACCAATGGCCAACATTGGAGAATTACTCGCGGAATCTCATCCGACGATGCAACCACCAGAGTTTCAAGGTTTTCCAGGACCCATGCCAATAGACGATCCTCCTAGAGGATATACTGAGAAGATTCATCGTAATTCTCACTAGTTTCAAGGCCTAGCAGGACCATTAGCAGACGCTGATTTCATATTTGAGGCCAATTTGGCATTTGATTTTCACACATGGGCCAAGTACCAGTTCTTTTCAAGAGAATTTGAAGGACTACAGAATACACAAGATTTAACGCACGTTTGGGCACGAGCGGGATTTACAGAATATTTTAGTGACCCTCTGCCTAAACCTGATTTTACAGATGCTTTACCTAGTAACCACCTTGACAGCCTCAGAGAACAAGGATCTACCCGGCACATTCATGTTACCATCCTTGGTAAATGATCCTCCATTCAGAAGGTTTTATCTGTCTAAAGATTTAATTCGCGCAGCTCTCAAAATACATGGAACGCACACTCCGACGGAGCGAGAACGGCTAGTTCCAGAGCCGATGAAGCGTGGTGACGTTACTAAGTGGGAGGACATTTCAGCAATAACCCCTGAGCTCTCCAAGCCATTGCGGATATGCATGCAGCATTTTGCTTTCCTAGCTCAGGATCGTTTTACCATGCCCCACAAAAGAATCTGGTTTGGATTATACTTAGCATGTACTGGACCTCAAACGGTTGATCTAGCTAGCTGGATAATTGATCAGCTCTATTTGGCACAACATAGATGGGAACGAAAGAAAGTCATCAATGGATGCTGTTCGCTTACGAGAATTATATATATGTGCTTGGCGTATGACTTACCGATCGAGCGTGCCATGACCAGTGAGGAACTGAAAGCATTCAAAGGGACCACTAAGAAGGCTAGAAAGTCTAGCAAAGGCAGAGTCGGAAAGCGGATGAGAGGCACTATCCCGTGCTTACAAGTCCCGGAATCACCCTCACCACAACCATCTCCAGAGCAGTCATCGACAGCAGTCACTCCCACAGTACAACCTATTCGTATCAGATTATCAAGACCAGTTGTAACGGAGGGCACCACCAGTACTGTTGCACCTCAAGCAGCCACAACCCCAGAACCTACCACCACTACGACAGAAGTTCCCACCACCATTGGTGCGGAAGCTTTCTCTTTTCCAATACCCCATTTAGAAGCGGAACAAGCAGCGCCATTGGACACAACGTTCGATTTTGATGCTGGATGCATTCTCCAATGAGTTCCAGTTTTCAGAAGGACAAATGTTTTCTCAAGAATTTGAAAGGCCCAGCTACCCTACCACACCACGTGATCAACCACAAGGACAGATCGTGTCTAGCTCTGATGACGAAAGAACAACAACCGATGACGACGAAGGCGATGACGAAGCCAGCCAAGGCACTCCTGAATCCCAAGAACATGGATAGATAGATGAACAAGGACAACAAACAGACACCCACGGTGATACAAGTACCCATGAAGATGAAATTTGTGAAGCAGCATCTTACACACTGGCTATTAAGAAGCTGTATAGAACTATGGAAAAAGTTTGGGCACGCAAAAAGATGACTGAGGAAGAGAGTCAAGCCATAATAGAACAGGAACTTGTCACATGCGGATTCGAAGAGGCATACATCAAAGGATTCAGAGAGTTAGTCAAATCAGTAGGCTCCAACGAAGCCCTCAGGTACTTGCAAAGAAAGCCACTACCACAGTTTGACCCCCGCCGAGGACGACTACTTTCAAAGCCTGGCAAATACATTCGTGTACCAACAGGAGCACAGTCTTCAGAACAAGCCAGGGAGGCACGCCTCGTCCCCGAAAGTTCGTTGGCAGCAAAAACCATCCTTGTAGATTCCCCACCCCACGCTACAACTGTACATACCTCAGTAGTCACCGAAGTACCAACCACCCCAACCGCTCCTCCATCTCCGCCCGTCCACCCAGCCTCCCCTCTTCACCCTCCTTCTCCCCGACTAACATCTTCTATCGCTGGTGGCGTAGCAGAAATCGTCTTTACGACCACTAACCCCACAATTCCCGCACCCACTAGACCTAGTCTACCCCCTCACACATCCACCTTTCTCTCCAACCCATTCCTCCATCCATCTTTCCCGTCCTTCCCCACACATCCATGACCCCTTTTCCCCTTCCCACCGCCATTAACCTTCTCCCCAGTCTCACCTCCCCGACCCACTGTAACCCCTATTTCCCCTTTCCACCAAGCTGCTCCAGCCAGCCCCCCTGTAAATTACTCCTCAACCTTTGTAAATCCCGTATTTACACCAGCACAAGCACCCACAGTCACACCCATATTCACAGTCACCGCATTGGACACGTCATGGACATCTCACCACCTACTGCACCATCACTCACTTCACTCACGGCACAAACATATTTAGGCACCTCACAATTTTCCACAATCACCACAGCATCCACCTTCCCACCCCCGTTCCCCGTTCCCTTTGCATCTACACCCACTACATCTTCATTTAGCACCCCATTAATACTATCACCCATGGTAGATAATGCATTTCAACAGATGTTCATGTGTATGAAGCAAGTAAGAGATGAGTTCACATCTCTTGGCAATAATTATCAGCAGCTGTAGAGGACAACCACTGACTTACAGTCGCAGCTTAATTTATTGTCTATTGAGAATGCCTCACTGAACAGCTGCTACCAAGAATTACGAGAGGCCTATCATAAATTAGAACTAGAAAGCGAAGAAAAGACCAAGGAAGCCACTGCTGACCTAGATAACTTATTAAGAGCCCAAACAGTCCGCAATGCAAAGCTAACACAAAACATGGGCTTACTCAGAAGACATCTAGCAGCAGCAAAGGAGGAAAACCAGCGCCTACAGTATCAGAACCGAGAAAACTTAGAAGCAGCTCTTGACCACCCAGACCAACCTTTGAGTCCTAGTCGGTTCAAAAAGCCATTCCCTCAGACTCAATGAAGATGCTGCTAGAAGATCATGTAAGACTGCTAGATGAATACGATCGCATGAATGAGGAGTTACAGAAACTCAAAGAAGATCACAAATTACTCCAATTACGAGCACCGGCACACCAAGACATACCAGCACCTGTGGACCCCTCTCCTGACATCTTAGAGGAACTCAACGCATTAAGGGCCCAGGTATCGAACCTTGAATCAAGGATTGCAGTATATGAAGCAGCACCAAGGCCAGATTCCCCACCTGAGCTACCAGCTGAGGAAGAAACTGTCACCATCCCGGTGGAGGAAACGTTTGAAGAGGCGTACGAGCCACAACCCATCCCAGTGTTGCGGAAAAGTGGTATACTTTCTTTACTCTGATACCACTCCTTGTCGACACGACGAAGGCTGAGCCTTAGTAAGCCTGCGGAAATCGCCACGCCCAAGAAGAACTAAGCTAGAGTGATTCAGAACACTTCTGTAATCAACCAATAGCTTAGCGAAGTCTAGCTCTTAACATAAAAGACTGTGTTCTAAATTCTCTGGAAGAAATTTCATCGAAACTTCACCAGACTGTCACTGGACTGACACCGTAATCGTACCGGAATTGTACCGGAATGAACTTCAAATCTATTTATAATTACTTCAAGTGAACATACATGAAGTAAGGAGGTGATGCGTGAACTTTCTTGACTTACTGAACTTTTTCTGAAGTTTAAGAGAAAACTCCACCAGTCAGACAACCTTTTTCCGGTCACACTTTGTACTGTGTATAGATATCCTTTTCACCGGAAACTTTGATCAACTGAAAGTAGAGATGTCTAGCTACAAAATGAGCTATCTCTCACACAAAACTTCGCATTACTCTGCGAGATCTACTTCGTTCTTCTGCCGGAAAATACTTTTATAGTAAGAACTGCAACTGACCGAGAATGCGGTTACTGAGAAAACGTTAACTGTTAACTAACTTTAAAACATACTCTGTTTCTTCCGCACACAAACAATACGCACAAACGTCCACATGAACATGTGTTTTCTATTAGAGAAGATGTGTACAAGTGAGCTTGGCCTCTTCTTGCTCAAGCTACAGAAACTCTCCTATACTGAGTAGTTTCTTATTACCATCTTTCTCTCATATGAATACCCGATATCTCAGGCTTCTGTTATTCATCTATACATACGCGATCTATGGCGTCTTCTACGTTACATACGCGATCTATGGCGTCTTCTACCTCTCTCTCTGTATATCTGTATCTCTGCGTCTCTGCGCATCTGCTATATCTCTCTTCACCTCTCTCTCTCTCTGTTTTCGATTCTTGATTGATATATATATAGTCCTCATTCTTCCATGCTCTTCTGCGCACGTTCTTGTTTGCACTTCCCTTCTATTATTCCTTTGCACGTTCTCTCTATGTACAGTTTGATTTGGTGTACCGTATTCTGATTCTGGGAGATTCTGTACTGTACATAACGGTCGTGGATTTGTCCCTCCACTAAGGCTTTTGATTTTCTCTGATTCTGCTTCCTTCTTTTTCTCTTTTTATGTCTGTTTGTCAAATTCGTGAGTGTTTCTTCAACAGCTCCCCCTCAATCACTAATTTGACATCTTCCGGTCTTTCATATATCTTTCTTTCTTTTATACCTGCCATTTCTTTGAATCTGCTTGTCTTCGTTCCATCCAAACTTTTTGTCAGCATATCTGCAATCTGATCTTTTGTCGGAGTGTATACTATTTCTATTTCTTTCTCCATTACCTTTTCCCTCAGGAAATGATACTGAATTTCTATGTGCTTTGTTCTTGTTTCTTCAACAGCTCCCCCTCAATCACTAATTTGACATCTTCCGGTCTTTCATATATCTTTCTTTCTTTTATACCTGCCATTTCTTTGAATCTGCTTGTCTTCGTTCCATCCAAACTTTTTGTCAGCATATCTGCAATCTGATCTTTTGTCGGAGTGTATACTATTTCTATTTCTTTCTCCATTACCTTTTCCCTCAGGAAATGATACTGAATTTCTATGTGCTTTGTTCTTGCATGAAATACTGGGTTTGCTGCAAGATATAACGAACTCATATTATCTCCATGTATGATAGGTATACCTTGATCAATACCCATGCTTTTGAACAAGGTCTGCATCCATATTAGTTCTTTAGCTGCTTCTACAAGTCCTTTATACTCTGCTTCTGTTGACGATAACGCTATTGTGTGTTGCTTCTTTGAACACCAGCTTACCAGCTTATCTCCTAGGTATATCATATACCCGTGTGTTGATCTTCTGTCATCTTGACTTCCAGCCCAGTCTGAGTCACTGTATGCTCTGAGTTTTATGTCGGACGTAAAAGGATAATATAATCCTTCTTTTATAGTTCTTTTAATATATCTAAGAACTCTCTGTCCTGTAACCCAATGTTGATATGTCGGACAATGCATGAACTGTGAGAGAACTCCCACTGCATAACTAAGATCCGCTCTTGTTAGCGTAGCGTAGATTAAGCTTCCTACTAATGATTGATATTTCTTCATATCTTTGAACTCTGGTCCACTATATCTACTGAGTTTATGATTTACTTCAAGCGGTGTTGAAGCTTCTCTGCAATTCTCCATATTAAACTTCTTTAGTAAGTTTAGGAGATACCTTTCTTGTGTCACATATACACCATGATCTGTGTATGTGATTTCCATTCCTAGAAAGTATGACAACTTTCCTAGGTCACTGATCTTGAACTCTCTTTCGAGCAGTTTCTTTACTTCTGTAATTCCTTCATCTGATGTTCCTGTGATTATTAAGTCGTCTACATAAATACAAATGTAGATCATTCCTTCTTCTGTTCTCTTTATGAGTAGACTTGCGTCTGCTTTCAAACTTTGGTATCCAAGTTCGTTTAGATATTTCACAAGTCTGTAATTCCAGGCTCTTGGAGCTTGCTTCAGTCCATAAAGTGCTTTTCTTAACTTACAGACAAAATTCGGGTATCTGGAACTTTCGAACCCTTCAGGTTGTTCCATGTACACTTCATCAGAAATGTATCCATTCAGAAATGCGTTCTTTATATCTAGCTGACTTAGCTTCCATCCTTTTGATGCAGCTACAGCGATTACTGTTCTTATGGTTGACATTCTTGCCACCGGACTAAACGTCTCATCGTAATCTATGCCATGCTTCTGTGCATAGCCTTTGACCACCAGCCTTGCTTTGTGTCTGGCTATCCTCCCATCTGCAAATTTCTTTATTTTGAAAACCCATTTATTTCCGATTACTTTCTTACCATTTGGTTTCGGAACAAGTTCCCATGTCTTGTTCTCTTCCAGTGTGCTGATTTCTTCTTCCATTGCTTCTTTCCATTGCTTTTGTCTTTAGCTTCATCATAGCTCTGTGGTTCTTCATCATCTTTGACCATATATGCATAGTCTTTCTGAGTTATGTATGACGTATCATACGAGTACCTTTCTGGTTGTCTTCTATTCCTGTTTGACCTTCTTGGTTCAAACTCTTCATATGTATCTGAATGCACTTCTTCATTGTCTTCATTTCTCATACCTGATCCGTTCCTGGACGTACTTGCCTGCATATGGTTTTCATCTCTGTTTACCTGAACAATTGATTTCCCTTTCTCTCTTCTTTTTATTTCTTCTTCGAATTCTTCAGTCGTATGACTTTGATCTGCATACCAGCTTTTCTGTTCATCAAATGTAACATCTCTGGACACAGTAAATTGTTTGGTTAGAGGATTCCATAACCTGTATCCCATCTGCTTTTCATCATATCCGACGAACACATATTTCTCTGCTTTTGGTTGAAGCTTATGTATGAGTTGAGACGGTACATAAGCATACGCTACTGATCCAAACACTTTGCAGTGATCAAGTGTTGGCTTCTTTCCCCACCATGCTTCATAAGGGGTCATTCCTTCCAATGTTGTACATGGTAATCTGTTTACCAAGTATGTAGCTGTGTTTATAGCTTCAGCCCAAAGATAATTTGGACAATCTTTTTCATTTAGCATAGCTCGTGCGAACTCGACTAGAACTCGGTTCCTTCTTTCTGCTACTCCATTTTGTTGTGGT
Organism: Ceratopteris richardii; assembly: GCA_020310875.1. Classification (NCBI taxonomy): domain Eukaryota; kingdom Viridiplantae; phylum Streptophyta; class Polypodiopsida; order Polypodiales; family Pteridaceae; genus Ceratopteris; species Ceratopteris richardii. The sequence goes on along the minus strand of CM035440.1, from coordinate 117,086,241 downwards.
GTATATCTGCAGGTTATTTCTCTTTTAATACCTGCATTCCAAAGATAGTCATTGAATTCTCGAGAGAAGTATTCTCCCCCTCCATCAGACCTCAGTCTTTTAAGTTTTTGTCCGGTAAGTCTTTCAGCATATGCATGAAAATGCCTGAAGGCTCCAAACACTTCTGATTTCTCTTTCAAAACATAAACAGTTATCCACCTTGTTGCATCATCAATGAATAGAACATAGTACCTTGATCCGCTGATTGATCCTTCTTTCGTTGGCCCCCATACATCTGTATGAATAAGCTCGAGTACTTCATCATGTTTGAATCCTTTCTTCTGGAAAGGTAGCCTATGGGCTTTTCCTAACTGACATACTTCACACTTATGAATCATATGTTGATTCTGTATATTTGGTAATCCCAATACTGACTGATTCGTTATCATAGCTTTAATTCCTTTTTCATTGAAATGACCCAATCTCTTATGCCATAAATCAAGTTCTGTAATTACCTTTTCTCCATGTGTGAGCAACGCTTGGCCAATGTTCCCTTGTACTCTTAAAGTAAAGAGTCTTCCTTCTTTCTTTCCAGAAACGATCTGATTGTATCCGTTCTCGGGATCTTCTACAAATACACCTTTATTTGTAAATCTGACCTGAAAACCTTTCTCAACTATCTGTCCCACGCTAATCAAATTTTTCGGTATTGTTGGAACATACAAAACATTGGTTAGCAAAACTGCTCCATTCTTGCATTTTACTTTTCCAATTGAGTGTACGCTATGTCTCGTATTGTCACCTGTTTGAACAGTGTGACTAGAACTACCTTTTTCTAGTTCTGACATCAGTTCTATATTTCCTGACAGATGATTAGAGCATCCAGAATCAATGTAAAATACCTTTAGGTCTTCGTTTTCCGATGTGCTGATAGAGTTCATCATCAACGATGTATGACTTTCATTCTGCGTGTCGTTTGCGTAGTTGTTGTAGGTGGTGTTGTAGGATTGATTCTGTCCCCAACTTCTTATTCCACCTCTACCATAGCCTCCTCTTTGATTTTGTCTTCCTCTTTGATATCTTCCGCTTCTGCCTCTGCTATTACTATTTTGATTTTGATTTGATCCTTGTTGATTGTGCCAGCAATCATGAGCCAAGTGATTACTGAGTCCACAGATCCAGCAAGCCTTCTTGTTGGTATTCTGGTTACTTCTTCCTCTTCCAAAGCCTCTTGCTCTTCCTCTGCCAGTGCCTTTACCTCTTGCGTAATAGGCCTGAGAACTCGACTCTTCTTCGTCTTTTGTCTTACCTTTGTCTCTCTTTTTGTTCTTCATGTACATTGCAGAGCTTTGTCCTTTATCTGCATCTCCTTTCAGGTCTTGCTCATATGTGAGCATCAAACCAAGCAACTGATTTAAATCTGGCATAAAATGATTTAAGGAGAGTTCAGTTGATAGTACGAAAGGTTTCCACCTTTCATCTCCTCTCAACCTTGTGAGCACTTGCGCTATCAATCTATGATCTTCGACTTCTTCATTTATGGATCCAAGACTATCTGCTAGATCCTTCATTTTAGTGACATAGTCACTTATGCTTTGACTCGACTTCTTTTTGAATGTCGTAAATTCGGACCATAAGCTAGCCTTCCTGGCTTTCGTAGTATTTTGGAAATGATCTTCCAATGCACTCCATATGTCCTCTGCTTTCTCCAAACCTCTGATATGTGGTAGTAGATGATCTGTTACGGTATTATAGATGTAGGCTCTTGCCGTTGCATCTTTCTTCTGCCACAGCTTCAAGGCTTCTAATTCTTCTTTTTCCGGTTGACTATCATCTTCAAAGGTCGGCTTCTTTTCTTCTCCGGTCACGTACATCATTAAGTCCTTACTCATAAGTAAGGCTTCCATGCGCATTACCCATGCGGGATAATTATCTCTGTCTAGCTTATCAATAGTAACGTGGTCTGCCATGATCTTCTTGTTTCTGTTACTTCTGTTGAACTTTTGTGAATCTTTCTGCTCTTAAGAATCTTTCTCGTTCTGGTTCCACTCGTTGTGGTTAACCGGCTCTTGTTTCCAATAATGGTGAATACTCTGGGCTTTGATTAGATATGGCTCTGGCTCTGATACCACTGTTGCGGAAAAGTGGTATACTTTCTTTACTCCGATACCACTCCTTGTCGACGCGACGAAGGCTGAACCTTAGTAAGCCTGCGGAAATCGCCACGCCCAAGAAGAACTAAGCTAGAGTGATTCAGAACACTTCTGTAATCAACCAATAGCTTAGCGAAGTCTAGCTCTTAGCATAAAAGACTATGTTCTAAATTCTCTGGAAGAAATTTCATCGAAACTTCACCAGACTGTCACTGGACTGACACCGTAATCGTACCGGAATTGTACCGGAATGAACTTCAAATCTATTTATAATTACTTCAAGTGAACATACATGAAGTAAGGAGGTGATGCGTGAACTTTCTTGACTTACTGAACTCTTTCTGAAGTTTAAGAGAAAAATCCACCAGTTCAGACAACCTTTTTCCGGTCACACTTTGTACTGTGTATAGATATCCTTTTCACCGGAAACTTTGATCAACTGAAAGTAGAGATGTCTAGCTACAAAATGAGCTATCTCGCACACAAAACTTCGCATTACTCTGCGAGATCTACTTCGTTCTTCTGCCGGAAAATGCTTTTACAGTAAGAACTGCAACTGACCGAGAATGCAGTTACTGAGAAAACGTTAACTGTTAACTAACTTTAAAACATACTCTGTTTCTTCCGCACACAAACAATACGCACAAACATCCACATGAACATGTGTTTTCTATTAGAGAAGATGTGTACAAGTGAGCTTGGCCTCTTCTTGCTCAAGCTACAGAAACTCTCCTATACTGAGTAGTTTCTTATTACCATCTTTCTCTCAGATGAATACCCGATATCTCAGGCTTCTGTTATTCATCTATACATACGCGATCTATGGCGTCTTCTACATTACATACGCGATCTATGGCGTCTTCTACCTCTCTCTCTGTATATCTGTATCTCTGCGTCTCTGTGCATCTACTATATCTCTCTTCACCTCTCTCTCTCTCTCTCTGTTTTCGATTCTTGATTGATATATATATAGTCCTCATTCTTCCATGCTCTTCCGCGCACGTTCTTGTTCGCACTTCCCTTCTATTATTCCTTTGCACGTTCTCTCTATGTACAGTTTGATTTGGTGTACCGTATTCTGATTCTGGGAGATTCTGTACTGTACATAACGGTCGTGGATTTGTCCCTCCACTAAGGCTTTTGATTTTCTCTGATTCTGCTTCCTTCTTTTTCTCTTTTTATGTCTGTTTGTCAAATTCGTGAGTGTTTCTTCAACACCCAGGCGGACGCGTCACGGCCGAAGGCCAGATGACTTACGAACTCCCGACTCCCGCGTGGATGAAGACAATTGAGGAACTTGGGACAACACACTCAGCTAGAGTAGAGGCACAATTACATGCCATGGCGATGATAGAAGAAAGAATTTTACAGTCTCCATTCTTTGCTCATTTGGCCCTGCGATGATACATATATGGGCACGAGCTACAGTATAAACCGTATTTTATGTTAATGGCCGAATACCAGTTAGCCATTGAGAAAGAAACAGGTAAGAAACCATCGCATGCGACTCAGTTCGAGGAGGACGATTTGTCACTAGATGCGCAACAAGGAGAGATCTATCAACCAGAGTGGCGGAAAGATTTACTACAGAAGTATCCAGAAATGATGAGTACATGGGTAAAGGCACCTTTGCATTTGAAGTACAACCCATGTTGGGGACCAGTACCACGACGCCGCTCCTGGACTGCCTTCGCTATTAAGGTACAAAACAATAAACAGTTCCAGGATTGGTTGAATTACCCCTATTTTAAGCCACCCATCGAGTTACCAACTGTAGGCTACATGATGGCTACAATTCGCCACTGGCTCCCTAGACTAAAGCATATGGACGATATAGCGGCGCACATGACTGTCAAAATCTTTGACATGATGCAAATGATTTTTAAAGTCTTCCGACGCGTCAAGGCACCTCATGTAAACACCCCGGGCTTTGAGCATGGCAATTTCGATCTGGTATATGATATGAGTACAATGCCATCGCTACAGGTGTGTTATGTCTGGCATTGCAGAATAAAGTACCTACCGGCGTGCTACAAGCAGACATTCGAAGAGATGTTCACAACCGGCTTCTGGGAATACCATTCAGAGGTATTCATAAGCAGGCCTACACATTTATTACACTTATTTGCCTGTGAACGAATGGTCTATTCCACACACTATCAACTCCCGCCACCGGAAGAACCGCAACCAATCGACTGGGAGAAACTTGAGGCTGATCTGGCCCGAGGCATTCGTATCTCCGAGCACACCCTCGCTCAAGACCTCCTACAGAACTATATCCGGCAGACCTTACAACAAGGTTCTGTCAGGGACGACAGAAGCGAGAGGGAGGGGGGTGTTGGAAGTAGCCAGAGGCATAGAAGACGCGGAAGCATGTAACGACGGAGCAGGGAGCTAGTGGAATCTTTTTTCAAAGAATCATGTTTTAGAAATACTTTTCAAAAACCTCCAACAGTGATTTTTATCACTAATGTAACATATGCAACATAGAAAAACCCTTTTCTTAATTTCTAGCTCCATTTTGTGCAAGCCGAGGAGTCCTCGAGCTTGAGGAGCTTAGGTAGAACAAGTTTATCAATTTTCATTATTTTTAGACACCGTTTACCCTTCCAAATAGCATCTAGGACCTAATTTTTAACTATGCCGGTCACTAGATGTGAAACCGGTCAAAACTAGTCTAGAAACTATAAAAAGAGCTAGAGAGCTCATTTTTGAGGTTAGCTTGTTGGTTAGTGTGAGCTTAGAGCTATTTTGAGCTTGTAAGAGTGTTCTTGAGTAATAGAGCTAATTTCCCACCTTCCATTGTGTCTTGCTTGTCTCTTCATTGTGTGTGTGTATGTGTGTGTGCATCTTGGTGCTTCTCACCTTCACTCTCACATCATCTCACATTCACGATCTTCATATCACTCCTATCTCTTCCGTGGATTGACAATTAAGGAGGTGAAGCTTCTTAACGTGGTCCTCACCATTGTGCTAGAGCAACACTTGTAGAGGCCACCACCTCCCATGCACTAACATAAAATGTAATATGACTGTTTTTGTGTTGTGGTAACAACTATGGCCTACGAGTATTTGAATTTTCTAACAAGATTTACCTCATTTTTTAGAGTCACTTACTTTATTGATATCGCCCTCCCTTTTGCATTTTTGAGTGTGATTTTTCATTACCTTAGCTTTCCATTTTAACTACTCATTCAAATTGGATTCAATATCTCATCTAAATGTTGTTTTACTTTCAATTATATGTTCAATATTAGTATCCTCGGCCTCTTAGTTTTCTATTTTTTTATCACGTTGAGATGTAGTCCACTCCAAGTTCTCACAAACTCGAATTGGCATCAAGTGTAGCATCAACATAATGTCAATCCGATGGAAGATAATTGTTGGTGTGAAGACCTCCACATTCACGACATGTCAATCAAGAAAGATACATGCATAGGTACACACATGCATGCAGGCTACTTCCACAAGCAAGAAGATGCTAACTCCAAGAAAATCACTTTCATTCATAAGAATAGAGAAGAATACATGCTAAGCCTAAAAAATTAGAGTTCATTCAACTAGACTAGGGAAGAATACAAGAAAAAACTAAAAAATGAGATCCCATTGTCTTTAATAGAAAATTTTAAATTTTGGAGCCTATTCAGGATGTCCACCCTAACTAAAAAAAGTTCATTAACCTTCATTTGACCTCTAATTCGATATTCAAAATATTTAGAAAGATTCTAGTGACTTAGGCTATTAGTCTACAAGCTCAGAGACTCATGTACAAAAGTGGACTATAATTACAGATAATTATGACTTTACACATGTTTCCAATAGGGTATTTTTAAGTGTAAATGGCCAAATTGATGGGGAATCTAGAAAAATATGGCCCCCACTTGGCATCGGTTTCACTTTGATATCTTCATTTAGCTCCATAGCTTTGATTTGACACAATCCCAACTTTCTTCTTGTCCTTTGCTTGAATCATGTCCGCTTCTATGATTTTCTATTCCAAAAACTCCCCCCTTCTTCATTCGGTTATCCTTGTTATATGTTGGTGTTGTCTCCTTTGGGAAAGCGTGGGTGTTGATGCACCTTTGCTTTGTATTGTTCTTGCAAAAAATGATAATACATGATTACACAAGCTTCTTGGATTTTTTTTCTTTTTTATGTGTGTTTTGTAGTAGTGGGCATACCACTTAGTGCAATGCATGAGGTTTTTTTTAGAAAGAAAAGAGTGCCTTGTGCACAGCATTGTAGAGTGGCCCTATACATGCCTACTCTGAAATGCAAAGAAAATAAATTTTGTGAAAACAAAAAAGTTCTTAAGCAAAGTGCTCAAGGGCTTACTGAAGAAGAGGTATCCTATTATAGACATTCAAAATATTTCATCTAAGGAATGTATGATTGGCTATGACATTCAGAATTGTGGTATTTCCTATTGCAGATGTAGAATTTGAAACTAGTATAAGAAAATACATCTTGAAGAGGAATGTATGACTATTCAAATATTTGACCCTTAGTGGTCCATGACACATCTTAATCAATTACTCCATGAAGAGCAATGTGAGAGTCTTTCCACGTCAACCTAGCTTTCATGTACCTCCTCTAGATGTTTTGATAAGACAGCCATCAATTTGGAATGTGATTCCACCCTTTGGATCAAGAATTGTTGTACTTGCAATATATGTTCAAAGATAGATTTGTATTGTGTGTGCTCTATTTGGAATTTGGATTGCTTATAAATCATAATATGGACTCTTTTGTGACAACCAAATCTTCTAATATGAATCATGTGCCATCAGTATGAATAAGATTCTTTCCACAAGAACCTTTATTGACATCTTTAAGAACCACATAATAGTTGCAACTCTGCATGGATTACTATTCATTTGCAATTAAACATTACTAACAAAAATGAAATTGCACAGGTGATGAATGATGCCACATTATAATGTATCTTTCTTGTGCATAGGAGATCGCAATGATGTTGACTACAAGGACATGTAATGCTGTCCTAATTCGATTGTACCTAAAGTGAAGAAGATCTTAGAATAAGTGCAAAAAATAGGGTTGTGCAATAAGCACATGGTTCTTGCATAGACAGTCTTTTTCTTTTACTATTGAAGCTCCTCTAAATATGACTAGAACGTTCAATCCGAAATTAACTCTAGAGTTCTAGTAAGCTTTGTATGGTTGTTGAGGATGTTACTGGCTAGGCAACCCATGTTTGGCTAGTCTTAGTGGAAGACCGCTCCTTTTTGGATGGTGGTTTCATTAGCTTATGGTTGCCACCATAGCGTTTGCTTTGGCAAATGATTCATATATCCTTGTTTGGGAGCTACGAGCATGTGACTTAGATTGTGCTTTGGCTTTGGCTTCCAAAACATATGCTGTTGAAGCTCAAGGTCAAGGACAAAGCATGGAAGCGCATCAAAGAAGTGGACACACAAGAAGAAGGAGCAAGTAGGGAGCTCCAAGAAGCACCTATCAAATTTTGAGATGAAATCCCTATAAAAATAGTGATTGTTATCACTAAAAACCATTGTAAATACCATTTTCCGTTTTTGCAACTCCATTTTGTTCAAGCCGAGGAGTCGTCGAGCTTGAGGAGTATTAGAACTATCATCCTATCAATTCTCATAATTTTTAGACTCCGTTTGAGCCCTCAAATACACCCCGGAACCTTTTTTTTAACTAGGCCAGACACTAGGTCTGGACAGGGCCAAAACCACTCAAAAAACTATAAAAAGGGCTGGAGAGCTCATTTTGGAGGCTAGCTTGTTGTAGATTTTAGCTTTGTAAGAGAACTCTTTTGCAATCGAAGTCCGTCCATTGTTCCACTCTTTGCTCTTACCTTGTGCACGTGTGTGTGTGTATGTGTGTGCATGCTTGTGTGCTTTCACTCACGCACTTGTTCCATCACTTGCTCGCGGACTTCATACCGGTCCTCACGTCTCCAAGGATTGAGATTTATGAGGTGTATCTCCTCACGTTGGTACTCACCATTGTGCTAGAGTGACACCAAATTTGGCGTCGTTGCCAGGGAGAGAGCTTGGAGGACGAGCGTGTGACGGTAAGACGTAGAGTAGCGACGTTGGAAGGTAAAAAAATCACCATTTTCAGTTCAGTTTCTGAGTTTTTCTCCTTCTTCATCTTCATCATCATCACCATCTTCTCCCACCTTCATCTTCTCTGATTTTTTTTCATTTTTGAGTGTACATTCACTTCGTATTTCATTTGCAGCTGTGAGGAATAAGTGATGAGGGTGCTCAGAGCAGAAGCGCTGAAGAAACGTGCTTGAAAACCTCTCAAAACTTCAGAAATCTAATTCAATATCACGGAGTGACAAGAACAGCATCTGGTATCACGCAGGTGGTATCGCCAGTTTGGAGATAGATTTTTGCATCTACAGGCTGATAGGAGTGACAAGGAGGACACAAGGTACTCATATTTGCAAAAAATTTTGAATTTGGGTGTGAAAATCTCCAAGTATCGTGTCCGGTTGAGTTTTGGTATCGCAATACTATAACTCCCATGTATCGCGATACTTGTTGAGGTATCGTATCGTGCATGCCCACTTGAGGTATCGCGATACCATTCTGGTATCGTATCGTCAAGTGCTGGTATCGCGATCGCAGTCATTCCGGTGGTATCGTATTGCGAGGTCAAGAGGTATCGTATCGTGCACCTAGTATTGTTCGTCTCTTATTCTAGTATTGTATCGTGCACTTTGTGGTATCGTATCGCGTAGCACAAGCAGTATCATATCGCGATTGGAGTGGTATCCTATTGTCCACAAACTGGTATCGTATCGCCACTTGCATAAGTATCGTATCGCGAGCAAAGTCGGTATCGTATCGCCTCCTATTTTGGTATCGTATCGTTCGGTGCCTTAGTATTGTATCGTGCAAAGATCTAGTATCGTATCATCTGATTTTTGGTATCGTATTGCATCAGGTCAAGTGGTATCGTATCGTCTACTGGGCAGTATTGTATCGTTTACAGACTGGTATCGTATCATTTACAGACTGGTATCGTATCGTGACCACTTTTAGTATCGTATCGTCTAAGAGAGCAGTATCATATCGTGGACTCGGTATCGCCTTTGTGGTATCGTATCATCTAAGGTGGTATCGTTTGAAGTGGTATCGTCTGCAGTGGTATCGTGAAGAACAAAGGTATCATATCGTGGAAATCTAGTATCGTATCGCCTGTCCTGAGTTCCCAGAGAGATCCTGTTTCCCTGTTTTAAACCCCAGAACCCTGAACTGGCATAACTTTCTCATACGAAATCTGTTTGCTGTGATTTTGGTTTTGTTGGAAAGCTCGTGGGGAGTACTACCAAAACTTCCATTGGTTATGGTAAAAATAATACAGGAATTATTAGATAAGGTATTTTAAAGTTGACCCTCAGGGAAACTAGAAAACCAAGGAGTTCCAAAGGATTTTGAGCAATATAAGAGAACTTTGGGACTAAAAGCCAAGGCTTATGAACCTGAGATTTGGCAGACACTTAGGCAAGGATAGACAAAGCATTAGATCATCTGAGGCTAGTGTCAACCATACAGCTAGATCTTGGGCATAACAATTAAGTGGTTATCCTTACGTGCTAAGTTCCGACACAAGTGACTCAGAAATGTCTTTTAGCATGGAAAGACCCGCACGTACCTCAGGTACTGCCTATTTACAAACACCAGAAGGTCCCTATAAGACGCAATTAGAGTATATCAGGACCAACCAATTAGGTGCTCGCATCTATGAGGATGGTCTGAGGCGATCAGTGGTCCAACTCAAAAATTCCGACCAACCCTTTGGACTTGACACCCAGTGGTCAAGTTCGAAGAGGATGCATACATTGATAAGGAAGGAACCATGTATGTGGTTATCAGCCTACCAGATAGGACAGATGAGTTTGGAAACATCATTCCTGAGAATGAGATAGGAGACCTAGAGCAAGGAGACCTAGGACGAGAACCCAAGACCCTTAGAGATAAGTCAGTCTTGACTAGAGTGATCACTCCAGAATGGATTTCCCAAGATAACAAAAGCATAGAGCTATTCTTGAATAGATAAACGGAGGAAGCCTTTTGGAGATTCAAGCAAGATCAACCGAGCCCAATAGTCACCATCTACGAGTTCAAGGATCCGGAGACACCAGGCAAAGTTGTCTACCTAGATCACACCTCAGAGAAGCTGTTCTTCGTAACAGAGCAGGATAGACATGCATACTTTTGGCAGGGTGAATCAATTTTCCCTCCACTAAGATCCAGTGTTTCCCATGGTCTGCAAGGAGCAGGATCATCCAAAGATCATGAAACCCAAAGGGAGAGAACTAGAGAGAGACCAGAGGTAAGCTTTGCAAACACTCTGGGCAGAGACAGATCAGGACATGAGGATGAAAGACCTGAAAGAGAGAGACACAGAGCACATAGGCACCAAAGAGATGAACATGAGTTTCCATTGCCCAGACCTCGAGAGCACTCAAGAACCCTTAGACCCTCTCAAGTTGTCAAGGCAATGAAGAACTATTTTGATGGATTCGGAGATCCTTATGATCATGTGGCTGAGTTCAAACAAGTGCTAAGAGCTGAACAGGTTGAGGACTTGTTCACACAGTTTGAGGCATTTGGTTTGACCCTCAAAGGTACTGCCTTAGCTTGGTTTCAACCCCTGAATAGTCGCAACTATCGAGAGATAGGTGAATTGCTAGAAGAATTCATTTTCGAATTTTCCAAGAGTGGTATCAGGCATAACACATCATCCTTGATCCACAGCTTTAAACAGACACCCCAGGAAACAGTGGGACTTGCAGGAAGAAGGTTTAGACAGTACTTGGAAAGATGCCCTGTGCCAGAATTACCCACAGCAGCCAAACAAGTGGCACTGTTTTTAGATGGCCTATTGAGCACAAAGTTAAGGTCATATGTGTACTTGAAAGAGCCTAGATCCATAGAAGAGTGTGTGCGGATATGCATTGACATAGAAGACAACTTGGGTGAGGAGTTAGGACTATCCAAACTCTATAAGGACTTTGACAGTTCTACTAGTCATACCTCTGGAACATCCAATGAGATAGATGAGATAGCGGAGCAGGTTGCCAAGAGGCTAGGAGTTCAAAATAGACAAATGCCAAGGGTCACCTCATTGAAACGATGTTACAACTGTGGAGGAGACCACATGGCTAATGTTTGCCCAATGATGGCTCAACCCCAAGGAAACCCTAATGCTCTGTATTGCACCATTGAGAGAAAATACACAAACCACACGGCTCAAGATTGTCCCTATAATAGGCAGGCTATTAGACAAAATTATCAGCAACCTTACCAGTAGGGTAGGTATCAGAACTAGTACCAACAGCCATATTATAGGCCACAACAACAATATCAACCTCAATACCAACAACAATATCAAGCACCAAACAGGCCACAGCCAGTCCTGGGAAACCAACCACCAACTCATGCCAATGTGATCCCAGTTAAGTATACGATGGCAAAGGAGAAGCCTAATAGAGCATTGGTGCCACTAACCCCTTTTGTCTCAGAAAATGACTCTCATGCTCATAATTCAGACTATTCCCATGAAGGTAGTCCACATGCTTATTACATAGAGTCACCTGAGCAAAGTGAGACTTCTCAGTATCAATATGAGGCACCACCTATGGAACAAAATTGGGAGCCAGAATACTCCAATGTCATGTATACGAATCCAAATACTAGGCCCCAAGTGAGACATGTAAGACCACAAGCCCCTAGAGGACCATGCTTTAGATGTCAGGGTGACCATTTCATTCGTGAATGTCCCCATCAACCAGCACTTGGACAAGGACAAAACATCACAATACAAGGCTTTTGTCCCGAGTGTGGCAAGGAACATCTTCCTAGAGAGTGTCCCAGGAATCCCTCTAGTGTGCCTAAGGTTACACCCATCAATGTGGTAGGCTTAGTGGCGGATTCAAGTTCAAGTAGCAGTAATGTGGCTCCTGTACAGGCAATTACTAGGGCATAGGCTGCACACCAAGCAAAACCATCTGAGCAATCAGAGTCAAGTGAGTCAGGAGAGCCTAGTAAGAGGAAACCAAGAACATGGAAGGATATCAGAGAGAAGGCTAATCGCAAGTGGAACAAAAAGATATCCGAACTAGAAGAAATCCTAAAGGATACCAAAACAAAAATAGAAGACATTGCATCTCAAAGCCCCTCGCATGCCGAAGCTCCATCCACTCCACCTCATCCCACCCCACCACCCATTGTAAATAGACCGCAACCAGGGTCTGTTCTTGCAGATCCAACCCCAGAAGGCTTGGACATGATGTTCAAGGCCTATCAGGCTCCTCTTCAAGAAGGGCCAATAGCTGTGAACTTGGACAAGAGTTACCCGAGAGCAGACTTAGAGATTGAACGAACAAAAATGTGCATAAAAATGGTAGAAGTAGCTCAAGCTATGCTTGAGACTAGTCAAAAGTTCAATCAGACAAACTCTGTCAAGCCAAATTTGCATTTCCAAGGCTTACTAGAAAGATTAGAGCATTTGGTAAACAAGCCACAGGTTTCTTTACGTCCACAGGCTCAACCAATTATTGAAAGAGGAAGCTTACCACCAAGGAAAGCTTATGTTCCTGATTCCGTGGATGGTGGAACACCTCTTTCAATTCAACAATACTCTCAAGAGTTCTTCCGGGAAATACAAGAAGAGAAATGGGCCAAGGAGAAGGGTAATCCCCCTCCTATTCCTGAGATTGATGACCTTCATGATCAATTTCCTCAAGACATTCCGTCTATCTATGTAGACCAAACAGAGCAACAAGAGGATGAGAGATTAGATTTTGAATCTAATTCTTTACAAGAGTTGCCTCATTTCGCAGGCCCATAGGAATCTGAATCTCTCCATATCAGAGCTCCCACAATATTGGTAAGAAATGAAGACTCAGTGGTTCCAAGGAACACTGATGTCTTTAAGAACACTAAGGTTCAGTGTCATCTCACTGTGGAAGAGCTGCTCAAAGCAAAACCTGAGCTATGGAATCATGTGAAGGATCAAGTTCGAGAACTTGATTCCAATATGCCAAAAGCAAGCTCTAAGCAAAAAGTTCCAGAGATACCTCTAGACAAGATAGGAGCCATGAGCGAAGGTGAAGAAGGTAATACTTATCTTCCGATCACCTATCAAGGTTACACAACCAAAGCAATCGTAGATTCGGGTGCTAGTGTTGCTATTGCGACCACCTCCTTGTGGAAACGATGGGGCAAACCTACATTAAGACCAACTTTGAATGAAGCTTCAAATGGCTGATGGTCATTTTGAAAGACCTCTAGGATTGCTTGAAGGGATAACTCTAACCACTTGTGGTGTAGAGTTTGAACATACATTTGCTATATGTGACTTTGAGAAAAATAATGTCTATGAGATGATACTAGGAAGACCCTTCCTACGACAATTGCAAATAGTACAGGATTGGGGAACCAACTCCTTGTACTTACAGCACTTAGGGGTCACCACCAAGGTCATTTTGAAGGATTACACCTTCAGCGATGCACCACCCCTACAGTGGAATCCTATCCACAAAGCGAAAGAAGATTCTATCTCCGTGCGTTCCGGAAGTTCACCTGACCCATCCTAGCTGCATGAAGATACTCACTTGTGGATGTGCAACATTGCAGAGGAAGAGGAAAAGCGCCTAAAAGAAAGAGAAGAAGGAACTCCCCCAGGAGATAGACCAGTCAAAGACCCAGCCTATACACCGATGATATTTCCAGATGAGGAATTTGAGCCTCATGGTTGGGCAGAAATCTTAGCTACCATGGACATTGCAGTCAATGAAGAACAATGGACACCTCATTGTGATGAGGAGGGTTATGATATTTCAGTGTTCATGTGCCAGCCCTTATTGGAAGAGTGTGATCCTAGTGAGGTCATAGAAGGAGAAGAGAATGACGATGATCTAGAATCCATTGTGATGGATACTTACTTTGACTCAGAGGAACACTATTTAGAAGACATAGGAGTGTTAACCCAAAAAGAAGAAGAACCTCTCACAAGTATTAAAACTGTGAATTCAAAGGACGGAAGTGAGGGTAGTCAAAAGAAAAAGAAAAGAAAAGTAGAGAAACAGGAAGAGGAGGAATCATTGTTTGAAGTACCAGAAAATTTCAAGAAATATGAAGTTGAAGACCGAAAAATTCTGGTACGAATGCCCAAGAGAGAGGCCATCATAGGAGAACCATATGATAATAAAGAGAAAACTAAAAAGATTGTGGTAACCATCGAAGGGAACGAAGAGCGATGCACATACATAGGAGATGACCTAAGTGCAAAAGAAGAAGTAGAGCTTGTAGCTCTATTAAGGGAATATAGGGACGTGTTTGCTTGGCACTATAGAGACTTGAAGGGAGTAGATCCGAAAATTTTCTCTCATACTATCCCCATGACGCCTGATGCCAAGCCCACCAAACAAAAGCCCTACACATATAATGACAGTTATGCATCTAAAATAAAAGAGGAAATTGATAGGTTGATTGAAGCTGGATTTATCTATGAGATTGAGCATACTGAATGGGGTATCCCCCATTGTAGTGGTGCCCAAGAAGAATGGAAAATTGCAAGTGTGTATTAACCTTAAAAAAGTTAATGCTGCTACGATCCGAGATAGTTATCCACTTCCAATCACAGAACATTTATTGGAGCGTGTTGCAGGCAAGGAAGTTTATAGCTTCCTTGATGGATTTTTAGGTTACAACCAAGTAGCCATTGCCCCAAAAGATCAACACAAGACGGCTTTTGCTACTGAATGGGGAATCTTTGCATTTCATGTGATGTCATTTGGTCTCACCAATGCACCTGCAACATTCCAGAGACTCATGTGTCATGTCTTCAAGGAGTTCTTGCGGAAGAGCTTAGAAGTATATGTGGATGATTTATGTGCTCATTCCCAACAAAGAGGATACCACATCCCTGAGCTCAGACAGATCTTCAACAAGTGTAGAGAATATCGAGTGTGTCTGAACCCAGAGAAGTGTGTGTGTTCATGGTACGACAAGGTAAAATCTTAGGTCACATTGTTTCTAAAAATGGGATATCAACAGATGAAGACAAGGTAAGAACCATAGCGAAGTTGCCAAGACCAAGGAATGTTAAAGAGGTACAAGGCTTTATGGGCCATTGTGGATATTACCGCAGGTTTATCCACATGTATGCCATCATAGCTAAACCTCTTTATGGGTTGTTGAGAAATTTTGAATGGAATGATGAATGCGAGAATTCCTTCAATGAGCTGAAGAGATGTTTGTGTTCAACACCAATACTGATCACTCCTGATTGGAATAAACCATTCCATGTCCATGTGGATGCATCCAATCATGCTATAGGATGTGTGCTAGCACAACCCACAGGTGAAGGAAACCTAGATTTGCCAATAGCATATGCTAGTAGGCAATTAAATGCGGTTGAACGAAATTATACCACAACGGAAAGAGAAGGCTTAGGCATGGTATATGCCATAAAGAAGTTTAGACACTATCTATTGGCCAACAAGTTCAAGTTTTTTACTGATCATCAAGCTTTATTATATTTGGTCAATAAACCTTGCAATATAGGATGCTTAGTAAGATGGTTCCTCTTACTAATGGAATACGATTTTGAAGTGGTTGTCAGGAAAGGTAGGACCCACCTTAGGGCGGACCATCTTTCTCGCATCACTTCAGGAGAGACACCGCAAGGAGTGTCTGATGAATTACCGGACACTTATTTGTTCAATTTAGAGGTTGTTCCTAAATGGGCAAATAAGTTAGTACCTGTCCTAACCTTCGGACCTGCAACTAAGAACGTAAAAACAAGAAAAGAAGAAATTGTAAGGTCACAAAAGTATCAAATATTGGCAGGAAGTATGTACAAACAAGATACAGAGGGTGTATTAGCTTGTTGTGTCAAGGACGACGAACATAGTAGTTGGTTGCAACAAGCCCATGAAGGTTTGCTAGGAAATCACTATTCTAAACAACAAACATTACAGAATCTAAAATGTTTAGGAGTGTATTGGCCTAGCATGGACAAGGGAATTCATGAGTGGATTAAGAATTGTCCAACGTGCAAAGAGAGACCCCCAGTGGAGCATGCCACTCTTTATCACGTTTCGTTAATTCCTGATTGGAGTGCTCCATTGGTAGAATTCATGAGATCAGGAGCATTACCCAATGAGGCTAGCCTAGCACGAAGAAGAAGCATGGAGCAAGAGGCTCAGGACTATGCCCTAATAGGAGAAAACCTATATCCGAGAGGCAAAGATGGTTACTTAAGACTGTGCGTTCATGAATCAGACTATTTGAAAGTCTTAGAAACTGCACATAGCAGTGTTGTAGGTGGGCACTTCGGGCCTGACCAAGTAATTAAGACCATCCTATTCTTAGGACTTTGGTGGCCCACTCTTCATATGGATGCACATACCTATGTGAAGAAATGTGACACATGCCAACGTGCCCAATACCCAATTAGAAAAGATGAGATGCCTTTGAGGCCAATGATGGGAGGACGTGCGTTCTCGAAGTGGGGTATAGACTTTGTAGGTCCTATTAACCCCCCTGCCAGAAACTCCCATGCAGAGTACATCATTGTAGCCACAGATTACCTCACAAAGTGGGTGGAAGTAAAAGCCACAACAAAGAATGATGCTCAAACAACAGCTAAGTTCTTATTCGAAAACGTGTTTACCAGATATGGGCTACCAATAGAGTTGGTTAGTGATAGAGATACACACTTCTTGAACGAAGTCATTGAAAACCTCCTCCAAGAATTCATGGTAATACATAAGAAGTCGGCTCCCTATCATCCACAAGCCAACGGACAAGCCAAGAGCACGAATAAGATCCTATGCAATGTATTGACAAAACTGGTAAATAATAAACACTCTGATTGGGATAAACAGCTTCATCATGCTGTTTGGGCTTATCGAGTGGCCTACAAAACGATACTCAATGCCACCCCATTTCAGATGGTCTTCGGACAGAATGATGTGCTACCATTGGACTTCCTAATCCCAGCCCTAAAAGTAGCATAAGAGCATGAGTGGAATGGGCATGAGTTGTCCTCTAGGATCTTTGATCTAGAACGCTTAGGTGAGACGAGGCTACGAGCAGCAGCAGGCATCTATGCGGCAAAGAAAAGGCAAAAGGCATACTTTGATGCCCATGTAAAGGATAAAGGATTGAAGGAAGGAGACTTGGTGCTAGTTTATACACTCAAGCAACATGCTCGTAAGTTGGAGAAACGAGGATATGGACCCATGATCATTAACAAAATCTCCACTAGTGGTGCAGTTCAATTGGCTACTTTAGAAGGTGATATCTTGCCAAACTATATCAGTGGTTGTAGAGTCAAGTTATATCAGGAGCCTCACGGAGGATATGCTAATGAGACTCAACACTGCTAAGAAGCAAAAAGAAGAGGAGTTGAGGGTTAGAGAAGAAGCACAAGCAGAGGCTAGAGAGCACATCAGAAGAAATAAGTTACAGTGACTAGGCCTAGATGTCAACACAAAAGCTCCAAAATATCACATGGACATGTGCCAAAAATCAGACCTAACTACTTCTCGAATAATTGACCGACGCCCCTTTGTGACCATAGAGGTAGGATAAGGAAAGAGTGTAAGGACTGTGAGAGCATTGGTTGACTCAGGTGCAGCAACTAGTGCAGTTAGACTTTCATACTGCCAAGACCTGCAAGTGGACATCAAGCCCATAGAAGCATATCTCATAGGATTGGGAGGTGTGGAAACCCCTTGTTTGGGCGAGGTGGAACTTCCCATCTACTTTCAAGATATTCCAATAAAAGTCAAAATGCTAGTGTGTCACGATGCGGACCTTACAGAGCCACTTGTCCTAGGTCAAGATTGGATTTATGACCAAGCAGTCAACTTGAACCTAAGAAGTCGACTTCTTCAAGTTTGGGTACATGAACAATGCATTACATTAGAATTAGACAACTGCATGCTCACAGATCATGGCACCACACACTCTCTCAGTTCCTCTAAGACCAATCTTCATGAACAAGATGTTGTATGTGTCAAAAGCCCTATGACCCAGAAGGACTCGATCACAAAAGAACAGACTCAACGACAAGCTGACTCCTCTTGTCTGAAGACTAATGTCGTCACAACCAATCAACCAAAAAGGCAAGTAAATCAGTACGTGACAACCACTATACCAAATCGACTAAGAGAAATCAAGAACAAAGTAGCTCCGAGCATGAAGCAGATTTGGGTACGAAAAAGAGAGCAACCACCAGCCTTGCCAACATGATTTCCACTCAGGCAAGCCAACCATGCAAAAACAAGAAACAAGCACCTAGGCCCACCTCCACCAAAAGATCTCCGACAAATCTGGGTGCCTAAGAAATTAGCTACAGCTCAACAAGGGCGATTACAGATGTGGGTACCCAAGAAGCTCTTACATACACAACGGCCTATGCTCACCACCATGCAAAAGGTCTCAACAAAGAAGAGCACAAAGACCAAAAGAAGATAAACTCAACCCTTTGATAAAAGTAAGAAGACAATCATCAAGGATACAGGTTTGGAAGCCCAAAGTACAAGTAACTTCCACAGAACCAAAGACCCACTCTCACTGGACACCAAGTTTCGGCAACCATCCAAATAGGAAAAGGCCAGAAGTGATCTCTATAAGGCCAACTACTACTCTAAAATGGACCCCTAAAGGGAGGAATGGTTACTTGTCATCTCTTGATCTACTGATCACATCATTTCAAGGTCCACTGGCCACCTCCAAACAAATATTGCATCAAGTCTGCAAGTTACATCAGAAGCCTCGATGAGCAACAACCATGTGCCTTTGGCATAACCTTGTCTTTTGCACCATTCAGATCATGCACTTCCAAAGTATGCATCAATATAGGGCCACATTACACGGCCGTGCATAGACACAATTGAGAAATCCCAGGCACATGAGACACACTTGACACATGTAATATATTTTATTGATCCTAACCACCTTCTTCTTGTTTTGTAATTGTTCAAAAAAAAAGAGAAAACAAAGAAAAAAAAAGAACAGGTCCATGCACTCGACGACACTCATCGGTGAACCATCAACAAGGATGTTCATCAACCAAAAAGACAAGCCAATGGTCACACACCATGATGGAAGTACAACACGAAGAGATGACGATCAACGGACCTTTCATCATGATAAGACATGTATGCTTCAACAACACTATAACCCTGATAGATTAGGAAACCTCTTCGTCAGAATACCCTTGAGCGCTTAGCTCAAGACCCCATTTCTTGCACCATACTTCTTCCAATGCATTTCCCAAGTATGCATACATAGGGCTACATTACAAGGCCGTGCACAAGGCACCTATTTTTTCCAACCCATGCACGAATGCACTTAACCATCAATCATTATGGGTCACAAGTACTTGGCCTCATGTTTCAAAAGCTCAAGGACATCCATGGTACAACATCAGTACCCACGAAGCATTTCAACGCAGATAGATGCTCCAAATCAACATCGACAACCTCGTTTGAGCAACTACAAACTTTGAAAGCCAAAAAGTATACCCTCTAGCTCAAATCCAAGGAAGAAGTACCTACATTGGGCACAACTTGGGAATAGGCTAGTAGTGGAAAACTGAAAATTCCGACAATCAACCAGGCTACATTGGAAAGATGGACCGCTCTTGTTGATACATGAAGGACACTACCTCTCAACGTACTACACGAAACAACCACTACATCAAGGGTCTGTCAGGGACGACAGACTCAAGAGGGGGGGGAGTGTTGAAGCTCAAGGTCAAGGACAAAGCATGGAAGCGCATCAAGGAAGTGGACACACAAGAAGAAGGAGCAAGTAGGGAGCTCCAAGAAGCACCTGTCAAATTTTCAGATGAAATCCCTATAAAAATAGTGATTGTTATCACTAAAAACCATTGTAAATACCATTTTCCATTTTTGCAACTCCATTTTGTTCAAGTCGAGGAGTCCTCAAGCTTGAGGAGTATTAGAACTATCATCCTATCAATTCTCATAATTTTTAGACTTCGTTTGAGCCCTCAAATAAGCCCCAGAACCTATTTTTTAACTAGGCCGGACACTAGGTCTGGACAGGGCCAAAACCACTCAAAAAACTATAAAAAGGGCTGGAGAGCTCATTTTGGAGGCTAGCTTGTTGTAGATTTCAGTTGTGTAAGAGAACTCTTTTGCAATCGAAGTCCGTCCATTGTTCTACTCTTTGCTCTTACCTTGTGCACGTGTGTGTGTATGTGTGTGCATGCTTGTGTGCTTTCACTCACGCACTTGTGCCATCACTTGCTTGCGGTCTTCATACCGGTCCTCACATCTCCAAGGATTGACATTTATGAGGTGTATCTCCTCACGTTGGTACTCACCATTGTGCTAGAGTGACATATGCCCTTGATCTAAGGACTAAACCTAGGATTTAGGGATTGAGATTTTCTTCATTGTTCTTAGACTTGTTATGTGTCATCTTTGACCATGTTGCTTCATCCTAGTGGTTTATTGTTGTTTCTTCTTTGTAGGAGATTTTCACTTCTCTAGATTCATTCTTTGATGCACCTTGGAAAGATGTATCATCAAAATCTATATTTGATCATGATTGTCTTGCACCATATTGAGATGCACCCAAACATGATGCGTTATGGTTCCTTGTTGAGAATGTGGGAACTCTCTTGCTTTTCTATTATTCATAGGCCTTTTACAAGCCTTGTATGTTCTCCTCTTATGTGTGTGTTCTAATGGTCGACTTTTTTTTCTTGTCTAAGCCAAATGGATCTTTGGTACTGTGTACCTAAGTCACAAAGCCTTAGGGACTTGTGTCATACCTCTTTTCCAATTCTGCAATGATGGCCTGCTCCTGCTTGAGCTGATCTTCATACTTAGCTAACTTTTCCTCTAATGGCTTTGTGTCCTTTTCTGGCAATTCTTGAACTTCTATGGGTTGATTACATAGAAGAGCTGTCATCAGCTCCTTGTTTCTGCTCCTTAAGTTCTCGGCTTCATCCATGTATATTTTTATTTGTGATTCCAATATCTTGCTTATGGCATTCATCCGTGTCTTCTCGATTTCACTAGCATCATATTTCTTCTGTAACTCCTGTAATTGTTCTTTCAATTTCTCCTTTTCTGTCTCTAGTGTTTTACATAGCTGCTTGGCCTCTAGAAATTTGTTCTCTTTATGTGTTATGTGCTCGTGTGCTAGACTCAATTGGGCTGAAAGGTTCTTACCCATTTCATGAAGTTTATGCTTTTCCTGCATCGCTTTGTCATATTCAGCATCAGCTTCAAGCATTAATTGTTGCGTATCCATAGTGGTCTTGATCATATATTGAACCACTGGCTTGAGCTGAGCGACATCGACATTCAACCATGTTTTTGGAATGCTAGGAGCTTCTCCTGTTAGGACATCCTTTCCATGCTCCACATGTATAGTTTCATTATGTGGTTGTCTGATTTCTTCTTCTATATTGATCATTTTCACGGCACTCCCTTGAAATGTGACATCCATATCGGAGGGTTATGCCACAACCCTTATTGGTGTGAATGGTGCAAACTCTTCCACCATAGTGTCTTTTGGTTCTTCTTTGGGATTCTTGAATGATCCCTCTCCTGCAATCTTGGTCTCATGGATTTGAATGTTAGATGTTTCATTTATTTTGATGACATGTACTCTTTCCTAGGATACTTCTTTGTCTGTGGTGTTTTGATTAGGGTTAATGGGATTTTGATTTACCTTCATGCCCTCTTCTTCTGCATTGTAGTTCACTTCACTTAATTCCTCCCATTGTCCATCATCTTTTGACTCACTTCGAATGTCCGTATTCAATAGGGAGGTGTTTGGTTCCTCTTGTGCATCTGAAGATGAGCTTGAATTTACCAACCCTAATTCCTTGTACCAATCCACTTTGGTTAGCCTCTTTTTTACTTCCATATCTTGGTGGGCTTGCTGGTAATGGTGCCCTTGCACTGGTAGATTGAGTTGACCTTTAGTGTATTGATGTGTGTCTTCCATGGCTCTTGTTAATTCCTCTTCGATAATTGGTCGGTGCTCTTCAATTCTTGTCTTCGGGAGCACATGTGCCCTTTTTGCGGCTGGGACTTCTGCTTCTACTTGCATTACTTCTCTTAGTCATTTTGTACCTCTCATTTTAGGTTGGGAGCTAGTTTCTGCCTCCTCAATGATCTTGACACCTTTTTTCTTTCTCGGGATTGTAGCGACCTTTGCATATTTGGCCATGGCTTCCGATGATGGCATTTCTTGCAAATGCTCTCTAATGCCCAAGGCATGATATATCAATATGGTCAAGGCTACACTGTCGTTCAGGAATTTCTTGTGATTCCACTGCTTCTTTGCCTCGAATAGCCTCTCTTGAATGTACGGAGTCATATTGATTTGATTCCCAATTTGTTTAATAGCATGAGACAACATCTGTACTATGATTTTCTGAGGAGCAGTGTATCTATGCATGTTCGGAAAACAAAAGTGTTGATGAATGAGTCTTACTTCTTCTTCAATATCAGTGCGATTAATGTCAGTAAAGGTCCTGGTTTTGCCCCTCGACTTTCTTCTTTTAATACCGTATTGCCATCCTTCTCCCATCCAAAAGCTTCTTTGATTAAATCATGTGTAAATTGGATTATAACCCATTCACCTACTGCATCCATAACTCTTGCCTCTGGCACCAATGGATTGTGTAGAGCTGGCTGTAACGTATTCATAACTTGCGTGCACCTTTGAAAGTCGGTTTTGTAGATTGGCAATTCAAAGTATTTGTGAATGCCCGCTTTCTTCATGATATCAATGGTTGATGGGAGCTCATGTATCACCTTAAAATCTTGGGACATCACCCGGAACTGATGATCCGTGTCCATGATTTTGATAGTCACTAGCAATAGATAATCAGACCTGCTTTTGAGTGATTGGTGCTGGAATCATTTTCTACGTGCCCGTCTATGATTTGTTCCGCACTTTCGATAACTTCCGGTTTGTGTGAGGGTTTCTCCCCTAATAGACTAAAGATTTCCTTGTGCCCTATCTTGGCTGAAATGTATCCTTGCGCCAGGTGGATGCTTACCTCGTTCTCAATGATCCAGTCTTGTCCTAGGATCAAGTTCTCTATTAGGTCTTCATCTCTGCACAATAGAACTCGTTGTTCCATATTTGAATTTCCTAGGTGGAGGGATACTATGACTTCTCCAATGGATGTTATGGCTTGACCTCCAACCCCCATCATATCTACTTTCGTGGGTGTCATAATCGTTTAAAGATCTCGGGTGACCGTATTTTGTATGCAACTGAGTCGTGCTCCTGAGTCAATCAAGGCATCTATCAGTCGGTACTCCGTTGTTCCAATTCCTAGGTTTAAGTAAGGCTGGGACATGTTGACATTAGTTGTGTCAGCCTTATGAATCTGGTAATTAGCCATGGGAAAAGGCTCTTCTCCTTGTAGATATCATTCATCTCTTTGCTTTATCCACTCCTTCCGATCTTAATATGCTCCAAGGCTTCTCGCTCTGCCTCCTCTCTAATCCGTTCTTCCTCTTTCTTCCTATTTTGCGCACCTACAAGGCATACTAGCATTTCATCCATCAATGGCTCCATATATCGTTTGACTCGGCATCCACTTATGTAGTTAGGAAGAATATCTCCATCTAGAGTAGCTAGATTAACTGCTCCACTTGTGGAAATCCTATTGATGATTAGAGGTCCATATCCGCGTTTTTGTAATTTCTTGGCATGTTGCTTCAAGGTGTAGACCAAGACTAAATCTCCTTCTTTTAGTCCCTTGTCTTTGATGTGTGCATCATAATATGCCTTTTGTCTTCTCTTGGCCGCATAAATCCCTGCAAACGCTTGTATTCTAGTCTCATGCAGCTTCTCAATTTGGTCTAGTTGCTTGGATAATTCATGTCTTGTCCATTCATACTACTGGGCTACTCTCAAAGTGGGTACTAAGAAATTGATCGGTAGGATTGCATTTTGTCCGTACATGAGATTGAATGGGGTAGTTCCAATGGCAGTCTTGTAAGCGACTCGGAAGGCCCAAATTGCATGATGCAATTGTTTGTCCCAGTCAAACCTCCCATTATTGACTATCTTTGTCAATATTGTATGGTACACACTTCCTGCAATAATGTGCAAATTCCTTGATTGTAGAATTTCCTTTTTACTCTCTTTATTGATTGCGTGTTGTGGGCCATGAGTGAGTATCAGAATTAGTTTTTCTGCCCACTTTGGACACACTTCCAGATTAAATAGGTAAGTGTCTGGCAATTCGTCGGGCACTCCACTTGGTGGTTCTCCATGTGTTAACCTAGAGAGGTGATCTGCTCTTACATGGGTATTTCCCTTTTTCACTATTACTTCAAAATTGAACTCCATCAATAGCAGAAACCCTCTCACAAGTCTTCTCATGTTACAAGGCTTATTGACTAGGTACAATAAGGCTTGATGATCTATGAAGAACTTGAACTTGTTGGCTAAGAGATAGTGTCTAAATTTTTCACTGCATAGACCATTCCTAATCCCTCTTGCTCTGTAGTTGTATAGTTCCTTTCAGCTTGATTCAGTTGTCTACTCGCATAGGCAATTGGCTGATCTAACCTTCCTTCGTCTGCTGGCTGAGCTAAGATGCATCCTATTGCGTAATTTGAAGTGTCCACATGAATATGGAAAGGCTTGTTCCAATTCGGTGTTTTCATAATTGGAGCCGTGCTAAGTGGCCTTTTTAACTTGTTAAATGCCTTTTCGCATTCTTCAGTGCAAGTGAATTGAGTCAGTAGGGTTTGGCAATTATGGCATATATGTGGATAAATCGATGATAGTATCCACAATGTCCCATAGATGCTTGCACCTCTTTTGCATTCTTCGGTCTAAGAAGTTCCAAAATGACCTTAATCTTGTCCTCATCTGTAGATATTCCATTCCTAGAGACTGTGTCCTAAGATCTTCCCTTGCCTTACCATGAAGACACACTTCTCAGGGTTCAGGCAGACTCTATATTGTCGGCATTTATCAAATATCTTCCGCAATTCAGGAATGTGGTCTTGCCTTTGGTTTGAATATGTACATAGGTCATCTACATACACTTCCATACTCTTCTTCAGGAATTCTTTGAAAATATGACACATTAGTGAGTCCAAAAGGCATCACTCGGAAAGCATAGACTCCCCATTCTATCGAATGCGGTCTTATGTTGATCCTCAGTAGCAATGGCTACTTGCTTGTATCCTGAGAATCCATCTAAGAAGCTATAAACTTCCTTTCCTGCAACCCTTTCCAATAGATGGTCAATGATGGGTAATGGGTAGCTCTCGCGGATCGTGACTGCATTCACTTTCTTCAGATTAATGCATACTCTAAGTTTTCCGTTCTTCTTAGGCACAACCACTAGTGGTGACACCCATTCAGTATGTTCTATCTCATAGATGAATCCGGCCGCTAATAGCTTGTCTATT
Organism: Ceratopteris richardii; assembly: GCA_020310875.1. Lineage (NCBI taxonomy): Eukaryota > Viridiplantae > Streptophyta > Polypodiopsida > Polypodiales > Pteridaceae > Ceratopteris > Ceratopteris richardii. The sequence goes on along the minus strand of CM035440.1, from coordinate 117,060,645 downwards.
TCTTCTTTAATTTTTGCAGCATAGACCTCATTGTATGTGTAAGGGCGTTTTTTAGATGGTTTTGCCTCTGCCATCATTGGTATTCTATGGGAACAAATGGAGGGTTCCACACCCTTGAGATCCTTGTATGTCTAGGCGAATTTGTCTCGATATTCCCGAATCAACTGTATCAATTCTGCTTCCTCATTTGGGGACACATCTTTTCCTATGTGGGTACATCGTTCTTCCCCATCTTCTACTGTCACTATGATTTTTTTTGTTTGTTCTTTGTTGTCGTATGCTTCTCCTTCTCTAGCCTCTCTCTTAGGCATTTGAATGGCTATCTTTCTCTCTTCTACTTCGTACCTTTTAAAATGCTCCGAAACCTCAAAAAGGTAAGGATTTGGTTCGAATTTACTCACACTTTCCTCCTGCTTTGGTACTATCAGGGCTGCTTCTATTGCTAAGACCTTGGTCATTTCCTGCTTATCTTTGGTTTGAATGGCTTCTAAGTAACGTTCTTCTGACTCAAACTCTGGTTCCATCTCTATTCTCTCGTATTCTTCTTTCCATTCTTTTTCCAGTATTTCCCCTGCTTCCATTTATTGAAGGACAACCATCTACAAACTTACGTCATAGCCTTCTTCGTCTACACATTCATTCATCGTCAAGACTTCTTCATTCACACATACGTCTAAGGTCGCTAAGATTTCCATCCACCCATGCAGTTCAAAAGTTTCATCAGGAAAGATTTGAGGCATGTACATTGGATCTTCTATGGGCCAGTAATTAGGATGTCCTATTGGCCACATCTGCCTTTTATTATCCTCTTTCTTGGCTTCTCTACACACCCATAATTGGGCGTCCTCATGCGTCCATGATTGATCACTTGATCCAACACTGTGGATGGACAAATCATCCTCTTCCTTGTGTACGGGGTTCCATTGTAGTGGGGGTACATCTCGGTATGTAAATGTATGCAAATTTATTTTGGTGGTGTTTCCTTGATGTTGAAGGTACAAAGAGTCTCTTACCCAATCTTGTACTACCCTAAGCTATCTCATGAAGGGTCATCCTAATATCATCTCATAGTTACTTGCTTTTCCAAATTGACAGATAGCTAGCGTATGTTCAAATTCCACTCCACAGGTGGTTAGCTTGATCTTTTCTAATATCCCTAATGGTTTTTCAACATGACCATCTGCTGATTGGAGCTTCATGTGAGTTGGTCGTAAGGCAGCCTTTCCCCATTTCTCCCAAATCTCCTTGGTGGCAATTCCTACTCCTGCTCCTGTGTCTAGTATGGCTTTGGTCATATAGCCATTGTAAGTGATGGGTAAACAGGTGTTACCTTCATCTCCTTCACTAAATTCTCCAACCTTATCCACTGGTATTTGTACCTTAGATGGGTTTTCTTTTCCCTTGTTTTCCTTTTCGTCCTTCTCCTGCCCTAGTTCCAGTTGATCTGCTAATTGTTTCCATAGTTGGTTCTTCTACAGTCAGTTGGCATTGTACTTTTGTTCTTTTAAGTTCTGTTAGATTGTGTGAATTCTTATCTGAGTTTCGCTTTCCTTTTCCTCGTGCTATGGGTGCTCGGAATATCATGGATTCCTTTTCGTACTCTCCCATGTAATTTGGTAGGGTCGAAATGCTCTAAGCTTCTTCTCTATTTCGGTCTAGTCTCGATACTTCCTCATATACTTCTTCCATGTTGGGACTTGGCTGATAAACTTCCACATCTAATTCCTCAAAGGGAGGTTTAGTCACCCCATTCCTCTTCCATTATTCTTCTCGGATTCTATTCCATAATTCTTTTGGCCAGTCAGCCTCTAAATTAGGTATTGTTGACATAGGTTCATCCTGGGTTTTCACTAGCTCACATTTATCATCTTTCTCCTTAGGTTCTTTGTCCTTGCCTTTAACACAATCCTTGTATTGATCCTCTGCTATCCTTGTCTCGGGGAGGGCTAGGATGGTCTTTTCTAGGGTTGCTTGTGCTACCTCTACGAGTTTTCTGCATATAGCAAGCCTCTCTTTTTCTAACTCTCCTTGTGGGTAAAGCTTGTCGTGTTGCTCCACATTTGGTACAGTCTTAATTCTAGCTTGGTATGCTTTCAACCACATGTCCAAATCATCCGGTTTTGGGTCAGCTAGAATTGATCCTGGTTTCTCTAATTCTCGGATAGGTAGTGGAATGGGAACTTCTTCCCGAATTTCTGGTTCTTTATGCTTCTTAGTGCTTCTTGTGTGTTTCTTATTTTCTTGACTTTCGTTTTTCATTCATTTTTCTTTGAGCTTCTCTCTTCTTTCCTTCCATTTTTGTGCTTTCATGTTTTAGGTATTCTCACGTGGGTCCTCTAAATCTTCCACTATTTGAATTTTGGGGTTTAAGGTTCTATGGTTTGCTTGATCCTGATCCGGTTGTTTTCCTTCTCATTCCTTCATTTGTGCTCTTGTAATGGCCTTTAATGGTATGGTGCATTCCTTATCACTTCCGGTGCTTCTATCACCTCGATTACATTAATAGGTGCAGTGTCTTGAGCCTTGTTAGGATTCTTAGGACAATCTCTGAAGAGATGTTCTTTCCCACAATCACTACAATATCCTCCCCAAGTCCTAGGAGGTGGTGGGTTGTAAGGCCGAGTGCATTCTCTAATAAAATGGTCTCCTCCGCATCTATAACAAGGTCCTCTGAGCATAGGTGGTCTGAGGGGTGGTCTTACCGGTGGTTGTGCTTTAGGTGCGGTGTACATTAATGTTGCCACTTCTGGCCCATAGGCATATTCATATCCTTCGTATCCGTAGTAGTGTGGATCATAAGTTTGTTCATACTGAGACATATTAGCATCATAGGGATAGTACTCCCCCTGAGATGGGTCGTAACCTGGGTTTGTCGACTCCACGTTGGTCATAGATGATATTGGTACGATTGCTCTTTCTAGGTTTTCCTCTGGTTGAGCGTACTATACCACATGTTGGGGCTATGAGCTGTGGTCCTAACACCGGTTGGGGTTGTGGATATTGTGCTTGCTCGTAGGGCCTTGGTGCTCCTGGTGGTGTTGGGTAGGGCTTTTACTTCGACATATCTCTGCCTCGCTCTCTAGGTGGATATCCATATGGCCGATACTGAGGTGGTTCTAGAGGCCATGTTTGCCTATTGAACAGGAAATTTTATGTGGTGTGTTTGGTGTATTTTTGTTCTATGTGACAATATAAGGTTGTTCCTTGATGGCGTTATCTATTGTAAGGATATGTCTGCGGTGCACCTGTTCCTCCTCGAACACACATGTGAGTGGGGTGATCTCCTCCACATGAGCTACATCTCCTCAACATGGGTACTCTTAGGGCTGGGTGTTGATAATTTCTCTGTCCTCAGACTCCCAAATTCTTCGCTACCAGCTCTGCTAATTCTTCTACATTGCTGGAGTTGGATGTTACTGTGCTTTGAGTGTCTTTTGATTTAGTAGGGCTGGTTGTACTTTTGAGATCATCCGCTAGGTTGTCCTCTAAGTCGATACATTCTTGCAGACATTCATTCAAGGTCTATAGTCTCTTCACATAGACTAATGTTCTCAGAGTTCCGTTTGTTCATCCGTCCAAAAATAATGATATCATTTTCTATTGTGTAGGTCTTTCTGCTATCGGACATCTATCCACATATTGATTAAATCTTCGGGCAGCTGTATTCACAGTTTCATTGGGGTTCTGCTTAAAACTATGGATTAAAGACGCAAAATTGTGTTTAATCCCTCTCTTAGTGAATTCCCTAATGAATTCTTGAAAGAATTGCTCCATATTTTCAAATTGGTTGGGGTCTAAATGCTAGAGCCAAGCCAGAGCCGTTCCTGTGATAGTGAGTCCAAAAGACTCATACTGCACAAAGAAGTCGTCTACTTGTTCAGCTCTTAAAACTTGTTTAAATTCAGCAATGTGGTCGTACGGTTCTCCCAATCCATCATAATGATTTCTCACGCATTTGGCCACTTGGATAGGTCTCAATCTTCTCATAGGTTCTGGCTATCTGGGCATTACAGGGAAGCTGGGGATTGTTGGTCTAATTGGGGGCATCCCGAGTTGCACTCCTATTGGTGGTCGTGGCCTTACTGGGGGTCGGTATTGATTTCCTACTCTAGGGTGGGTCTGATTGTGTGTTTGCACTCCAGGTGTTGTGAATTGCACGTGAGTTCAGTTCGAAACGCTCCATTGGCTTGTTTGTCCTGACATTGTATGCTCTGCCTCTTGTTGTGTTCCAAAGGGATTCTAAGAGGTGGTTGCTTGCTCTCTCTGAGGGAATATAGGCAATCCCAAGTATTTCAGTCGAGCCCTATCTATGGCATCTACCAACCAATACCTTCTTTGGTTCTTGTCCAAGTATGTTACTCTAGACTCGTCCTCTGGATCTTTTAGCTCGTAAAATATCATCGTACTTTCTTCTCTTCCTTGAGTCGGTGAGTCAGTTTGAAGTAACAAGTCTAATCCATGGATCCAATAGACTTCCAGTAAGTAGTCGTCTTCAGGTATCAAGTCCCCTCTCAAGACTCGCGTTACTATTGACTTGCCTCTAGGGGTAGTCACTAACTCCTCAGGGTTTGGTCTCCCTGAGTTTTCTTGTCCCACTGACTCTCCCCTCTCATTGATCAAATCACGATATTCAGTCACTATGTAGATGTGACCCAACTTGTCCATGTATGCTCCACCTTCATACTTGACAGAGGTCTGGGCACAATTGTTGCATCTAGGGAAGTCACCATCCTAGCCACAGATCTGTCTAAACCATCCAAGTCGATGGGGATCTCCTGGGCATTAGTGGAAATGTACTACAAGGAGGTGCGGTAATCTCCTTCTACTGTGGTCATGAAGTTTCTCCCGGGAGCAGGACCCTGCATGTCCTCTGAGGCCATGGGTATCTCCTCCTCTGACTCACTAGAGGTATCCAAATAGATAGATCGATGACTGACCTGAGCGGTACTACCTACGGATGATATGACACTTCTCCGGCTACTTAGAATCCTTCCTGACCTCAAGTTCATTCACCCTCCTGGGCTCTCTTGACCTCAAAAACTCTCCTTAAGTGGCTCCTTAAATGCCTCAAATTTTCCCTTGAGAGTGCTCAAAGTGTACTGGACAATACCACCTTGGCCATACTGCACTAGGCAATACTGCTCAGCAGACGATACGATACCAGTTTTCTAGACGATACGATACTATGGCAATAGGTGATACGATACCACTCCGCCAGATGATACGATACCGCTGTTGAGCACAACACGATACTTGAAACTCTGGCAATTCAATACCTCAAATCTACACGATACGATACCACGTAGGCTCATGATACAATACCAAAAAAAAGGGTCGCGATACGATACTGGAAACTACACGATACGATACCACTTTTTGGACAATACAATACCTCAAATCTGCATGATACGATACCACGTAGGCTCACGATACGATACCAAAAAAAGGATCGTGATATGATACCGGAAACTGCACGATACGATACCACTTTTAGGACGATACAATACCCAAAAAGGGTCGCGATACGATACTAAAATTGGGATGCTACGATACTAGAAACTGCACGATACGATACCACAAGTGGACCGCGATACGATACCACTTGGTAAAGTGCAATCGTGATACCAACCAGGCAATACGATACCAAAAATGGTATCGTGATACCAAGGCTGGTAATTGACGATGCGATACTTCGGCGACTATCGCGATACAAGGGAATTTTTGGTATCGCAATACCAAAAACTCAACCGATCGCGATACTCAAGCCAAAATACCTCCAAATTCAAAAATTTGTTTACCCTCTAGCTCTTCTCTCACCCCTTTTCACTGCTACACCCCTGTTCCACAAAAGAGATCCTCAAAACACTCTGTTCCCCACCCGCGATACCGATCGGGACTTTAAAGATGTGTAAATGTAGATTTTCAGATTTTTTGAGATTAATGTTTGATTGTAGCTTACCCTTGGGTTGCTATGCTCAAGCCTTGAGGTCACTAGGTAAGTGTGAGGTCTCTTCTTGCACGATACCAAATCGGTGATACCAGTCGCTGTGCTCAGATGATACCAGACTGAAGCCAGCGTCAAATGAACTTCAAATTTTTGGTTTTTGTACTTTTTGGTGACTGAAGCCTAACTACACAAATTTGGCAATTTTTTGGAAATTTTTCTTGAGAATTTTGACTTACTCCTACTCCACTTCTCTTCCTAGCCTAACCCTAACTCTTTCTCCTCTCTCTCTCCAAACCCTAAACCTAAAAACTCATTACACACACCTCCGGGATGTGAAGTAACAAGTGTTGAAATGTTGGACTACTTGCCACTGAGCGAATTCACTCCTATAAGTACGATTTTGTCACTCTAGAACTATAACCATCACGAAGGCACCTCGGTCGAGTGTGTTCCCCAGCAACGGTGCCAAAGACGTGTGTACCTAAGTCACAAAGCCTTAGGGACTTGTGTCAAAGAGACTCAATCTCGTTTGCCACACAAGTGCATATAGTGGTGGATTGACACATTAATTATCAATCCAAAGAAACGACCTAACCAAATGTATGAGGATGTGTGCACACATGATGGTAAATGAAGTGATTCAGCTCACATGCATGAGGAAAGACTAACCTACCTCTCTAACTCACTTAACTGTTGAAAATGTCTGCCGTGATACCACTTACAATAGTTTTCACTAAATTGAGGATATCTCCCAGCTCCGAACTCTGACAACTGTGCTTCAAGTTATGACCAAAATAGTGAATGGTGGGAAACACACACACTCACTCCACAACTCGTACTAGCTCACACACACACTACAGTAGCTCAAAAACAGTGGGGAGGGGTAGACAACAGTCTTACACACACATTCCAAGCATTACACACACATAGAAGATCAAAGAGAAGATGAAAATCTGCAGGAAAGAAGCAAATTCGAAAATTAAGAGCTCTCCTTCTTCACAATGGTTAAAAAATTCCTTACAAAGAGTCACAAAGTGACTTATATACATGTGCCCTAAAAAATGGTCCTTTCACACAAGTGACCGTCACTTTATTGGCTAATCTCTATTCTCCTACTATTTTACAAGAAATATACTACAATGATTTGGGATTATGCATCTAGAGGACTCCTCTATTGCATTTACATGACTTGAGGGAATTTCCTAAGACTTTGAAGAAGGAAAATATGCCCATTAATTTGAAAATTTTGGGGTTCCCCTTTCGTGCCTCTTTGCTCTGCAACAGGTACCCACATAAAACTTGCATGCACGTGCTTGAGCAACTTGATTTGGCACCCAGATATGTGCAATTTAGCCATAGTATGAGCTACCCAAAGAGTGATGTGTCTACTTATGGCATAAATTTCTCTTTCTTCTAATTCTCCACTAATTGGAATATGACCTATATTCAAGAGGGATGTATTTCAAATCAAGCAAAAATTTGAAGCATACATGAAAAGACACTATATGAATACATAGAGATCCTCTCCTTGTCATCATAACTTTCACACGCACTCAAAAAACACATATTGCACTAAATACTTTTTGGCAAACCCCCTCTCTCTATTAACTTCTAGGCACTCCACATACCTACCATCCCTCCTCTCACTAGAGAAGTAGTGTGCACCATGCCCTTCAAACCACAGTGCAACAATACTCCCAAGCCTTCCTTCGTTAAATGTTATCCTCTTTAAAGTGGTATGATGGTGATGCACTATGATGGATCCCCCCTTTGTGAGATCTTTGCAATGATACCTTCAGAATAAAAAATCAAGCTCTAGGAGATGTGCGTGATACTCCTGCACATACTTGCAAAACACATAGAAACTACACAGTACATAGAGAGCACAAACTCAAAGTTACTAGGTTTCAAAAATGTGGTTGAAACTTATAGTCTATGGCTAAACAAGCCACTATATGTTTTATTAAAGAACATATACAAAAGTCTATGATGGCCATTTGGCCTTTCAATTAATGGTAACAATCTCTCACAAAAGCCCAACATGGCCAAACTCAACTACGGGAGAAAATTATGATGGAGAGTGTTAATCTCCAAAAGAACAACTTACTCTTGTGATTAGAGCACCTCTATACCAAGAGTAAGTCAAACACTCCACTAATTTAGAGGATCAATTGCTAATTACCAAAAATTAACAAATCTGTGAAGAAGGTGATACACAGAAAAGTCTGCTGCACTATTTCTCAACATTGACCTATCAAATCTGTAAAGTTTTTTATGAAACTTTGTACGAATCATCTCCTAGAGATTGCGCAACTATTCCAAGTTGAATTACTCCAAAAGATTAAGTGTAGCTTGAGAAATCAACTTCTCAAGTTACCTATGTCAGAAACTGTTATCCAAAACAGTCGACTTTACACCTGTAACTTTTAAGACTTGGTTCTCCTTGAATAGAACCCGTTTTACAAAATGCTTCTAGACATAAGTAGCTTATCTTCCAACTTAAAGATTAAGCCTTCACTCATGCAAAACTTTAAACTGTGCTAGGAGAAATGATCAAAACATTGACTTCGAAATATGCGCCTGTTTTAGGAACCAGTGAATACACTTCACATATGAATGTTCCTACACTTAATTCACTCAGCCTGATTACAATTGGAAGCTGAAACTTTGCACAGAGGTCAAGCAACTCTCAACTTAGACTTGTACAAAAGCATTCCACAATTGATCTACTGTAGAAGGAGAACACGCAGAAACATCGGGCGCAAAATTTTTCATTTACTCAGAGAAAATACAACTGAGTGATGAGAGCTAACTCAAATTCACTTTCCTCTATCTCATGACTTCTATCTCCCTCATTCTTGACATATGACTATTGTCACATATGCTCTCATGTGCTCTCATACATGCCCCGACTTTTCTAAAGGTATTTATAGATAATTTGTACATAATTCTTACTGAACAAAAGATCTAAGTCATCTATGACTATGCTAATGTACATATGTGTACACTTCTCTTGTCCTCTGATTGTGATCTTCTTCCACACTTTAGGAATTGATTCTTCCTTCATCATTTGATCTTCCAAGCCTTCAATTGGTGATTGGTATGCACCAACAGCTCCCCCTCAATCATCAATTGAGGTTTTCTCTGTCTTCTTTATACTTGCCATGTCTTTGAACCTTTGTAACTTAGGTCCATCCAAACTCTTTGTCATCATATCTGCCACTTGTTCTTTTGTTGGAGTGTACATCACTTCAATCTCTTTATCTAGTACCTTTTCCCTCAAGAAATGATACTGTATCTCTATATGCTTAGTCCTGGCATGAAAAACAGGGTTAGCTGCCAAATACAAAGAACTCATATTGTCTCCAAAAATTATTGGAGTACTATGATCAAACTCAAAACTCTTCATCAAGGTCTTCAACCATATCACTTCTTTTGCAGCTTCTACCATTCCCTTATACTCAGCTTCTGTGGATGATAAAGCAACTGTGTGTTGCTTCTTTGAACACCAAGACACTAACTTGTCTCCAACATAACATAGATATCCATGAGTAGACCTTCTATCATCTGAGTCACCTGCCCAATCTGCATCACTAAACACTTTGATTCTTGTGTCAGAAGTGAAACCATAATACAAACCTTCACTTAGGGTTCCCTTGATATATCTGAGTACCCTTTGGGCTGCAATCCAATGAGTCTTCTTTGGACAATGCATGAATTGTGACAACACACCTACTGCATATGATAGATCTGGCCTTGTCAAGGTAGCATAAATCAGACTACCTACCAAACTCTGATATTTCTTCATGTCATTGAACTCTTCACCTCCATACCTGCTTAATTTATGATTTACCTCCAATGGTGTAGTTGAGGTCTTGCAATCTTCCATGTTAAACCTGACTAGAAGATTCTTCAAGTATCTCTCTTGTGAAACATATACTCCATGTTGAGTATACACAATCTGCATTCCTAGAAAATAAGATAAGTTTCCCAAATCACTTATCTTAAACTCCTTCTCTATTTGCTTCTTGAGTTCATTGATTCCTTGAGCATCTGTTCCTGTAACAATAATATCATCAACATAAATGCACATGTAAATATATCCATTTTCACTTGCCTTCACTAGCAAGCTACTATCTGCCTTTGATGCTTGAAAACCACATTCATTCAAGAACTTGACCAATCTGTAATTCCAAGCTCTTGGGGCTTGCTTCAACCCATATAAAGCTCTCTTGAGCTTACACACATAATCTGATCCAATTGATTCCATGAATCCTTCTGGTTGCTCCATATATACTTCATCTGCAATGTAACCATTAAGAAATGCATTCTTCACATCCAATTGTGATAATTTCCATCCCTTGCAAGTAGCAATAGCAATCAATGTCCTAATTGTAGACATCTTAGCAACAGGACTAAAGGTTTCATCATAATCTACCCCATAAGTTTGGGCATAACCTTTAACCACAAGTCTAGCCTTATATCTAGACACCTTACCATCTGCAAACCTCTTTGTTTTATATACCCACTTGCATCCAATGACTTTCTGATTCTTTGGTCTTGGTACTAATTCCCAAGTTTCATTTTCAAGTAGAGCATCATACTCTTCTTGCATTGCCTTCTCCCAATTCTGTTTACCTTTGGCTTCTTCATAAGTGGTTGGATCTTCTTCTGTTTTCACAATGTAGGCATAATCTTTTGTTGTTAGGAAAGATGTATCATAACTATACCTTATAGGCTCTTTCCTTTCTCTTGTAGATCTCCTGATTTCTGCACTTCTTGAAGTTTCAGCCTCATTTGATTCTGGATCAAATCTTGGCCCTTCTTCTACATGATCCTGCACTCTACATCTAGAGTCAACTTCATCAACAATTTCTTCACATACTTTTACCTTTGCCTTTCCTTTCCTTTGTATTTCTTCAACACCTGCATACTCATTTGGTGATCCTGTATACCACATGTTTTGCTCATCAAATGTTACATCTTTAGTAACAAGAAATTGTTTTGTGGATGGACTCCACAACCTGTAACCCATTTGTCTATCATCATATCCAATAAACACATACTTTTCTGCTTTTGGTTCTAGCTTATGTCTTAATTGTGAAGGAACATAAGCATATGCAATACATCCAAATACTTTACAATGATCAAGACTAGGCTTCTTACCCCACCATGCTTCATAAGGGGTTCCTCCATCCAAAGCTTTGCAAGGCAACCTATTCACAAGGTATGTTGCAGTGTTAATGGCCTCTGCCCATAAGTAATTTGGACAATTCTTTTCCTTCATCATGGCTCTTGCAAACTCTACAAGAGTCCTATTCCTCCTTTCTGCTACTCCATTTTGTTGAGGGGAGTACCTGCAAGTTACTTCTCTTTTGATACCTGCATTCCACAAATAATCATCAAATTCTTTTGAGAAATACTCTCCCCCTCCATCTGATCTTAACCTCTTTAGCTTTTGTCCTGTGATCCTTTCTGCATAAGCATGGAAATGTTTGAATGTCTTAAAGACTTCTGATTTGTCCTTGATTACATACAAAGTAATCCACCTGGTTGCATCATCAACAAATAACACATAATATCTGGATCCATTTATGCTATAGTCCCTTGAGGGACCCCATACATCTGTATGAACCAATTCAAGCATGTTTGAATACTTATACCCTGATTTGTTATAAGAACTTTTATGTGCTTTACCTAATTGACAAGCTTCACACTTGTACACCATATGTTGCCCTTCAATGTTTGGCAATCCAAGCACCACCTGATTCTTTGACATCTCCTTTATAGCTCTCTCATTGAAATGACCTAGCCTTTTATGCCATAGGTCTAATTCAGATACCTTTTGACCTCCATAGGTAAACAATGCATGTCCCACATTACCTTGGACTTTGAGAGTGAACAATCTTCCTTCCTTTTTACCTGCAATTATGTTTCTATATCCCTGATTTGGATCTTGTACATAAACACCATCATTTGTGAATCTTACCTCATATCCTTTCTCCACAATTTGCCCTACACTTATCAAATTTTTAGGAATAGTAGGAACATAAAGTACCTTACTCAGAAGTGTACTTCCACTCTTTGTCTTCACTGATCCAATGCTCTCCACTTTATGTTTGGTATTGTCACCTGTTTGAACTGTATGTCCATTTACCCTTGCTTCCATATCAGTCATCAAGGATAGATTCCCACTCAGATGGTTGCTGCACCCTGAGTCAATATAAAACACTCTTTGATCTTCTCCCATTGATTCATGAGTTGCATTCAAGATAAGAGTCATGTCATCCTTCTGATCTGATGCATAATTGTAATAATTATTGTTGTAGGACTGAGATTGGAAGTTTCTTCCACCTCCTCTACCATATGATGTCCTACCACCTCTTCCTCTGAAATTGCCTCTTTGGTTTCTGCCTCCTCTACCTCTTTGACTATAATTCTGATTGTTGTATCCTCCATTTTGATTATTATACCAACAATCATTTGCCAAATGATTTGTTCTGCCACAAATCCAACAAGTTTTAGCATTATCTTTGTTCTTACCTCCTCTTCCTTTACCTCTGAAATTTGTCTTCCCTTTTGTGAAGTTGGCTTGATTTGAATTCCCTTCATCATCATTTGATTGCTTTCCTTTGCCATTCTTTTTCTTGTCCTTGGAGTACATAGCTTGACTTGTACTTCTATCATTGTCTCCTTTAAGATCCTGCTCAAAGGTTAACATATGTCCTAGCAATTGATTAAGGTCAGGAGTAAAGTGATCAAGTGACAACTCTATGGATAATATAAAAGGCTTCCACTTCTCATCACCTCTTAGACCTGTAAGTATTTGTCTTACCAACTTTTCTTCTTCAATATCTTCATCCACTGCTCCCAAGCTATCTGCAATATCTTTCATCCTTGCCACATAATCTGAAATTGATTGTGAGCTCTTCTTCTTGAAGGTTGTGAACTCAGCCCATAGTGAGGACTTCCTTGACTTAGTTGTATTTTGGAAATGCTCTTCCAAGGCATTCCAAACATCTGTGGCACTTTCTAAACCTCTGATGTGAGGTAAAAGGTAATCATTTACAGCCATGTAGATGATACTCCTTGCTTGAGCATCCTTTCTCATCCAAGTCTTCAGCATTGCAAGTTCTTCCCTAGTAGGAATACTTGGATCTGCAAACTCTGGTTTTTCTTCATCTCCTGTAATAAATGATATAAGATCTTTGCTCATGAGGTGTGCTTCCATCCTCATGGACCATGCTGGATAGTTCTCCCTATCTAGCTTATCAATCTGCAAGCTTTCTCCCATCTTGTATCCACCTGTGTATTGAAACTTCAAGCTTTACAAACAATGTATATACCTTTACTTCGAATTGAACTTCTTTTGCCTTTCTTGATGTCAAATAGTCTTCTCCTCGAGCTTTAGCTCCAAGCTTTCACTTCTTGATCCTTCAAATGTTGAATCTCTTGAATCTGCAGCAGTCGAGATCCTCCTTTTCTTCAAAATTCTTCAAATTGATGTTTCCTGCTCTGATACCACTGATGGAGAGTGTTAATCTCCAAAAGAACAACTTACTCTTGTGATTAGAGCACCTCTATACCAAGAGTAAGTCAAACACTCCACTAATTTAGAGGATCAATTGCTAATTACCAAAAATTAACAAATCTGTGAAGAAGGTGATACACAGAAAAGTCTGCTGCACTATTTCTCAACATTGACCTATCAAATCTGTAAAGTTTTTTATGAAACTTTGTACGAATCATCTCCTAGAGATTGCGCAACTATTCCAAGTTGAATTACTCCAAAAGATTAAGTGTAGCTTGAGAAATCAACTTCTCAAGTTACCTATGTCAGAAACTGTTATCCAAAACAGTCGACTTTACACCTGTAACTTTTAAGACTTGGTTCTCCTTGAATAGAACCCGTTTTACAAAATGCTTCTAGACATAAGTAGCTTATCTTCCAACTTAAAGATTAAGCCTTCACTCATGCAAAACTTTAAACTGTGCTAGGAGAAATGATCAAAACATTGACTTCGAAATATGCGCCTGTTTTAGGAACCAGTGAATACACTTCACATATGAATGTTCCTACACTTAATTCACTCAGCCTGATTACAATTGGAAGCTGAAACTTTGCACAGAGGTCAAGCAACTCTCAACTTAGACTTGTACAAAAGCATTCCACAATTGATCTACTGTAGAAGGAGAACACGCAGAAACATCGGGCGCAAAATTTTTCATTTACTCAGAGAAAATACAACTGAGTGATGAGAGCTAACTCAAATTCACTTTCCTCTATCTCATGACTTCTATCTCCCTCATTCTTGACATATGACTATTGTCACATATGCTCTCATGTGCTCTCATACATGCCCCGACTTTTCTAAAGGTATTTATAGATAATTTGTACATAATTCTTACTGAACAAAAGATCTAAGTCATCTATGACTATGCTAATGTACATATGTGTACACTTCTCTTGTCCTCTGATTGTGATCTTCTTCCACACTTTAGGAATTGATTCTTCCTTCATCATTTGATCTTCCAAGCCTTCAATTGGTGATTGGTATGCACCAACAAATTAAAGAATGATAAATGAAGTAACACCTCACCTCATGTGATTGGTCTTTGCATGATAAACCAAATCCTTACCCAAAAAAATGGCACTCTAACCATCACTGAGTGAACGAGGTACATGATGAGGTTTAACGTTGCTATGGATTAAGTTTCCTAAGTTGGTTCATGCATACTACAAGGAAACCCCATATGAAAGCAACAAAAAGAATCCTCAAATACCTAAAGGGAACTATCAATGAAGGTTTTTATTACCTCTATAGCTCTCATATAGATATCAAGTTATTATCTTATGTAGATTGGGAAGACTCTAAAGATGATAGAAGAAGCACATCTAGGTACCTCACCTTTGTAGGTAAAAAATTGATTTCATAGTCAATAAAGCAACCTACTGTTGCAGTCTCATCAACTAAAGTTGAATATAGAGGACTTACAAATGCAACTCAAGAACCAATGTAGATTAAGACCTTATATTCTGATTTAGGTCTTAAGTGATCTACTCCTCACATCTTTGGGGATAATATCAGTTCATTACATCTTGTTGCTAACCCAATCTACCATGCCAAGGCGAAACACATAGAAGTACATTATTATTATTTTAGGGAAAAGATTACAAGGAAGGAGATTCAATTATCAAATGTACCAACTCATCAACAATGTGCAGATATGATGACAAAGGCATTGGATGGAGTCAAGCTGAAGATGTTCAAACAATAATTGGATTGCAAGAGATTTTGAAGGATTGAAGACTCAAGATTCTTAGGCTTGAGGGGGAGTTGTTGGTGCAAGAAAGCACTAGGTCGCATTATTCATTATTCAACAATTCGTTTATTCATGAATAATTATATAGAATTTTATGACAAAACCTTATTATTCGACCGAATTATTCGATGCCATGTGAGCTTATTCCGGCATGATCAAATACTTTTTGGACTGTACTTAGATTCTTTTCAATGGAAAGCACTTTTGATCAAAAAAGTTTTTGATCGAAAACTTCTTCCATTGAAAACCTTTTGATCGAATAGTTCTTTTATCAAAAAGACACTACAAGGAATATGGACACATAGTGACAATTAACATGACACAATTTCATCGCTATATAATTGCATCAAATGTTGCAACAAGTGTCGAGCACCCGGCATCGTTTAAACGATAAAACCTTCAATGTTACATTCAATGTGTGAAGCGATGTGCATTGCGATGGTAGCACTAAGCATCGCTAAAGAGACAAAAAAAACAGTGCATAAGAGATGCTTTTTGCATCGCATAAATGACATTAAAAAGCGTCACTTATGCGATGCATTTTAATACGCATATGTGATGGTCTACCATTGCTTATACGACGGTTTTTGAAAAAAAAAATAAAAACATTGGAGGCTCTTTGATTGGCATCTACACATATCTGATCAAAGAGCTCTCCAACGTTCACAATTGCACTATGCTTATGAGCTGAAACAATTGCTTGCTGAATTGTTCTTTTGTCTAATCTCTCTCTTATTCTCTCTCTCTCTCTCTCTCTCTCTCTCTCTCTCTCTCTCTCTCTCTCTCTCTCTCTCTCTCTCTCTTGCAGGTTATTCAAGAAGTTAACCAAGCAAAAAATATGGCTAAATATTGTAATTACAATTTCCATTCTTTGTATATCATTTGATTTTTTTTATTTTCATTAATTAGCATACTCACACTTAAACATATGCACATATACACTTATACATGAAGATGCATGTTCACACATATACACATGCTCATACACACACACATATACACACACATACATATGCACATACATATGCACATACACTTACACATACGCACACATACACATATACACACACATACACATATGCATATGCATATGCACAAACATTTCTACAAACACATAAAAATACTTGCATGCATGCATTATTGCATATACACATACACACATTAACACATACTTAAATACATGTATATGCACATTCACATGCATGCACATACACATGGATGCAAATGGAAATGCATGCACTTGCACATGCATGCTTCATACATATACACATGCATATGCATACACTTGTACATGTTTATACACATACACATACATATGCACATAGGTACATCTACACACATACACATATACATGCACGTACATACACACACATATGCACATACACACACATACATACATATACACATATAAACATACACTTACACATATACATGCACATACATACATATATGTTGGTGCATTTTGCCCAAGCTTACATGCTTGATATGCTTGATATTATCCTCATTTGTAAGTCACATGAGTAGTCATGTGAACACCTCTTGTAAAAGAGTACATTTTATCTCTTGTAAATGGAAAAAGAAAAAAGTAAAAGGATGGCTTACCTCATCCATGATGTAAAAGCAAATTCGTGGCTCCAACTACCAAAATCACGAATTTTTGAGCTGAGGGAATCTCTCCTAACTTTGGGGATCACTTTTAGGTGGAGCCATTCGAATTCGAATTCAAAACTCCCTCCAAGAATAGCTATAAAAGGAGCAAGAAGGAAGAGGCGATTAGCAAGCCTTGTACGTGACCACTTCATGTCATTTTGTAGAGATTGAAGAGCTTACTCCATAGCTCTATCATTCTACTCCCATTGTGCAAAGATTCATTGCCAATGTGGTTGTAATCATATGTGAATCTATACATTTATTATCATCTACCTCTCTGTTTTGTTCTCTGCTATACTCACTCAGAGCAGTAACTTCAGAAGGTCATATCTCGAGTTTTACTGAACCTTTTTCAGTGTTTTAAAGTGCGTTGGATAGCTCTCACTGTCTAGTTTCTACCTATAAATTTTCAAGGTCATTGGATTTATACTTTTGGAGATATCTGCATTTTACTGCTTACTGGTCTATCTCTGCAGAGCCCCGAGAATTGTGGGAATGTTCCAGAACTTGATGAAACTTGTTCTCAGTGCTCAGTCCATCATTTGAAGTGTTTTAACTTGGAATAGGAAGCTTGCTAAGTCTATTTGCTATGCCCAAAAGGAATTTTTCTAATTCCTTCCAGGTTGAGAGCACTGTTCATTTTTTCCAGCAGGTGTATGTCCAAAAATAGCAAGTTTTGGGAGCTAGTCATTTCGCAACTTGTCGGTCTTGACTTAAACTTTTGGGATACATGTTCCAAAGTACTTGGCTGATATTTTGGTGGATTTAGGAAGCTCAAAGGGTCTACTAATCAACTCTGAAGTCTCAGTTGGCTGGTGTGAAGCTGGTTGTAGCGGCACCTACTCATCTTTGGATTGCATCCACCATCTCTCTTCACAGTGGTATCAGAGCATAGTCAAGCAACATGGGAGATGGATTTCCATCAACAATTGACAAATTGGATCGAAACAACTACCCGGCATGGTCTCTAAGGATGGAGGCTTACCTTCAAGGAAGGAATCTATATGGATTCATATCCGGAGATGAAGCAATGCCAACCATGAGGAACAAAGGGCAACCATCACATGAAGAAGTGGAAGGACTTTCGAATTGGTGTTCGAAGGATGCACTTGCAAGGTCCTATATTCTAAACTCAATCTCTGATTTTCTTTTACCTCATGTCAAGGGATGCAAGACATCAAGAGAAACCTGGAATGCACTTGCTTCTTTCTTCTCTTCCAACACTCGAGCAAGGAAGAACCAATTGTCGATGGAGTTCACAACAATGAAGAAAAGCCCGAAGCAAAATGTGACTGATTATGTCACAAAGATGAAGGAGATTTCCGACCAACTTGGAAGCATTGGAGAGGTAATTGAAGAGGAGCAAATCATAAGACAAATCATGAATGGAATCAAAGCAGACGACAAGTGGGAGTCATTCACAACAGCCATGGATTTATACATGGATATGCATGTACCCGACCTCAACACACTCATGGGCCAACTCTTCACTCATGAAGCAAAGATTAGCAAAGGTGGTGAGTCCTCAAGAGGTAATCAAACTTCTGCCTTATATTTCTGATAAAGCTAAGGTCAAGGACAAGTCAAAGAATAGAAAGAATGAAGATGAAGGAAGCTCTTTCCAAGCAAACTTTGCAGGTAGAGGACGAGCTAGAGGAAGAGGCAGAAGTGGAAAGCAAGGCAGGGGGAGATTCCAATCATCTCAACCTTGCAACATATGTGGCTTATCTAACCATACTACTGAAGAATGTTTCAGGAACCCGAGGAACTCAAGAGGAAGAGGATTCAATAGAGGTGGCTATGGATCAAATAGAGGCAGGTACAATGGAGGCTACAACAACAACTACTACAACAACAATTACAACAACAACAACAACTATCAAAGTGGCCATAGAGGAAGAAGAGATTACAATAACTA
The DNA here is from genome assembly GCA_020310875.1 of Ceratopteris richardii. Classification (NCBI taxonomy): domain Eukaryota; kingdom Viridiplantae; phylum Streptophyta; class Polypodiopsida; order Polypodiales; family Pteridaceae; genus Ceratopteris; species Ceratopteris richardii. Next base: position 117,041,806 of record CM035440.1, on the reverse strand, counting down.
TGCAGAGGACCAAAGTCAAGAAGATTCATTATTGATTATGAATCTATCAACGAAGAAGGGTAAGGATGATGATCACATATTTTACATTGATTCGGGATGCTCGAACCATGTAGCAGGAAATGTGGCTTTACTTTCTGATTTGGAAGATCCTCATAACAAGCATGAAGTGCAGACAGGAGATGACACAAAGCACTCAGTGGAGAAGATAGGTAATGTGAAGACATCAGATGGGAATATGAACCTCTTAAGCAAAGTCTTGTATGTCCCTACAATTACCAAAAATTTAATAAGTGTTGGACAGATTGTTGAAAAAGGATTGCAGGTTAGATTCAATCGATTTGGAGCATATGTTGAAGACCCAAGGCAAGGCTTTCGAAGGATTGCCAAAGGAGAAAAGACAGGAAGGCTTTTCACTTTTGAAGTGGAAGATACAAAGAACATAGCTTTGTTTAGCTATGGATCTCAAACTCTAACAGAGTTGGAGATATGGCACAAAAGGCTTGCTCACATTGGTGAGAGGACACTCAAACAGATTTGCAGGGACCAAAGTGTACTTGGTTTGCCTAATATCACAAGGCAACACATGATTTATAAGTGTGAAGCTTGTCAACTCGGCAAGGCTCATAGACAACCTTTCAATAAGAAAGGATATATGTATCAAAATCCTTTGGATCTAGTGCACACGGATGTGTGGGGTCCAAGTAAGGAGCCATCTATATCAGGCTCAAGATATTATGTGTCTTTCATAGATGATTGTAGCAGGTGGACCATTCTGTTTTTCATGAAGCACAAGGATGAAGTGTTTAATTGCTTTAAGAAGTATATTGCTCTTGTTGAAAACCAAACAGGTAGGACTTTGAAACGACTCAGATCAGATGGTGGAGGAGAATACTTCTCTTTTGAATTTGATGCCTTCTTGCATGAAAGAGGCATTAAAAGGGAAGTCACTACAAGGTATACACCTGAACTCAATGGTGTAGCAGAGAGGAGGAATAGAGCTATCGTCGAAGCTGCAAGGTCCATGCTCAACGAAAAGGGATTGCCGAACTACCTATGGGCAGAGGCTGTGTCGACAGCCACATATCTCATAAATAGACTTCCATCTAAGTCACTAGATGGAACCACTCCATATGAAGTGTGGAATGGAAGAAGACCTAGTCTAGAGCATTGTAAAATCTTTGGATGCTTAGCCTATGCTCACATTCCTTCTCAAGTAAGAGGGAAATTGGATCCCAAGGCAGAGAAGTGTGTATTCATTGGTTATGATCAAAACCAAAAAGGATATAGATTGTACAATCCAACCAATAAAGGATTTTCTGTGAGTAGAGATGTAATTTTTGATGAAAACAAATCATGGTTTGATGATGACAGGAAAGTGAAGCTGCCATATGACTTGGATGAAGATTTTCCATCACTTCAACCAAAGGAGCCAAAGCAGATTGAAGAAAGTGATTCGGAGATTGACCTAGAAGACTTGGAAAGACTAAAGCTATGGAAGAACAAAGGTAAAGCAAAGATGCAGGATGCTACATATGGACCCGAGAGCTCACATCAACCACTTAGAAGGTCTTCAAGGGAGAAGAAGAAACCAGAGAGGTTTGGTTATGATACTTCTTTGGTCACCAAGCACTCAATCTACATTGCAAAGGATTCAACCAATGAAGAACCTACCACATTCAAAGAAGCACAAAGCAAGAAAGCTTGGAGAGATGCAATGGATGAAGAAATGGAAGCCTTGAAGGAGAATGACACTTGGGAGCTTGTACCTAACAAGCCATCTATGAAGATAATCGGATCTCGATGGATATACAAAATCAAGAGGAATCCAGATGGAAGTATAAATAGACACAAAGCAAGGTTAGTTGCTAAAGGGTTTGCTCAAACCCATGGTATTGATTATGAGGAGACTTTCTCTCCTGTTGCAAAAATGCCTACAATTAGGGTTCTCATTAGTCTTGCTGCATCTAGAAATTGGAATCTTTATCAACTTGATGTAAAGAATGCTTTCTTGAATGGATGGATTTCTGAGGAAGTGTATATGGCACAACCTCCTGGATATGAGGATGCACATCATCCTAACTATGTATGCAAACTAAAGAAAGCTTTGTATGGATTGAAGCAAGCTCCAAGAGCTTGGAATTTCAGATTGGTTACTTATTTGCAGGACCAAGGATTCAAAGCTAGCAAGGCGGATACCTCTTTGTTCATAAAGAGGAATGGATCTGAAGTGATCTATTTATGTGTGTATGTTGATGATATTATTATCACAGGCAATGATCTTGAAGGAATCAAACAGGTAAAGAGTCAAATGAAGGAGGAGTTCAAGATAAGTGACCTCGGACCACTCACTTATTTCCTTGGATTGGAGTTGATCTACACAGATTCAGGTATATACATCACACAAAGGAAGTATGTCCATGACATGCTCGTCAAGTTCAAGATGGAAAATACAAAGTGTGCAGGTACACCTATGGAGCAAAATCATAAGCTTAGTGCTTATGAAGGAGAGCCAATTGAAGACATCACAAGCTATCAAAGCTTGGTTGGAAGTTTGAACTATGCAACACTCACAAGGGTGGATATATGCTATAGTGTTAGCATATTGAGTCAGTTTATGCATAAGCCGAGAAGACCACATATGGAAGCGGCCAAGCGAGTCCTCAAGTACCTAAAGGGGACCATGAATGAAGGTTTGTTCTATTCATATACTTCAGATATTGAGCTAAAGGTCTACTCAGATGCAGATTGGGCCGGATCTAAAGATGATAGAAGAAGCACATCAGGGTATATATCATTTGCAGGTTCAAAAATCATTTCTTGGTCATCGAAGAAGCAACCAACCGTGGCATTATCTTCTACTGAAGCTGAATATAGAGGTTTGGCTAATGCAACTCAAGAAATCATGTGGTTAAAATCTTTGTACACAGATCTTGGACTTCATTCTTCAACACCTCACATTTTTGGTGACAACACAAGCTCACTACATCTAGCAGCTAATCCGGTATACCATGCTAGAACCAAGCATATTGAAGTCCACTACCATTATGTAAGGGAGAAGCTAATGAGCAAGGATATTCAACTATCCTACGTCTCTACAGATATGCAATGTGCAGACATGTTGACGAAAGCTCTTGATGGTACGAAATTAAGTAGATTCAAGTTGATGATTGGTTTGCAGGAAATCAAGGACAATTGAAGACTTATTTGGAGGCCAAGCATGTTAGGCTTGAGGGGGAGCTGTTGGTGCATTTTGTCCAAGCCTACATGCTTGATATGCTTGATATTATCCTCATTTGTAAGTCACATGAGTAGTCATGTGAACACCTCTTGTAAAAGAGTACATTTTATCTCTTGTAAATGGAAAAAGAAAAAAGTAAAAGGATGGCTTACCTCATCCATGATGTAAAAGCAAATTCATGGCTCCAACTACCAAAATCACAAATTTTTGAGCTGAGGGAATCTCTCCTAACTTTGGGGATCACTTTTAGGTGGAGCCATTCGAATTCGAATTCAAAACTCCCTCCAAGAATAGCTATAAAAGGAGCAAGAAGGAAGAGGCGATTAGCAAGCCTTGTACGTGACCACTTCATGTCATTTTGTAGAGATTGAAGAGCTTACTCCATAGCTCTATCATTCTACTCCCATTGTGCAAAGATTCATTGCCAATGTGGTTGTAATCATATGTGAATCTATACATTTATTATCATCTACCTCTCTGTTTTGTTCTCTGCTATACTCACTCAGAGCAGTAACTTCAGAAGGTCATATCTCGAGTTTTACTGAGCCTTTCTCCGTGTTTTAAAGTGCGTTGGATAGCTCTCACTGTCTAGTTTCTACCTATAAATTTTCAAGGTCATTGGATTTATACTTTTGGAGATATCTGCATTTTACTGCTTACTGGTCTATCTCTGCAGAGCCCCGAGAATTGTGGGAATGTTCCAGAACTTGATGAAACTTGTTCTCAGTGCTCAGTCCATCATTTGAAGTGTTTTAACTTGGAATAGGAAGCTTGCTAAGTCTATTTGCTATGCCCAAAAGGAATTTTTCTAATTCCTTCCAGGTTGAGAGCACTGTTCATTTTTTCCAGCAGGTGTATGTCCAAAAATAGCAAGTTTTGGGAGCTAGTCATTTCGCAACTTGTCGGTCTTGACTTAAACTTTTGGGATACATGTTCCAAAGTACTTGGCTGATATTTTGGTGGATTTAGGAAGCTCAAAGGGTCTACTAATCAACTCTGAAGTCTCAGTTGGCTGGTGTGAAGCTGGTTGTAGCGGCACCTACTCATCTTTGGATTGCATCCACCATCTCTCTTCACAATATACACACACATACACATGCACATGCACATACACATACATACACATATACACTTACACATGCACATGCACATACATGCATATACACATATACATATTTACATACATACATATACATGCACATACACACATATACATGCACATACGTACATATGCACATACACACACTTATACATGCACATACATACATATACACACATATACATGCACATAAACACATATACACATACACTTACATATATACATGCACATACATACATATACACACACGTACACATGCACATGCACATACACATACATACACACATACACTTACACATGCACATGCACATACATGCATATACACACATACATATGCACATACAAACATATACACACATATACACATATACATGCACATACCTACACACAAATAATGCACATACACACACATACACATGCACATATATACATATACACACATATACACATACACATATACATGCACATATGTACACACACATACACATGCACGTATGTACATATGCACACATATACACATACACATATACATGCACATATGTACACACACATACCACACATGCACACACATACACATGCACATATGTACATATACACACATATACATGCACGATATACACACACAAACACACATACACTTACACATATACATGCACATATATATACACACACATACACATGCACATACACATACATATGTGCATACACTTGCACATGCACATGCACATATGCACACTCATACACATATACATACACACATGTACACACACCTATGCACACTCATATATAAACACATACATGTTCATATAATATACCTACATATACAGAACATACACTTATACTCATACACATGCACATGCATATATACATTGCATATACACACACATACACATTCATATGAACATACATGCATACACATATACATTTACACATATACATTTACACATACACATACACACATGCATATGCATAAAACATATCTACATGCACATATATATACATAGATATATACATATACATGCATATAGACACACTTACACAAATATAGATATATATCTACATTTGCATACATACATTTTATACACACACAACCACATGCACATATATATATATATACATATATATATATATACATATATATATATATATATATATATATATATATATATATATATATATATATATATATATATATATATGTGTGTGTGTGTGTGTGTGTGTGTGTGTGTATATATGTGTGTGTGTGTGTGTGTATGTGTGTAAATATATATCCAATGTCATAATCAAGAATCCTAATCATGATCATCCTCATCATCAAGAGCCTCATCCTCATCCTCATCCTCATCATCACGATCATGCGCATGATCTGATGTATCTATAGTGGCATCATGGGTAGAGGTGCGAGCGCTCTGTGGCGATCGTCATCATCTTTCCTGTGTCTATCTCTCCACCTCATCCATATTTGCCTCTCCATAATAATCCTATATTACATATAACAAACATAAATAAGTAAAACATACAAAATATCTATAAAAATAAAATAATTATATGAAATTTAATAATACTCACAAAAGCATCTGGATGATCTTGCATATACGCGCTCAAATATCGATATCCAAAATGTGTAGCATAGTGGATTTCATGTTTCATAGGATATTGACCATAATCCTTTTGCTGCATTGAACAAATAAAAAAGATTAGTCTCTTGTGTTTTAACTAAAATGAAAAATATACTTTCAATAACACATATACTTAAAAATGTAGCTACAAAACCATGATGGCCCATTGGGCCTAAGTGTGATGTGTGACTCGACTCAATTCTCTTCTTTGCAGCAGCCTCTTTATTTAATAGAATAAAAATACATAAATTAAATATGAAAAATTAATAAAACTTATGAGAATTATAAATATAAACTATTAACTTGTATACCTTCTACTGATGAAATGACTCCTGAACACAAAGAAATCTACGAAAATACTGCCATGTGTCAGGTGGTATGTTAGGTCTCCTCTTATTTGTTAAAGTGATAACAGCTAAGGTAAGAACAAAACCTGCATTGAATGGATGCTTTCTGTCTTTCCATCCTTTAAAACTATTCGTCCATCTTTCAGAATCTTCCAAATAAATTTGCTTGTCCTATTTTACAAACAACCTAATACATCCATAGCTAACTGATACTTAATATTTGTAAACAAATATGTAGGCTTAGTTAGCAAGGTAGGTAATTGATTGACTATAAAATGGGAGACAGCCAAATGATTCAGTGGTCTAGATATCTATGTGAAAGTCTGCATACCACAATAAACAAAAAGAAAATTAGAAACAAAATCAAATATACACACATACACATACATACATACACATACATACATACATACATACATATATACATACATACATACACACACACATACACATACATACATATATGCATACATATATGTATACATGCATACATATACACACATACATAACGTATACACACATACAAACACATACACATACACATATACATATGCATACGTATATGCATGCATATACATATACACATATACATACACATATACATACACATATGCATATATATATACATATATATGTATTTTTTTTTTTGTTTATTTATGTTTGTTAATATGACATTTTTCATAAACTTATAGGTTATTATCTAAAAAGTTTTTACCAAGTCAGAATATTTTTCCTACCTCACATGATGAAATGAAGAAGATAATCAACAATCTAGGTATAGATTATAAGTGTATACATGCATGTCCTAACAATTGTATTTTATATAGAGGTGAATATGCAGACTCTTTGACATGTCCAAAACGTCAATCTCCTCAATATAAGGATGAAGAAGGTAAGATCCCAAAAAAGGTATTGATACATTTTCCATTGGCTCACAGATTAGAGATATGTTTCAAAGCCTTGAATTATCAAATCTTTTGACATGGGGACATGATAATAAAAGTATTGATGGAATAATCAAAATTCCAATAGATAGTGTAGCTTTTCAGCGTATTGATTCTACATGGCCTGATTTGCACAAGAACCATAGAATCTAAAGTTAGGAGTTGCATTAGATGGGGTTAATCCGTTTTCCATGAAATCTAGTAAATGTTCAACATGGCCAGTGGTAGTCATAAACTATTATCTTCCGTCGTATCTTAGCATTAAAAAGTAACATTGTTGGGGGATTCTTAGACAAGAAGGAGTTTGAGGGTTTGTAGGAGAAAATGAAAGGACCAGAAGAGGAAATACACCTTGGAAGCTTCTGCCGATTGATTACAGTAAGACAATTACAATGTTTGAAGCAAAATACAAGCCAATACTTCTGTGCACAATCACACAGAGTGCTCAATTACAAAATACTCAATATCCCAAAGTCTTCTTGCCATCGGCCTCCTCTGCACCAGACCTCCACCTGCTTCAAGCTTATCCTTGTGCACACCTTGCACCAAGCTTCCACAAAGGGGGAGGAGTGAATACCTTCTGTCGGCACGCACACACTGCAATGAGACCTTGAGATCCTTGGGGGAGTATATCTTAGCACTCTCTGCACAAATCCTTAGTCACTCTCCATGCACCTTGCACTTCCACTTCTCTGCGTTGCACTCTGGTGACTCTTGCACTTCTCTCTCTTGCTTCCCTTAGACTATGCTTCTCTTGCTTACTCTAAGATTGGTCCAAGAATAGACCTTGTGTTGAAGCTCAAAGTCAAGGACAAAGCATGGAAGCACATCAAAAGGTGGACACACAAGGAAAGGGAGCAAGTAGGGAGCTCCAAGAAGTGTATGTCAAATTTTCAGAAGAATCCCCTACAAAAATAGTGATTTTCATCACTAAAAACCATTGTAAATACCATTATCTATTTTTAGTAACTCCATTTTGTTCAAGCCGAGGAGTCCTCGAGCTTGAGGAGTATTAGAAGTACCATCGTACCAATTTTCATATTTTTTAGATCTCGTTTGAGCCCTCAAATAAGCCCTGGAACCTAATTTTTAACTAGGCCGGACACTAGGTCTGGACAGGGCCAAAACTTAGCCAAAAACTATAAAAAGAGCTAGAGAGCTCATTTTTGAGGTTAGATTGTAATTGAAACGAACTTGTAAGAGCATTTGGAAGTAATTGAAGAACTCATGCTCACTCTTTGTCTTGCCGTGTGTGCGCGTGTGTGTGTATGTGTGTGCATGCTAGTGTGCTTCTCACTCACGCACTTGTGCTGCCACTTGCTCGAGGTCTTCGTACCATCCTCACGTCTTCCCGGATTGACATTAAAGGAGGTGCTACTCATCACTGAGCTACACCAAATTTTGGCGCCGTTGCCGGGGATCGAGCTTTGAGGATGAGCGTGTGATGGTAAGACGTAGAGTTGACGCGTTGGAGTTGTAGGTATTTTCTTCACTCTCATCGATTTTCTTTTACTTTCTTCTCCATCTTCATTTCCATCATCATCATCACCATCTCCCACCTCCATCTCCATCATCGCGAAAATTTCTGTTTTTTGATCATATCATCTTCCCCACCTCATTTCCCTCATTTCACGTGTGAGAGAGAGCGAGAGAGCGATATTGTGTGTGCGGATTTTGCATGTTTCTTGAGTTTCATTGCAGGTTCTTGCCGAATCATCACCCCCAGCTTCATGCGCAGGTACGAAAAACTTAGAAACTGTCTCGCGGTCGCAGGCTTCTGTCGATCGCGACTGACAGAAATTTTTGGTTTTTTACAAAATTGAGTGCACCACTAGAACAAGCACAAGGAGCACATCCTAAAACACTAAAAACAGTAGAAAAATTCCGAGGTTTTCTGTCAATCGCGACCGACAGCCTCTGTCAATCACGACCGACAGCCTCTGTCAATCGCGACCGACAGACCCTATCAATCGCGACCGACAGACCCTGTCAATCGCGACCGACAGACCCTATCAATCGCGACCGACAGACCTCCACGATCGACTGACTGCCACGTAGGACCCTGTCAATCACGATTGATACCGTCGATCGCGATCGACAGCCACGACCGACACCTCTGTCAATCGCGATTGACACCGTCGATCGCGATCGACTGAAATTCCACGATTGATTGACTTTTGCGCGTAGCCACGTGTCCATCGCGACTGATAGGCCCCCGATTGACTGAAATTTCGGCGAAAAAACCGGAAAACGTGTCGATCGCGATTGATACCGTCGATCGCGATCGACAGCCACGACCGACACCTCTGTCAATCGCGATTGACACCGTCGATCGCGATTGACACTGTCGATCGCGATTGACAGCCCCGACGGACACCTCTATCAATCGCGATTGACAGACCTGTCGATCGCGATTGACAGGCTTTTCGACCAAAAATTAGGGTTTGATTTTGTTCAAAAGTTGGGATAATTTTGGGGCAAAATAGTCAATCTATTAGCATTTTGGGAGGTTCCTACACGTGATTTGGAGAAAATCCTAGGATCTGTCGGCCAGATTGAATCTTGTTTTAACCCCCTAAACCCTGAATAACCATAACTTTTTCATACGAAATCAATTTTTTGAGCCCTAGGGCTTGTTGGAAAGCTCGTGACATATACTACATGCATTGATTTTCAGATAGGGTATTTTGAAGTTGACCATACCCAGGGGGATCAAAGTCAGGGGTCCTTAGGATTGTTTTCTTGAAAATCACTATGCAAGTTTGTGTTTGTGCTACAGGAATGAAAATAATTGGTTCTGTCTTTGGAACTTAAATCTCAAAGCTAACTTTGGAACTCTTACAGATCTATTGAGAGCATCGAAAGGCGTTCTAAGCAAGTGTAAGTGCGAGCTTGGGAACTCACTTCCTGGGCACTCAAGGGCAACCGAACAGGAAACAAAAGGTTGGAAACTTTTAACCCCCTCTGTCAATTCATAGCCTAGGCTAAGAACGACTAGAGGTAGGAGTAAGTCAGGGTGAGATAGGCAGGTATCAAGTTGAAGACTGCCTAAAAACTCAAGTTCAAGCTAAAAACCTAATCTCTGTACTGTCGATAACATAAAGGAAAAGGACCTAACGTGGAACGATCAACCTAAAAGCACGAAGAACATTCAAGTATTCCTGACGACATAATATCAGACAAGACCTTAAACACGAGGAATAACTAAAAAGAACCAAGCGACTAATATAAAGTAACCAGCAACGAGGTTGTACTCTGGGCAAAGAATTGGGCTACTTAGATAGGCATATGAACCTTAGATCAGGACGACATTTAGTAAGGGAGAGACAAAGCCTTAGGTCTTCAGAGGCTAGTGTTAACCACACTGCTAGGTCTTGGGCCCAGCAGTTGAGCCACCACTTGTACTACCCTAGCTCTGAGACTAGTGAGTCAGAGATGTCTCAAGGCATGGACAGACCTACGGGAAGTTCAGGAATGCCATATTTGTACAGGGTAGAAGGCCCTTACAAAACACAGCTGGAATACCTTAGGACCAACCGATTAGGTGCTAGCATCTATGAGGACGGCCTAGGAAGATCCGTGGTCCAGATTAAAAACCCTGACCAATCCATAGGACTAGAGCACCCAGCTGTCAAGTTTGAAAATGGTGCATACCTGGACAAAGAAGGAACCATATACGTAGTCACCAGTCACCCAGACAGGACAGATGAATTTGGGAATGTAATCTCAGAAGCAGACTTAGGGGACTTAGAGCAGGGAAACATGGGTGCGGAACCTAGAACCCCCCGAGGTAAATCAATTCCCACTAGGATTATCACGCCTGAGTGGGTTCCCCAAGACAACAAGAGCATAGAGTTGCTCCTCAATCGAGAAACTGACGAAGCCTTTTGGAGGTATAAATCTAATCAGCCAACTGATATAGGGAATATCATGATCTATGAGTTTAAGGATCCGGATAGCCCAGGTAGAGTGACCTACTTAGATCACACTTCGGAAAGGATCTTTGTGGTGACAGAAAATGATAGGCATGCTTACACTTGGAAGGGTGAATTCATTTTCCCCCAACCAAGATCGAATGTATCCTATGGTCACCCTGGAGCTGGAACATCCCAAGCTCATGGAACTCAAAGAGACAGAAGTAGAGATAGACCGGAAGTAAGCTTTGCCAACCCAGTGGGCAGAGAAAGAACGAGGACGGAGACGAATAGAGTAGAACCTGAGATACTTAGAGCTCACAAGAACCAAAGAAATGTGGATGGATTCCCCCTGCCGAGACCTAGAGAGCACACAAGAACTTTGAGACCGACCCAGCTAGTTAAGTCCATGAAGAATTACTTTGATGGCACAGGAGATCCCTATGATCATGTGGCGGAGTTCAAGCAAGTCTTGAGAGCTGAACAAGTGGAGGATCTATTCACGCAGTACAATGCCTTCGGTCTAACCCTTAGGAACACAGCACTTACATGGTTTCAGCCATTGGATGAGCGACAATTCAGATGTATAGACCAACTCCTAGAGGCTTTCATCGTACAGTTCTCTAAGAGTGGCATAAGACACAATACCTCCTCATTGATTCACAGCTTCAAACAGACTCCCCAAGAGACTGTGAGATTGGCAGGAAGAAGATTTAGACAATATCTTGAAAGGTGCCCTGTTTCGGAGCTACCCACACCTGCCAAACAAGTAGCCTTATTCCTTGATGGATTACTGAGTACGAAATTGAGATCCTATGTGTATCTGAAGGACCCCAGGACTATAGAAGAGTGTGTACGCATGTGCATTGACATTGAAGATAATCTAGGGGAAGAACTAGAGCTTTCCAAAATCTACAAAGATTCAGATAGTGCATCTAGTCACTCTTCCACGCAATCCACATCAATTGAGGAACTCGCAGAGAAAGTGGCCCAAAAACTAGGCGTCTCTAGCAAACAAATTCCGAGGTTTACCCTAGCGAAGAGGTGCTATACATGCGGTGGTGACCATATGGCAAACGTGTGTCCCATTATGGCTCAACCCCAGGTCAACCCAAATAGCCAATATTGCACCATAGAACGAAGGTACACCAATCATACCGCACAAGATTGCCCTTACAATAAGCAAACAGTTAGGCAAACTTACCCTCAACCCTATCCACCACAGGGAAGATACCAAAACCAGTACCCTCCACAGCCATATGGCAGGCCACAGCAACCCTATCAGCAACCATACCAAAACCAACAAAGGCCTCAGCCAGTGTTAGCTCAACAACCACCTACCCCAGCTAATGTGATTCCGGTAAAGTATGTTGTTGCAGAAGAAAACCTGAATAGAGCGATAGTCCCTGTGACACCCTTGCTCTCTGAAAATGACCTCAGTGACCATAGCTTTGATTCTACACATGTCGATAGTCCCCAGGCCTACTACATGCAGTCTCTTGAACATGGTGAGTCCTACTATAGTGAAGAGCCAAATGAAATAAGTTGGGAGTCAGATTACACGAATGTCATGTATGCAAACCCCAACCCTAGGCCTCAACCTAGGCAACTAAGACCTCCATTCCCAAGAGGACCGTGCTACAGGTGCCAAGGAGATCACCTCATTCGTGATTGTCCCTTGCCTCCACCTACACAACCCCAGTCAGTGACGATCCAAGGCTTTTGCCAAGACTGTGGAAAAGAGCATCTCTTACGAGATTGCCCAAAGAACCCCAATAACATGCCAAAAATCACTCCTATCAACGTTGTTGGGTTAGTGGTAGACTCCACAGGGAGCGTGACTTCCACTGCACCAGTACAGGTAGTCACTAGAGCTCAGGCATTGGAGCAAAACCAAGAGACAAGCCTGGAAAAGGGCCCAGAGGCTAGTGAAACTGAGAGCATAACCAAGAAAAGGACTAGAGCTTGGAAAGATAGTTGGGAAAGAATGAAAAGGCAATGGGCAAAAAAGATGAGTGAACTCGAGGAAAGCGTAAGAGAAACAAGAGCCAGAATAATTGAACTTACAATTCAAACTCCCTCTCACACGACTCCACCACCACCATTCCCATCGCCATCCGACCAACCACCTTCCAACCCGCCTAACCTAAACCCACCACCCCCTAGAGTAGGATCAGTCCTAGCAGATCCCACTCCCGAAGACCTTAATATGATGCTTAAAGCATATCAGGCCAGAATCCAAGAAGGGCCAAACGTAACTGATCATGAAAAATGCTACCCTAGAGCCGAGCTAGAGCTTGAACGAACCAAAATTTGTGCTAAGATGGTGGAATTGGCTCAAGCCATGTTCGAAGCTAGCCGCCTCTTTAACATCTCTAGCTCAGCTAAGATGCAGTTACATTTTGATGGACTGCTAGAAAGAATAGAGAGGCTAATTGCACAATCAGAAAAGGAACCTGCCCCTCAAAGAAAGGACAGGGCAAGAGAACGGATAAGCCAGCCTCTTCAGGAAGCCCATGTGCCTCCTCAAGAAGCTTATCTTTCCCCCCAAAAGGCAGATGAGCCTCCCTCGAAAGCTTACGTACCTCCACAGGTTGCCTACATTCCTTCTCAGGGAGCGTAAGTAATAGAATAAGTAATCCTCCCCAGGAAGCCTGTGCTCCAGCCATCGATGAGAACAAGGAGAGAGTCAACGATAGAATAAGCCCTCCTTCCCAGGTTGCTTATGTGCCTAATTCTACGAAGCCAGACACTTCTTCTTCTATGAATTGGTTTGCACCAGACTTCCTATGAGAGATTCAAGAAGACAAATGGGATAACGAAAGTGAAGTTGCCCCTCCTTTTGAACTTGTGGATGATGCACACGATCAATTCCCACAAGACATCCCATCTATTTACGGGGAACATGAGAGTACTCAGTCTCACGAGAGATTGGACTTTGAGTCTAATTCCATACAAGAGCTACCCCACTTCACAGGCCCATGGGAAGCAAAGTCCACGTGTATGAGAGCACCCACAGTCATGGTAAGGAACGACGACTCAGTCATATCAAGGAACACGGAGGTAGTAAAGAACGCCAAGGTGCAGCGCGATCTCACTTTGGAAGAACTGCCTAAGGATAGACCAGAAGCGCGGAAATATGTAGCCAGTCAAGTAACTAAAGTTGCAAAACCACGTTCCCGGGTAGGATCCCATAGGACAGTGCCAGAAATTCCCTTGGACAAGATAGGAGATATGTGTGAAGGTGAAGAAGGGAACACCTATCTTCCCATCACCTACCAGGAGTACACCACCAAGGCAATTTTGGACTCAGGTGCAGGAGTTGCAATTGCCACTACTTCCCTATGGAAGCGTTGGGGCAAGCCAGCACTCAGGCCAACGAGAATGAAATTGCAGATGGCCGATGGTCATATTGAAAGACCCTTGGGATTGCTAGAAGGCATAACTCTCACCACATGTGGTGTTGAGTTCGAGCATACATTTGCTATATGTGACTTTAGCAAAAATCATGCCTATGAGATGATTTTGGGAAGACCATTTATGCGACAGTTGCAAGTGGTACAGGATTGGGGAACCAATTCTTTGTACCTGCAACACTTAGGTGTTACGACCAAAGTCAATCTCAAAGATTACTCTCACAGAGATGTACCTCCTATCCAGTGGAATCCCATCCATAGAGCCAAAGATGATACAGAATCGGTGCATTCCATAGGGTCAGGATCCTCTTGGATGCATGAAGACACCCACTTATGGATGTGCAAAGTAGCAGTAGAGGAAGAGAAGAGAGAAAAGGCTAGAGAAATAGGTGCAAACGAAACTCATAGACCCATTCAAGACCCAGCCTATGCACCTGTAGTGTTTCCGGACGAAGAATTTGAACCCCATGGCTGGGCAGAAATTTTAGCAACCATGGACGTAGCCATCAATGAAGAACAATGGACACCTCACTGTGATGAGGATGGCTATGACATTTCAGTCTTCTCCATAGAGCCAATCATGGGAGAGGCAGTTCTAGAAGAATGCAAACCTAGCCCTGATGCATTTGAGGATGCAAGTGACTCCGATCTCGAGTCTATCATTATGGACCCACCATTTGCATCAGATGAAGAATACTTCCATGAAGTAGAATTTCAACCCCAGAGGCATGGAGAGATTACAAATGACGTAAGATTAACAACACATGTGAGCCCAAAGGAAGAAGGGAAGAAACGAAAGAAGAGAGAAGTCTCACCAGAAGAGGAAGAATCTTTGTTTGAGGTCCCAGAAAATTTTAGGAAATATGAGATAGATGACAGGAGAGTCATGATAAGAATGCCTAAACGAGAGGCACAATCGGGAGAGGCCTATGATAACAAAGAAACTACCAAGAAAATCGTAGTGGCCCTAGAAGAAGGAGAGGAGAGATGTACGTACATAGGCCATGACCTAACATAGGAAGAAGAGCATGCGTTGATAGCCTTGCTAAGAGAATACAGAGATGTATTCGCTTGGAGTTACAAGGATTTGAAAGGTGTTGACCCCGATATATGCTCACACACGATCCCCATGACCTCAGATGCTAAACCCTCTAAGCAAAAGCCCTACACATATAATGATAATTACGCTGCTAAGATCAAAGAAGAGATAGATAGACTGGTTGAAGCTGGATTTATCTATGAAATTGACCACACTGAATGGGTATCCCCCATCGTAGTGGTGCCCAAGAAGAATGGCAAGCTGCGTGTGTGCATTAACTTGAAAAAGGTTAATGCAGCCACGATTCGAGATAACTATCCGCTTCCCATCACAGAACATCTCTTAGAAAGAGTGGCAGGCAAAGAAGTGTACAGCTTCCTTGATGGATTTTCGGGCTACAATCAAGTAGCCATAGCTCCAGAGGATCAGCATAAGACGGCCTTTGCCACAGAATGGGGCATTTTCGCCTTTAGAGTAATGCCATTTGGGCTTACCAATGCACCTGCTACCTTCCAAAGGCTGATGTGCCATGTGTTTAAAGAGTTCCTGAGGAAGAATTTAGAAGTCTACGTTGATGATCTTTGTGCTCATTCCAACATTAGACAAACCCATATCCCTGAGCTCAGACAAATCTTTAACAAATGTAGAGAATATCAAGTCTGCCTAAACCCAGAAAAATGTGTTTTCATGGTCAGGCAAGGCAAGATTTTAGGGCACATAGTGTCAAAGAATGGCATATCTACCGACGAAGAGAAAGTGAGAGCCATAGCAGAGCTACCTAGGCCAAAGAATGTCAAGGAAGTACAAGCTTTCATGGGGCATTGTGGCTATTACCGACGATTTATACACATGTATGCTGTCATTGCAAAGCCCATGTACGGACTCCTGACTAACTTTGAGTGGACGGATGAATGTGAGAATTCCTTCCAGGAGCTTAAACGAAGATTATGTTCAGCACCAATCTTGACCATACCAGATTGGAATAAGCCATTCCATGTTCACGTGGATGCATCCAATTATGCCATTGGATGTGTGCTTGCACAACCTACTGGTGAAGGTAATATGGATCTTCCAATTGCCTATGCCAGTAGACAATTGAATGCGGCTGAACGGAATTACACCACTACAGAGCGAGAAGGATTAGGCATGGTATATGCAGTTAAGAAATTTAGACACTATTTGCTTGCAAATAAGTTTAAATTTTTTACTGATCATCAGGCATTGCTATACCTCGTAAACAAGCCATGCAATACAGGGAGATTAGTGAGATGGTTTCTCTTGCTAATGGAATATGATTTTGAGGTTGTGGTAAGGAAAGGTAGGACTCATTTGAGAGCAGATCATCTCTCTAGGCTCATGTCGGGAGAAGCCCCACAAGGAGTATCAGATGACCTTCCTGATGCTTACTTGTTTAATTTGGAAGTTGTACCACAGTGGGCTAAGCCATTGGTACCAGTATTGACATACGGGCCTAACCATCCAGTGGTAAACACACGGAATAGAGAGGTTGTAAAAGCCCAAAAGTACCACATCATGGCAGGAAGCATGTACAAGCACACAGATCAAGGGATCTTGGCTTGTTGCGTAGAAGAGGATGAGTACGCTAAATGGTTGCAATTAGCACATGTAGGTGCACTAGAGCAACACCATTCAAAGCAACGAACTTTACAGACCCTAAAGAGACTCGGAGTACATTGGCCAACTATGGAAGCTGATGTCCAAAAGTTGTGCAAGGAGTGCCCAATCTGCTGCACTAAACCACCTATGGAACACGCCACTCTGTATCAAGTATCCATTGTGCCAGATTGGAGCGAACCTCTGGTATCCTTCCTAAGGACAAACACATTCCCTCCAGACATGACTTTGGCAAGGAAAAGGAGTTTAGAACAAGAAGCCCAGGATTACTCACTCATTGGTGGTAATCTATACAAACGCGGTAAAGATGGTTACCTGAGACTGTGTGTCCATGAGAGTGAATATCTTAAGATCTTGGAAACTGCTCACCAAGGTGTGGCAGGAGGACACTTTGGACCAGATCGGGTGATCAAGGCAATACTATTTGCGGGCTTCTGGTGGCCGACCCTTCACATGGATGCACATACCTATGTGAAACGGTGCGATGTCTGTCAGAGAACTCAGTATCCTATACGCAAAGATGAGATGCCACTGAAACCTATGATGGGTGGACGTGCGTTCTCTAAGTGGGGAATAGACTTCGTAGGTCCTATTAATCCCCCAGCTAAGGGTTCTCATGCGGAATACATCATTGTTGCAACAGACTATCTAACTAAGTGGGTAGAGGTAAAGGCTACGACAAAGAACGATGCTCAAACAACTGCTAAATTCTTGTTTGAGAATGTATTCACAAGATATGGACTACCTATAGAGCTTGTAAGTGATAGAGGCACTCATTTCTTGAACGAAGTGATTGAAAATCTACTCCAAGAATTCTTGGTGATACACAAGAAGTCTGCCCCCTATCACCCTCAAGCTAATGGACAAGCTGAGAGCACTAATAAGATCTTATGCAATGTACTGACGAAATTAGTGAACACTAAACACTCTGATTGGGACAAACAGCTACACCATGCTGTTTGGGCATACCGAGTTGCCTACAAAACGGTACTCCAAGCCACCCCCTTTCATATGGTATTTGGCCAAAACGCGGTGCTACCCTTGGACTTCTTGATTCCTACATTGAGAGTAGCACAAGAGCACGAATGGACAGGTCATGAGCTCTCCTCTAGGATCTTTGACCTTGAACGGTTAGGAGAAACAAGATTGAGAGCAGCCGCAAGAATCTATGCAGCCAAGAAGAGGCAGAAGGCATATTTTGATGCCCATGTGAAGGATAAGGGCTTGAAAGCAGGAGATCTAGTCTTAGTCTATACACTGAAACAACACGCAAGGAAACTAGAAAAGAGAGGCTACGGACCTATGATCATCAATAGGATCTCCACGAGTGGAGCAGTACAATTGGCCACATTAGAGGGTGATGTTCTCCCAAACTATATTAGCGGTTGCAGAATCAAGTTGTATCAGGAACCCCTCACGGAGGAAATGCTCAGCCGACTCAACACTGCTAAGAAACGCAAAGAGGAAGAAAAGCGAGTTCGAGAGGAAGCTCAAGCGAAAGCTTTAGAACGCATCAGAAGGATGAAGTTACGGAGGCAAAATAGAGATCAGCCTAGAGTGAATGACTATGCAGATCAAGGATATCCTATGGCCATGTGTGAAGTTGCAGGAACAAGCTCGCATAGGATAATTGATAGACGTCCTTTCATAACCCTCGATATAGGACAAGGAAAGAGTGCAAAGACCGTAAGAGCCTTGATTGACTCAGGTGCAGCCACTAGTGTTGTTAAAGTGTCTTACTGTCAAGAGTTGCAGTTAACTGTCAATCCTGTGGAAGCATATCTCATAGGATTGGGAGGCGTGGAAACCCCTTGCATGGGCGAGGTGGAACTTCCCCTCTACATTCATGAGGAGGCAATGACAGTTAAAGTACTAGTGTGTCAAGACGAGGATCTCACTGAACCTCTGGTCTTGGGTCAAGACTGGATCTATGACCAAGCAGTCAACTTAAACCTAAGAAGTGGACTTCTTCAGGCTTGGGTCAATCATAGTCGAGTTACAGTAGAATTAGACAATGGAGCACTCAAGGAACTAGGAAAGGCACAGACTCCTGGTCCCTCCAGGGGTGCACATGAAGATGAACATGTTGTTCTTGTCCAAAACTATGTGTTGCAGAGGAAGGATATTCGCAAAAAAGGAGTCAGGGACGCAACGGAACTCCCTTCTTTTCCAAAGGCCAGAAGGAGGCAGCAACTAAGGGCAGATCAATCACTAAAGACTCTCCGAACGAGAGACCAAAAGAACGCGCGAAGCAGAACAACTCAACCGATGAAGCAGATATGGGTACGCAAAGGAGAGCAACCACCAACCTTGCCCCCACAAATTCCATCCATGCAAACCAACCAGGCCAGAAGACGAAGGAAGCAGCTCAGACAAGCTCAATCACAAGGTATCCAACAAGTTTGGGTGCCTAAGAAGTTAGCTTCAGCTCAACAAGGGCAATTACAGATGTGGGTACCTAAGAAGCTCCTACATCCACAACAACCTTTGTTCTCCCACATGCAAAAGGTTTCAACAAAGAAGCCAAAAAGAGAAAAGGTTAAGAACCACATACAGAGACCAAAGGAAGATCAAATCAGCTCTTCAACATTAGTAGGAAGACATGCAAAAAGGATATGGGTTTGGAAGCCAAAGGTGCAAGTAGCCTCCACCGAACCAAAGCGTCAACCACACTGGATACCACAATTCAGAAAGCATCCAAAGAGAAAGACGCCTGAAGTGACCTCTATAGTGCCAAATGATGTTCTAAAATGGACTCCAATAAGGAGGATCACATCAGTTTGAGACTCAATGGATACCTCCACCAAGGTCGGCATCAACCTCCACAAATGACATCGAAAGCCTCGAACGAGCAACAACCATGTGCTCCTTGCACAACCCTGTCTTTTGCACCATTCAGGTCATGCATTTCCAAAGTATGCATTAATATAGGGCCACATTACATGGCCGTGCATAGGCACACTTGAGAATCCCATGCACAAGAGCACAGTGACATATGTCAAATATTTCTATTGATACTAACTTTTGTGTTCTTGTTTTGTGATATTCTTTTCCTCAAAAAAAAAAAAAAAAAAAAAAAGAGAGGGAGAAAGAAAAGCAGGAGAGAGCTTGTTCCCAGGTTTGGCTTATGAAACATGAATGATTCATGCTTAGTTGAAGGTGGAACTGTTGATTACTAGGCATTTATCAATTTGGATAGAAGTGTGTCTCGGTCAACAGTGAGATTATTGCTGCCTTATCTGGTAAATGACAAGCATTTGGCATGAACATGGCATCTACAACTATGATTTTCTCTTACCATGGTAGGAATGAAGAGCTTGAAGGTCCGCAACTTGAGTGATGCTTAACTACTTCATGTACCAGAGCATCCAAGGAGATATCTGCAAAAGGTAGTTCTGGAGGAGAAGACTCCTGCATATGGTGAGCTAAAGAAAATATGTGAAACTCAGCTTGGTGTAGTTACCCGATGTTGCTTGCCAAGGAATATCAAGCAATTCAATTCTCACTATTTGACAAATGTTGCTTTGAGAAGAGGAGAGAGGATCCACCACTCAAAAGATCTCATCAGTGGACAATCAACATGGACATTCATCAACAATGTTCCATCCCAAAGGCCGAGTGTACAACACGAAGAGACAAACATCCATCAACCTTCTCCATGGTAAGTATCTTTACTCTGGAAACACCATAACCATGATAGTTTAGGAAACCTCTTCGTCAGCATACCCTTGAACACTTAGCTCAAGACCCGCAATTTTTGCACCATACTTCTTCCAATGCATTTTCCAAGTAAGCATGCGTAGGGCTACATTACCAGGCCTTGCACACGGCACATACTTTTTTCAACCCAGGCACAAACACACTTACCCATCATTCATTATGGGTTATGAGTAGTTGGCATGACTGCTCTCAACATCATCTTTGGAAGAGCTAGCGGACGTCATGGGAACAACATCCATATCTCGGAAGCAAATTGAAGCCAGTAGTTGCTCCAAATCACTCTTGACAACCTCTTTTGAGCATCTTGCAGTTTTGAAAGCTCACAATGACACATTCTTGCTAGAATCCAAGGAACCAGCTCATACAACGGATGGACACCACCTCTCAAAGCACTACATAGAACAACCCTTCCAACAAGGGTCTGTCAGGGACGACAGACTCGAGAGGGGGGGGAGTGTTGAAGCTCAAAGTCAAGGACAAAGCATGGAAGCACATCAAAAGGTGGACACAAGGAAAGGGAGCAAGTAGGGAGCTCCAAGAAGTGTATGTCAAATTTTCAGAAGAATCCCCTACAAAAATAGTGATTTTCATCACTAAAAACCATTGTAAATACCATTATCTATTTTTAGTAACTCCATTTTGTTCAAGCCGAGGAGTCCTCGAGCTTGAGGAGTATTAGAAGTACCATCGTACCAATTTTCATATTTTTTAGATCTCGTTTGAGCCCTCAAATAAGCCCTGGAACCTAATTTTTAACTAGGCCGGACACTAGGTCTGGACAGGGCCAAAACTTAGCCAAAAACTATAAAAAGAGCTAGAGAGCTCATTTTTGAGGTTAGATTGTAATTGAAACGAACTTGTAAGAGCATTTGGAAGTAATTGAAGAACTCCATTGATGCTCACTCTTTGTCTTGCCGTGTGTGCGCGTGTGTGTGTATGTGTGTGCATGCTAGTGTGCTTCTCACTCACGCACTTGTGCTGCCACTTGCTCGAGGTCTTCATACCATCCTCACGTCTTCCCGGATTGACATTAAAGGAGGTGCTACTCATCACTGAGCTACACCTTGTCTTGATTTGAGTGTGTCGATCACGTACGCTCCTAACTGCAATGGTATCTTGGTGCTCACTTTGATGTCCCAAGATTGTCTTCCCAAGTGGCAGCCAACGACTCATTGTTTCGTCCTATAGTGACTTTAGACTAAAACCCAAAATTTTAATGGGGGGGCCATACTTTCACCTGTGTACGTTGCCGCTTCACATACCTTCACATTTCGTTTTAAGTCTTCACTTTTGCACCTAAGGGAAGGTTCACCTGAACCTTCCAAAACACTTTAAAACACACTTTGAACCTTAGGGAAATCAGAGAAAATACCTCTGCAACCTGCAACTCACTTTCTCCAATTTACCCTTTGTGTACAATTAATTGTGCACTACCTGTGCACTTTGACACCTGCATTTTAGCACTGTGACTTTGCACCTATTGACTTTGACCTTGACCTTGTTGACTTTGACCAGTTGACTTTGATCTTTTGACTTTGACTACAATTGACTTTGACCAACATGACTTTTATGGGCTCAACAGTTGCCCACCACCTAATGCGCTCTCCGTCCCGGAGAGCTACAACCAAAACTCTGAGCATAGAGGACACCATGATAATGGAGTTGCAAAACTGCAAAAAGACACGAGAGCAGCCACCCGGTCCATCCAGAGCAGCGGAGAAAGCACCAGAGAGTAAACAGCAATGTGTGGGTGGGTCGGGGTGGGGAAGGGGGGAGGGGGAAAGAAGGTTGCGGTGCGGGGTGGCGGGTTGTGGAAGAGGGGTGGGGAAAAAGAGCAAAGAGGGAGACGGAAGTATAGGAGGGAGTGGCAATGAATGAAAAAAAAACAAAATTACCCAACTAGAGAGAGACCAACCTGTACACAGACATACTAATAAAACAACCAGATATGCACAATGAACACACAATGAACACCGAACCAGAATATCATATAGAAAAGCAGAAAATACAAGGAAACCACTACTATCCATGGCAATCAGAATATCATATAGAAAAGCAGAAAATACAAGGAAACCACTACTATCCATGGCAAGGACATGAAATGCCAACGAATGGCAAATAGTAGCCTAGCAAAAAGTACATGATGAGCCAAGCAATGGCAAGGGAACCAAAAGGATATACGCATCCGACGAACTGAGCCTCAACAACAAAAGGAGGCCCGTGTAGACCAAAAGAAACTAAGGAAACCCATGGTGAAGGAAGACCTAGAGCCTAGTGGAGAGACACAGGACAAAAATCATAGCTAGGGCATCGGCGGAGAAGGGGGCCTATCCCCAGGTGGAACATCATCCCGAGGTATAGGTAAGTCTGGTGAGGCTGGTGGAATGATGGCGACCTCCTCAGTCCATGCAGCAATCCTTCTCCTGTATCGGTGTAGGTGATCACGCTCTCGTCGGACCAAACGACAGGCAAGACTATCACAAATGTCTAAGGACGCACGCTGGCGGATCTCCATAAGAGCGCGAGTCGTAGCATCAGCCTCATCTCGATATCGATCTCTGTCCTGCTACATGGCCCGCAACGCATCGCGCGACGTCTGCCACTGAGCTGCTGCAGCAGCACGAATGTGATCGATCGTCAGAGCATACTGCTGATGCAGCACAGCTGTTGCGGATACAGGATTAAGGGAGAGACGGGCAGCATCGGCTCCATCACTCGCTACTATGCTCGCATCACGAAGTAGGCCCAAGAAAGGTGGATCATCGTCGAGGCTATCAGGGATGGAAGGCTGCGAGATGGGTGGTGGTGGGGGTGGGGCCGGAGTAGGGATGGAAGGCTGCGAGGTGGTTGGTGGAGGGGGTGGGGCCGGAGTAGACTTGGGGTAAGTGGGAGAAGCCTGAGGTGACGGATGAGGATGGGAGGTGGAGGCAGACTCAATGGAGATGGCAGGAGATGGAGGAGGCTGTGAGGCGCCGGCCGGGGAGGGTGATGGAATGGTGGGGGCAGGGGCAGAGGTGGGAAAAGAATCCATCAACCGGGTACGGACTCTCCGAGCTGGAGGGGGAGTGGAGGCTGCCATGGAAGGGGGTGGCTGCGGAAGAGGGCTAGGGGCTGAGGGCAATACGACGGTCGGCTGAGGGGGGGGTGGGGAGAATGGGCAATAGAATGTGTAAGATGAGCAGGTTCAAGACAATGGCTGGAAGCTATGGTGTGTGTACCAGGCAGATGGAATAGCCAAGCTAAAACCGGGGCAGAATAAACGGAGAAGGAACGAGTGCCGCGATGGAGGGCATCATGGAATCGTCGGGAGCGAAGTAGGAATGATTGGAACATGAGTGTGCCATAGGGAAAAGGGTGGCCATGTAAAAAACAAAAAAGAGGGTCAGCTATATGGATGTCATGTAATGGAAGGTCCAAGGAGGGACTACGAAATAAGAAGAGGAAAATGAATGAATGAAGGACGGCGAGCTGGTACTGTGTGGGCATGGCATCAACACCATATAATGATATGCAGAAAGCGATGGTATCTTCCCGAGATAACCTCGAGTAGATAGTCGGTGGAGCATGAAACGAAGAGAGGCTCGAACCTATGCCGGCAGCTACGACCGCGGGGGTCAGCGAACCAGATGGAAAATGAGGGAAGTCAAGCAGCACTGAGCGAATATCGAACCCCTCTGCGTCGGATAAGAGGAGGGAGGCGAGTCGCCAAAGACCGGCCTGACAGAGGAAACCCTCGGGAAGGAGATCGATGAGCGGGATGGGAGGCAAAGCTAAATGCAGGCGGAGGGATAGGGTCGAAGATGGGTCTCTATGGTCAACAATGGATGACGACGGTGGACGAGGAACAGTAGAGGTGGATTGGCTACCAGAGCTGCGGGCGGGGTGGCCACTAGACCCATCTGAGTGCGTCGACACGGCCGCGACAGCTGCAACAGGAAGGTGAAGACCAGGGGGAAGGGTCCCAGGGCTATACAACAAGGAACCGGAGAGGGAGGAGCATGGAAGTGAAATCGCAAAAGGCTGACTACCATGGAAATGGGTAGGGGTGGAAGGGGTAGTATGGCGTGGAATTGGTGTTCTAGGGATGGAGTGGACCATGGAGGGGAGGGGGCCCCTAGGGGCGGGATGTAGTGCGGCAACAGGGACGGACGGGGTGGAGGCCAGAGGGGCGGACCGGGATGAGGGCATATGAGGTAGGGGGCCTACCTCGGGATGGAGAGGACCGAAAGCTAAGGCAGAAGGAGCAAGTTCCGAGTATGCCTCGGTAGCCATGGATGAATCTTGTTGGGGAGCGAAAGACGCCATAGATGCAGATCGAGAACGCGGTCACAAAAGCACTGCAACCACATAGAACAAGGATCCATGAAGGGGACTCTATAGCTAACATGTATAAAACAACGGAAAAACATCCAAACTGATAAAAAATAATCCAAAATATGGATTCGGCATGCTCAAATACCCTAAAAACGACTGTTTAAATGGCCAAAACGGAGTACTGCATGATTAATTACAAGAGGATATGAACAAAATAAAATGTAAGAGAAACTAATAAAAAAAAAAAGAAAGAATAACCAAAATAAAAATAAAAGAATTATATATTAAAAAAAAAGAAAAACAAATATACAATACATAATTGAAATATGCAGAAAATAAAAATAAAAATAAAAATAAAAATAAATAAATACGTAATGTGGTAAAAATAAAAAAATAAATAAAAAATAAGTAAAAAAAATAAAAATATATAAAAATTAAATTAAAAAGAAAATAAAACAAAGAAAAATACCTAGGAAGGAGCCGAGCTGCTACGTGTGTGGGAAGAAGGGGGTACTAGCTTACATGGGGGGGGGGGGGGGGATGTCAGAACTAGGGGGGGGGGGGGGGGGGGGAGTGTCAGAACTGGCGGGGGGGGGGGGTGTGGGGTGGGGGGGTGGGGGGGGGGGGGGGGGGGTGGTCGGTGGTGGTCGGTGGGAAGGGGAGGGGGGGGGAGGGGGGGGGTGTTTTTTTTTTTTTTGTTGTTTTGTTTTTAATGCCTCAACCCAAAATTCCTCGGGGCTTTTTTTTTGGGAAAATAACCCAAAAAATAGAAAAAAGGAAGGAAAAATCCAAAAAAATGCCAAAAATTGCCAAAAAATTCTCTAAAAATTCTCTTGAAATTTTCTACAGGGCGAGGCCCCATTTCTTTCATCAAACCACAGAGAGCTTCCTTTTATTCCTCCTATTTGGCAAGAAATGACATCGGAAAGGGATAAAAAATGCTAGAAAAATGCTAAAATTGCTAGAAAAATTTCCAAAAAATACCCAAAAGTTTTTCGTTTGTAGAGGGTATGAAATGCCTTCTAGGTTTGCTAAAAACACCAGGAAAAAGAATGAAATTGCTAAAGAAAACTCCTAAAACTAAGCAAAATGAGATGAGAAAGTTATGTACAACCTGGACAGATTTTGCAGTTCCAGGTGATCGATACTTCTTCAAGTGTGTTGATGATAGACCTTGAGCTTGGATATGTTGACCTGTGGCAAGGCCTCTCCTTTTAGCGTCTCTAACTCCACAGCACCCGAATTTAGCATTGTTTTGACTCTGTAAGGTCCTTCCCAATGTGGAAGCCATTTTCCTCTCAGTTGTGTGTGAAGATGAGGTTTATGGAGAAGAACTAACATGCCTGCTTCAATGTTGTTGTTCCACAGATGTCGATCATGTGCCTCCTTCCTCTTCATCTGAGTCTCTATCAATTGTTTTGTTGCTAGTAGACGAATCTCCTCCACTTTATGTAGTGCTCCGAGCCTCTGAGAGACATCACAATCCTTCTTGCCCTGTATGAATGCTATCTTAGGTGATCCATGTAAAAATTCAAAGGGCTCAATGGGCAATATGCCATAAACTAGTTGGAATGGAGAATATCCTGTGGCCTCTTTGTAGGCTAACCTGTATGCACATAGGGTACCTTGATAAGCAATGCCCCAAGAAGTGGGTTGTAACATACACTCCTTTCTTAACATTGAGATTAAAACCTTATTTGTCGATTTATCCTGTCCATTGGCTCTTGGATAGTAAGCACAAGAAGTCCTATGTAGAATTCTATACCTGTTGAAAATTTCCTACAGGACCTTATTGACAAAATGGGTACCTTGATCTGTACAAATTTCAAGTGGGCATCCAAACCTGCAAATGATGCTACTATAAATGAAATCAACAACAGTGTGGGCAGTGCAGTCGGGGGAGGCAATAGCTTCAGCCCACTTTGTCGCATAATCTGTAGCTATCAAGAGATATTTTTCTCTTTTTGGAATTGCGGGAGGGTAGATGGGCCCTACAAAATCTAGCCCCCACTTCTCAAATGGTTGCCAAGAAGTGGAAACAATCAAGGGGTTATGCCTCTGCTTTGTTGGCTTAGGTCCACACCTTTGGAAAATGTCACATGCCTTTCCCCATTCATTTGCATCCTTAAATAGTGTAGGCCACCATAGACCAGCATCTAGTATCCTCTGACTCATAATATGCCCTAGAAGGTGCCCACCACCTGTTCCTTCATGTGCAGAGTGAAGGACTTCCCTCACTTCTTCTTCTTCCAAACACTTCCTAAACCTGTCATCCTTGCCCTGTCTATACAATTTATCTTCAATGAAGGTATATGGTCTACTCTTGATTACAGTCTCTTCTTTTGCACAGCACTAGCCTTTTCTGGATACAACCCAGTTTTAATGAATTTTTTGATATCATAATACCACCCTTGAGCTTGTACAGCAAACAGATGAGCATCTGGAAAATCATCATTGATTCCACTAGTTTGATTCATCATATTGATTCTGGATAGGTGATCCGCCATAACATTTTCTTTACCTGGTCTATGGACTACAGAAAAATCAAACTCTTGGAACAACAATAACCACCTCCATATTCTACCAGTGCCTTGTGGTTTGTTGAGTAAGTATTTTAGTGGTTGGTGATCTGTTATAATAATAAATTTTACTCCCAGTAAGTAATGACGGAATTTCTGGACAGCAAAGACCATTGCTAGGGCTTCCCTTTCTATAGTATTGTAATTCCTTTCAGCCTTGGTCAAGATTCTACTGGCATATTGAATTGGTCTGTCCACTTTAAATTCTTCACTGGGTTGGGTCAAAACTGCCCCCACTGCATAGGCATTGGCATCTACATGTATATGAAAGATTTTTGACCACTCAGGTGTGATCAAAATAGGAGCAGACACTAACCTTGACCGTAATGTTTGATATGCTTTTTCCTCCTCTTCTTCCCATTTAAAAGGTACTTCCTTACCCGTAAGTCTAGCCAGTGGTCTGGCTATCTCTGCATACATTTTTATAAATCTTCTATGGTATCCAGTATGCCCCAAGAAACTCTGAATCTCTTTAGGGGATTTAGGTTTAGGCAACTTTAATATAGAAATGATTTTGTCAGGATCTGGGGCCATACCTGTTGGTGCATGCCAATCATCAATTGAAGGTTTATGAAGAAATGAAGTCAAGAAATTAAGAAGAGAACAAATTCAGAAGTTTGAAAGAAGGACATACTCAGAAATTCAAAGCTATGTACACATTATATGTACATTAGTTCAGATATAGGTTACTCACACTTTTGATTAGTCATAAGTTTGTACATATTTGCCTATAAATGTTTTGGAAAAATTCGGGGCATGTAGAATAGAGAATAGGAAGAGAGAAATCAGATGTAGAAAGTGTCATTGGACACATGGAAAGTTAGTTGAGTGACTTCTTCAAACAGTTGTAACTTTTATGAGTAATCGAAGAAAATCTTGCGCCCGATGTTTCGATGTTTTCTACTTCTGTAGTTAATCTTTTGAGAAATCCTTCTGAACATATCTAAGTCCATAGTTAATCAATCTATGGCTAGAATTTGAGAGTCTAATTGTAATCAGTCTAGGAGAATTTTGCATAGGAACATTCATATGTGAAATGTTCTAAGTGTCTTCTGAACCAGGCGCAGATTTCGTGATCAAAGAAATGATCAGTTCTCAGCACATAGTGTAAAGTTTTACACAAGTGATAGCTTAAAATTTAAGTTGAGAGATAAGCCATTTATGGCTAAAAGCATTTCATCAAACGGGATATAGTTTGGGAGAACCATTGCTAAGAAGTTGCAGGTGTTAAAGTCTCTATTGCAGAGAGACAGTTTCAGACACAGGTAAGTTGTTTGAGTTAATTCTCAGATTATACTCAATCATTTTGAGAAATTTAAGTTGGAGGAGTTGCGCAAACTCCACGCAATATATCATACAAAGTTTTATCAAAAACTTTACATGAATGATTAGTCAATGAGTGATTAATCTGCAGCAGACTTTTCAGAGAAGTGATTTCTTCACAGTTAATCAATTCCTTGGTAATGTGATAGTGAATTTCCAAAATTCTATGGAGTCTAAAGTTATTCTTGGTCTAGAGGTGGTCTAATACCAAGGATAGCTTGTTCTTTTGGCGATTAACACTCTCCATCAATACCTTTAGCCGACACCACATGTCCTAAGAGAGTTCCTTCTGTCACAAGGAAATGACATTTGTTTGGATTGAGCTTTAGCTTAGTCTCCCTGCATCTTTTGAAAACATTCTGCAGCTGCCTCAAGTGATGGTCCAAACAATCTAGAGGAGTTTCTTTGTGAGAACCTGAAAACGAAGAGAAGTCATCCATGAAGATTCTAAGTGATTCCAGCAATAGGGGGCCAAAAATGAGATTGACCATTCTGTTAAAGGTGGTTGGAGCATTTTTGAGCCCAAATGGCATTTTTACATACACATATGTTCCCCAAGGTGTGATAAAAGTAGTCTTTTCACGATCCTTTGGGTGTATTGATATTTGATTATAGCCACTAAATCCATCCATAAAGCTATATAATGCATGCCCAGCCACTTCTTCAATGACCTGCTCTGCAAAAGGCATTGGGAACCCATCTGGAATGGTCACCTTGTTCAGTGCTCTAAAGTCAACACAAATTCTGATTTTATTAGTATTCTTCTTTGGTACTATAACCATAGGTGAGAGCCACTCTGAGTGTTCTACAGGAATGATGATTCCTGCATCCTCCATCTTCTGTATTTCCACATAGAAAGCTTCAACATATTTTGGATTAAGTCTATAACTCTTCCCTCTTAAGGGTTTGGCTCCATCAACCAGAGGGATTCTGTGCTCTCCATAAGTTGCAGGCACTCCTTCTAAGTCTTTATAATGCCAGGCAAAAACATCTGTATAATGGGTCAAGAACGATTTTACCTTTTCAAGGAGCCCTGGGTGGTTCCACAACCAAGTGGCCACCAAAACTGGCCGATTATTGTCTTGAGTGCCTAATTGTATTTCTTGGACAGGATTTCTCTCTACCATATTATCTTCGTGCTCATCTTCTTCCTTGTCTTCTTCTACTAGCTTTTCATGCATTGCTTCATAAGCAGGTGTATTTTGGACTTCAATTTGTTCCTCCTTGTCCTGCATCCATCCTGCAAGGATTTCTTGAATTGGGAAAGAACATTCTTCACTAGAATTTTTTACCTTGCCTTTAGCTTTAGTAACCTCTTTATCTGTGGTTGTCATATCCTCCTCCAAGTTGTATTTGAGGGGTGTCTTCCTGCCCCTTCTGTGGTCGGTGATGGGCTCTCCCAATCCATCAACCTGGACTTTTTCCTTATCTTCATCATAACCTTCAGTCGTGCAAGAATTATTCAGAAAAATTCCAAAACAAGAGGAAGAGTTGCCTGCTTGGAGCCAATTTAGAATATCCTCTTCTTCCTCGAAATCTATTTGGGGTTGATCCTCTAATTCTGTTTCCATGCATATGCCAACTGTTTGCATCATGCTAGTGTTTCCTTGATTATCTGGGCCCTCTTCTAAATGAATCTGTGTCAGCTCTTGCCCTTTCTTTTGTACCCACATAGTGTCCTTGCCCCAATCATGAATGACACTTGCATGCCTCAACCATGGTCGTCCAATTAAGAGGGGAAATCCTCCTTCAACCTGGGGCAATCTTAAAACCACAAAATCCAAAATGAATAGATTACCTTGTACTTCAAGTGGAACTTTTGGGATCACTCCCAGGGCCTTACTTTGCTCTGATCTGCCAAAGTAACAGTGAAATTTGCACGCCTTGAAGGATGGAGTCCAATCTTTTCCATTGTATGTTCAGGCATCAAGTTAATGCCAGAATCACCATCCACAATAACTCCTTGAAATTCATGACCTTGGATAGATACTGTCAGCCGAGGACTTTTATAATCTGTAAGGGGTGCTTCCCCTACAATTTTTCCTTTATGTAAAACAGTAGTCTTTGCCACCAAACTTGTAGTGGAAGCTTCATCAATTATCTGTAATAACTCTGACCTAAATTTCCCTCCATCTTTATTAAATCAAAAATACTAACCTCCTTTTTCATGGACTTGAGTAGTTTTGAAGCCTCTGATTCCTTGAGAGCATGGGCTCCAATTGACTTATCAAACTCCTCATGAGCCCTGTTGAAGGCATGCCCAATGGCATCACTGGTGCATATGAGATCTCCTTGTTGACTTGTATCTGCACCTGTGGTGACTTTATCTTCAGATGGTTCTCTGTTTTGATTCCATTCCTTAATCTTTGACCCTTGTCCTATGCCTGCTTGAGCCTTCCCCTTGCTTCTTGTCTGCACAGTCAAAGATTCTATTTCTTCTAATTGCACCACCCTGGTAGATGGTGATGGCTCATTGACCAGATCACACACTTCTTCTTTGTGCACCGAAATCATTTGAATATGAGGCCCGGATGAAGAGGCTTGATTCTTAGGACAACAATTTGTATAATGGTCTCTTGCATCAGGACAGTTCCTGCAAGGAGGGGCATTTTCTGGTAGGGTGCACCTACTTTGATAGTGCCCGCATTCTCCACATCTGAAACAGATGATTGGCCTCCTAGGCCCATTTCCAAAGTTATTCCTTTGTCTAGTATTATAGTTGTTACCTTGATTTGGTGCAGCAACCATCACATTTGCTGGTGTTGGGGGTCCTCCTTGTGTCCAGTATGTCGTTGCAGGCATCCCTCTTTATTGGCATTCATGGGCCTCATGGCCAACTTTCCTGCATAATTGACAAGTCACACTTAACAGAGGGCATTCACTTACTATGTGACCTTGCTTGCTGCACATGGAACACCAAATTCCACTCTTGATGCCACCTCCTTTGATCTCCTGCAACTCCTGTCGCAGCTGAGCCCATTCCTCTCCCTGGGCCTCCTCCTCCTTTTGGAGCTTTAGTGCTTCAATCTCCCTTCTCAATTGAGCAATAGCATTCTCCTCCTCTTTTTAGGGCTTATTTCTTTTAAGCCCTCTAGCTCTTTCCTTAGTTGGGT
This sequence comes from Ceratopteris richardii, assembly GCA_020310875.1. NCBI lineage: Eukaryota > Viridiplantae > Streptophyta > Polypodiopsida > Polypodiales > Pteridaceae > Ceratopteris > Ceratopteris richardii. The sequence goes on along the minus strand of CM035440.1, from coordinate 117,009,506 downwards.
CACTGGATCCTCCTGTACCATATGCTGGTTGGGAAGAAGTTGCTCCATACTGGTACCTTATCTGCTCCAAGCGTGTTGCTATGCTGATAAACTCCTCTATGGAGGCTGTAGGTAACACTAATTCCTTTATTTTGCATTGGGTGGCCATTGGTAGGGGCTTAGCCAACCATTTCTTAACAAAAAAAATCGTGTGGTGGATCTGGCAATTTAGCCATTAGTGCTTTCACCCTAGTCACAAACTCTGGGAACTTTTCTCTTGGACCCAATCTCAAATTTTCTAGTTCTTCTATGATAATCTCCGTAGTGTTGCCATGCTGGAACTGATTTTTAAATGCATCTTTCATCACATCCCAAGTGGTAAAATGGTTTTCAGCAAACTGGCTGAACCACTTATCAGCTAATCCCTCTAATGTGGCAGGGAAGAGAATCAAAAAGGCATCCTCCCTACCCATTAGACCTCTAGTCTTACATAGTGCCAAAAACCTTCTAATGTGTTCATCCGGATCCTCCTGAGCTAGGCCTTTGAAAGAAGGAAACTTTATATTTAATCTAGAGAGTAAAGTTTTCAAGTCTACCTGACCCGCCATGCTCTTGACTGATGATGTTGAAGATAGTGGGCTGGGGGACCTTCTAACAACCTTCCTTCTTGTCTGCTTGCAGGTGACCCCCAATGTTTGGGACCGGGTTGCGGTCATGAGCAACTCATAGCCCACTGAATATGAGTCACTTGATAAGAATATTTACCAAGTAGCACTGTGGTTCTGTCGACACTTGATCTCTTCTATGCTTTGCACTTGCTTTCTCCTAAGCTCAAATCTCCTTGGAAGTCCCATCGTGCGTGTCAAATTTTGTTGGGGGATTCTTAGACAAGAAGGAGTTTGAGGGTTTGTAGGAGAAAATGAAAGGACCAGAAGAGGAAATACACCTTGGAAGCTTCTGCCGATTGATTACAGTAAGACAATTACAATGTTTGAAGAAAAATACAAGCCAATACTTCTGTGCACAATCACACAGAGTGCTCAATTACAAAATACCCAATATCCCAAAGTCTTCTTGCCACCGGCCTCCTCTGCACCAGACCTCCACCTGCTTCAAGTTTATCCTTGTGCACACCTTGCACCAAGCTTCCACAAAGGGGGAGGAGTGAATACCTTCTGTCGGCACGCGCACACTGCAATGAGACCTTGAGATCCTTGGGGGAGTATATCTTAGCACTCTCTGCACAAATCCTTAGTCACTCTCCATGCACCTTGCACTTCCCCTTCTCTGCGTCGCACTCTGGTGACTCTTGCACTTCTCTCTCTTGCTTCCCTTAGACTATGCTTCTCTTGCTTACTCTAAGATTGGTCCAAGAATAGACCTTGCCTTGATTTGAGTGTGTTGATCACGTACGCTCCTAACTGCAATGGTATCTTGGTGCTCACTTTGATGTCCCAAGATTGTCTGCCCAAGTGGCAGCCAACGACTCACTGTTTTGTCCTGTAGTGACTTTAGACTAAAACCCAAAATTTTAATGGGGGGGCCATACTTTCACCTGTGCGTACGTTGCCGCTTCACATACCTTCACATTTCCTTTTAAGTCTTCACTTTTGAACCTAAGGGGGGGTTCACCTGAACCTTCCAAAACACTTTAAAACACACTTTGAACCTTAGGGAAATTAGAGAAATTACCTCTGCAACTCACTTTCTCCAATTTACCCTTTGTGTACAATTAATTGTGCACTACCTGTGCACTTTGACACCTACATTTTAGCACTTTGACTTTGCACCTGTTGACTTTGACCTTGACCTTGTTGACTTTGACCAGTTGACTTTGATCTTTTGCCTTTGATTGTAGTTGACTTTGACCAACATGACTTTTATGGGCTCAACAAACATTTAATGCTTTCACTTTTAAAGCAAAGTTAAAGATATGAATATATATCTTGCTCCTCTCATTGATGATCTCCAAGAGTTATGGAGAGGCATTAATATCATTGATGTATTGAAAAGCATCAATGAAATATATATTATGGTTCGTTGTATTATGGCTTGGATTATTCATGATTTTCCAGGATATGGTGTTTGTTCAAGTATTGATGTAATTTTTTTATTTAATATGCATACAGATATATGTGAGTTAATCTAATTATATTTTTATCATTTTCATGATGCAAGAATACCTACTAAGGGTTACAAAGCTTGTCCATATTGTGGTGATTGTTTGAGATCAATTTATAGTAAGAATCTCAACAAAAATATTTATCTTCGACATTGATGATTCTTGTCTGATGATCATCCATTAAGATGTAAAAGAGAAACAATACATTTTAATGGAAAGCTTGAAACAAGTCAGTGTCCAAAACCAATGATGCATATGGATTGGTATCAAAAATGGACAGAATGTTGGAGTTAAACGTCTGCGGAAGCACTCGAACAGCACAAGGAAGAAGAAGAAGCTTGGAGCACAACACACAATACTGAATGTATTACTAGAGAATTTACAAAGATAAGTAGCCCATTAGGGGAATAGGCGTATATACAAGCTGGGGGAAAAAAACCTCCTAAAGAGGGAAAAAAGTGCCCCGACGGTCCTAGAGTTCACACACATCACTACCTAAATATATCAACAAATCCCCCTTGGGAGTGATGTGGTGAACAAGTAGCTGGCACTCATGTATAAGGAAGTGCCAAGCTATGTGGAAATCACTCCGCAAAAGGAAGTAAGCCCAAAGCTTTGCGGAAAGCTTCAAACTTCTCCCTAGGAAGAGCTCATGAAAAGGTCTACAATGTTCTCCTACGTGGGCACATATGCCAAGCTGATCTCCCTAGCAGAGAACCTCTCCCTGACATAGTGATAATGCACCTCAATGTGCTTAGTGTGAGCAGGGAACACAGGGTTCCTCGCAACTGCCAATGCGCTCTGTCTGTCAATGAAGATGGTGGTGGCAGAAGTCTGACGAACACCTAAATCAGCCATAAGGCATCTGAGCCACACACACTCAACAGTAGCTGTGAAAGCTTCCCTATACTCAGCCTCACAATTGGAAGTGGCCACAGTAGGCTGCTTCTTGCTCAACCAAGATATACATGAGCTACCAAGCACTAGTGGACACATGAGTGTCATAGCAATCAGCCCAATCAAAGTCAAAAAAAGCATGCAAATCTGGCAGTAGTGATCCCCCATTGGGATAAAACAACCCAAGTAGCTGAGTACCACTCAAGTAGCGAAAGATGCGCTTAACCGCCTTCCAATGCTTGACTCTTGGGCAATGCATAAACCTGCTCATCTGGGAGACAGCAAACTAAATATCTCGTCGAGTAATGCATAAGTAAATCAAGCATCCAACAGCCTACTGAAAGAGAAGAGCATCAAATGCATCTCCAGCATTCAGAAGACTCAATCCTAAACCTGTCTCCATAGGAGTGGCAATAGGCTTACAATCTTCAAGGCCAAAATGCTGCAATAATGTGTCAATATATTTCGTTTGACACAAAGCCATTCCACCATCAACTTGCATAAATTGAATACCCAAATAGTGATGCAAATGCCCCAAATCAGACATCTCAAATGAGGCATGCAAATCAGCCTTAAAATTAGCAATATGCTTCTCTATAGGACCAGTGAGCAGCATGTCATCAACATAAACAACAATGATCAGAAGCACATCAGTAGCACGCTTAACATATAAGGTGCTTTTAGTTGGACTGTTCTCAAAACCTTGTGCAATCAGATAGGCATGTATCTTCTCATACCAAGCATGTGGTGCTTGCTTTAAACCATATAATGCCTTCTTTAACCTGCACACCTAGTTTTCATTCCCTTTCTGCACAAAGCCACGGGATTGAAAAACATACACTTCTTCATGCAAGTCACCATTCAGAAATGCAGTTTTAATGTCCAACTGATGTACATTCCAACCATGATGGGCTGCAAGTGCACAAATGCTCCGAAAAATAGTCATACAACATGTAGGTGCAAAGGTCTCATCAAAATCAATGCCTCTTTCCTATGCATAACCCTTTGCAACAAGCCTAGCCTTATACATGTCAACTGTACCATCCGGTTTACGCTTCAACTTGTATACCCACTTAGTGCCAATGGCCTTCTTGCCAGGAGGCAATTCACATAAAGACCAAGTACCATTCTTCATTATAGCATCATATTCAGATTGCATAGCAGCCATCCAATTTTCTAAATTTTGTGCTTCATCAAACAAAATAGGCTCATTCTCATCACAGAGACTAGATGCAGCCATAGCATAGCAATCTGATGCAAAAAAGAGGCACTATGAGAGCCTGATCGAGCACGATATGACAGAGGTGCATCTAATTTACTATCACGCAAGGTCTGCACCATTCATTTTGGCATAGTTCTTGCCTGCTTAATATCAGCTCTCTCATCAATAAGTGCATCATGTACATCTGCATCAAAAATGGAATTATCTGTATCATCACTTAAAACCTGCAAAGGCTGAGAAGTTGCCTCATTGGGACCAGCACTAAACTATCCACCTATAAAAAGAGGCAGCAAAGTATCATACTTGTCTTTGGAGCTAACAGATGTCTCCTTAATACATGAAAGCAATGGCTGAATAGCATCTTCCACAAAAACAACATCACGACTAACCAAAATGCATTTAGTCTGTGGATGATACAGACGATAGCCTTTACTTTCAGAACTGTACCCAACAAAAATACATTTTACTGCTTTATCATCCAATATTCTGCGATGTTGTTCAGGCACTAATGCATATGCCAAACAACCAAAAACACACAAATGAGCAACAGATGTCTTGTGATCATGCCAAGCCTCATATGCAGTGATAGACTACAGTGCTTTAGTGGGACACCTGTTCAGTACATATGCTGCACACATGACAACCTCAAGCCAGAAACTATGTGGTAAAGCCTGACTCTTGACCATACACCACGCCATCTCCATGAGTGACCTATTCTTTCATTCAGCAACTCCATTCTGTTGAGGTGTATACAACACTGTACACTGGTGTTTTATCCCACATTCAGCCAGAAATGCATTAAAATGAGAAGACATATATTCCCCCCCTCAATCAGAACATAGGGTGCCCATTTTTACATGCTGACATATTTTCAAGCAAAACCAAAAATTGTTTGAAGCACATGAACACTTCGGACTTTTCCTTCAATGGATATACCCATGCATGCCTGGAAAAATCATCGATGAAAGTCACGAAGTAAAGATAATTCCCAAAAGAAGGTGTCTGCATACGACCAGAGACATCACTATGTACAAGCTGCAATTTCTGAGTAGCCCGAACTGAACCATCTTTTGGAAAGGATGAACACTGCATTTTGCCCAAAATACAGCCTTCACAAACATGTTTTCCAGGTGCCTCAAGTTTGGGCAAAGAGGACACCATTTCAGATTTCTGTAGGCGTAGCAAACTAGCAAAATTTAGATGACCAAAGCGTGCATGCCAAAGCTTTGCATCTGACATAGCCTTAGAATCATTTACTGCACATGCCAAATCATTTACAGATCTTTCATAGTCTATGAGCTTATACAGCCCACGATATAAAATGCCAGAATCAATAATCACATCGCCATTTGACAGACCATGAACTATACACCTGTCATCAACAAATTTCACAACCAAGCCAATCTTGGCTAATGCAGAAACTAATAACAGGTTCTTCTTGATCCCTGGCTATTGTACTTCTTAATGAATCCCCTCAATTTTTGGGGTAGCTTGGCACATATTACAATGAAACTCTCTCTGAGATGAACGCACATGCCATCAATGACACGAGAACCGAGATCTGTCCTTTCCGCCCTGTCGTGTAGCCTTCTTCAACTTCTCTCTTCAAGGAAACTCTAAGTGGCCTCTCACATGAGTGCCACTTGGCACTCATGTGTATGCCCTTCTTATTGGATTTAAGGGATGATTCACACCATCTCTTCTCTATTGATTCTCCACCTAACATTTCCTTCCCCTTAAGTCCATTTTTGTCCTCAAAAATGTGATTGGGAGGTCTAGTGAAGAGAGAAAATTAATAGAATGACTACTTCCCACTATATCCCCATGTATGACAATACAGGGTCATATTCCCGTGTTGTTTCCCCATATCCTTCCCCTTAAGAAAACTCTTGGAAAGGTAGTCTAAAGTTGGGAAACCGTCTCTGAAGGGTGCTAACCCGCTCCCATGTGGCACTATCTTCTGATTGATCTTTCCACTTTACTAAACACTCTTTATATAAGTGACTTCTCGTCCGTTTCTCTCAAGTGCGTAGTATGCTCTCAGGCTCATGTGGAATAGATTGAACAGAGATAGGCTCTACTACCTCACTATCTGGAATGAGGTTGTCAGATTCACACAGCCTTTTCTTAAGCCGGCTAACATGAAAAACTGGATGGATTTGACTATTCTCTAGAAGTTGGAGCTGGTAAGCCATCTTTCGTATTCTCTTAAGTATTTGGAAAGGTCCACAATACCTAGGAGATAGTTTTGGACAAGGTCCCGTCTTCATGGTTTCAGACCTAGATGGAACTCTAAGATAGACCTGCTCTCCTACCTCAAAGTTGATGTCTCTCCTTTGAGGGTCAACATAGGCTCTAGCTCTATCCTGAGCTCTCCTAATGCTGTCCTTGGCAAGTCTAAGCATATCGTTCATCTCTTCCAAGAAGTCCTTTGCAGCTTGAACTTTTTCATTCTGCAAGCCTACTGCATAAGGAGCTCTTGGTTGAAACCCATACATAAGCATAAATGGAAATGCCCAGTGGAAGAGTGCTTGGCACTATTATATGCAAACTCTATTATAGGTAAGTACTCTTCCCAATTAGTTTGCCTTTCATTCGCATATTTTATAAAATTATGAGTGGCAGAGTCATCTATCATGACCCGCACCCTCTTCCCGTATACACTACCATGTAGTTTAACTAGGTCATGTGGTCCAAATTGTGGTGACCACAATGACTGAGTCAAACAACAGGTGTGCTCTATATCCTCGTGCATCACCTCCACTCCCTTGCAGCTAGAGCTGCCATGAATAGGAAGGGTCTACACTAGGTGGACCGCCTTTTTGCCCTTTCCGAGGGCCATACTAGACTCCGGTCCTTTCTTCTTTTCTTCCCCCTTCTTGAGTGGACAGTTCCACTGTGAATGGCTAGGAGAGACAAACACCTAAAACACAGGTTCTCTCTTTTGGCCCTCTCAAACTGATTTGTGGATAACCTAGGCCCTTGTGATCTTTGCTTTTTAATAAAAACTTTGTTTTTCCCAAAAGGCAATTTATTCTTGAATTTAGTCGTACTAAGAGGCTTGAGGGGCTGATCTGTCTCCATAGGAGTATAGTGAGGACGATTATGGTCCTCATAAATATGTGCATACTTGATCGCCTCCTCAAACGTCTTATGCGCATTCCTTCTGACTTCCCTCTTTATGGCTTTATCCAAGCCCCTAACAAACCCTCTGGTCTTTTGAAAATCATCTAAGCCCTTAAGTTTCAAAATGATCTCTTTATAGTGGGATAGGTAGACCGAAAGAGGCCTACCTCTCTGTGTAATCCTATCCCACTCATCCCAATTCCTCTCCTCCTCATTCTCAGGAAGAAACTCTTTTAGAAAAAGAGTCTCAAACTGAGTCCAGTCAATAGGGATAGAGTTCGCCTCCTTAAGACTCATCTACCACTTATAAGCATGTGGGCCGAGGAAGAGACTCGCCTCTAGCACATGGTACTCTGGTGGGGTGCCCTTCAATTGATGCAAATCATGCCACTTTTGTAAAAAAGTGTAGATTTCATCCTTATTCCTATCTCGGTCATCCCCCGTAAAAGTAGGTGGCTTCAAGTCTTTTAGGATGGGAGCTTCCCTAGAGCTCTCTCCTTTATGCTTACTAGGAAGAGAAGTATATTTCCTAGTGAGCTCCAAAGGAATAGGAGGGGTCTCTCTTTCCTTCCTAGCTAGGAAAGAGATGACACTAGTCTCAAGTGATATCATTTGAGACTTAAGCTGCTGTATGAGAGATGTGATGCTACCAAGATCTCTCTCTAATTTAAGGGTTTGCTCTTTCAAATCTATGAATTGGTCACGAGTGAAAAATTCATCTAAAAGTTCCTCATATGTATACTCTTCCTGTTGAGGCTCTTTCTCTTCTAAGTTTTCTTCTACTTCTTGCCTTAATTCTACTTCTTCCATTCTAAAATCAGGATCCTCTAGTTGCTCTTTAGATGGAGAAGTATGTTCAACTACTTGTTTAACTTTAGATTCCATGTTTTACTTCCCTTCCCCCGTTTGCTAACTAGAGTATATGAAAATGAATGGAAGTAAAGCTTAAATATGCAAGAAGAAGAGAAATATATCCCAAGAGCACTTCCGTGTTACATAATAATGCTGTGGAAGCAAAACCCAAGTGATCCTTGAAGCTTTAGGTTGCTGATTTCGAATCCTCGCCAGGCCCAAAGAAAAATTGGAAATGTCCGGTTGGTCCGGGGGAGGTTCTAAACACCAAAAACCATCCAAAACAACGCCAAAACCACGTAACAGTAGCCCCCAACCAGAAAACTGAGTAAAATTAAGTAATTACTAAGATTTGATAGTCCTCCCCAGTCCAAGAAATGTAGCTCAGCATTTGTACTTCAAAAATTTGAAGCTATCCCAAGTGAAAAAAAAGCGAATTTGGACACCAGATGATGAAAAACTAGGCCTGGGAATGGTCGCCTAGTTCTTATTGAAGCACTACAGAGAGATTTTGATGGGGCAAATCTCGTCCAAATCCAACAACATTGGTTTCTAAGCAAAGCTTAGGAGTGTGGCTTCGTAACGTGACCAAAATTTTTAAAATCGGACATTGTATGAAGAAGCTATGGTGTAGAGAAGCCGGGTATGTCACATGTAGAAAGTGAAAAAGCTAATTTTCATGGAAAGGTGACTTTGAGAAGCTTAAAACTGAGGGGCTGAAGCTTTTCAAGAAGACCCCATGATCCATACCCCATATCCACAGCCCATAATGCATGTATACATCCTCATTTGGCCAACATCTTGATCCATACCATGAAATTTTTCCTTCAAACTTCAAGAAAAATCACAAATTTTCCTATCTTCAACTTGGTTTAGAATGACTTCGAAAAAGTTCTGAACTGTCGTCGATGGAGCTGTTTATCCCATATATGAAGCCTTGAGCACACAGCCTAAGCATATATAGAAAAGTAAAGCCTTCATTCCCACATCCAAGAGGAGGGGAGAAGGGACTTAACCCATCGATTGGTAAGCTCTGCTGAGCGCTACGTCGACTTGTCTGTCTATCAGCTTAAGGCGCCTCGATGTGTGTGTCTGTTTACTCCAGATGCGTGGGCTGTCCATCGCCTTCCCTGGCTCGGATACCAATGTTGTACTTCTTAATGAATCTCCTCAATTTTTGGGGTAGCTTGGCACATCTTACAATGAAACTCTCTCTGATATGAACGCGTGCGGCATCAATGACACAAGAACCGAGATCTGTCCTTTTTGCCCAGCCACGTACCCTTCTTCAATTTCTCTCTTCAAGGAAACTCTAAGTGGCCTCTCACATGACTGCCACTTGGCACTCATGTGTATGCCCTTCTTATTGGATTTAAGGGATGATTCACACCATCTCTTCTCTAGTGATTCTCCACCTGACACTGGCACAAATAAAGCATCTCACAAAGTGAAAGAACTACCATCAGTAATAGTCAAAATGATCTTACCAACTCCCATAACAGGATAAGAGGATTTGTTGGCACATGTAACAGTATTCCCTGTAGGGGCAGGCTTGAGTGAAGAGAAGAAACTACACTGCGAGGTAATATGTTTGGTCACCCCACTCTCAAAGTACCAAACTTTTGAGTCTACTGCAGACATGCACTGCTCATGAGAAGATGGGTCAAAACTGCAAACAGTAGTAAATGCACATTCTTCTTCCTACACAAGATTAGCAGACTCCGTTTTTGGTGTAGAGGCTTCTGCAATAACCATCCCAACCTCTTTCTTCTTTGCCTCTTTTGCAGCCAGTTTTGGACAGTTCTTTATAATATGATCATTCCCTTTACAGTACTTACAAAACAATTTCTGCTTTTTTGATTTTTTCTCATCTTTGTCTTGGTTCTTCGAATGTGTAGCATTTGTAGATTTCTGCTTACTAGTAGAAGAGCTCCATTTTCCTTTGCCCTTCTGACTAGCCAGGAAAGCTTGATCTACAACACGCATAATGGACTTGTTCTGCTTGGACTAATCTTCCTACAACAGAACAGAGACTAACTCCTCAAATGACAAGGCATTTGGATTGCCTTTCATCATCAACCGAAGAGTAGAAGCAAAACTCTTATATGAATCAGGAAGACCATTCAGAACGGTCTGCACGAGTGAGCTATCTGGTATAACCTCATCAGCAGAAATCAACTGTTCCTTCAAGTCTTTGATCTTTGTTAGGAAATTGTCCATAGAATCACCTTCATTCATGTGCTCATCTCCAACTATTTTCGGAGGTAAGCAACACGAGCCTCATTCCTAGCTTGGTACAATGTGGTAAGTGTATCCCAAGCATCCTTAGCTATTCTGTAAGAGCAAATTTGAGGAATAATGGCACATTTGACAGACAAATCTATTAATGCATGTGCCTGGGCATCTCTAACATCCCAACAAATCTGCTTTGCAGTAGGTGCAGCAAAAACTGCACCACGAACAGGAATATGCAGAATACCATCATCTTCGACACCTTCTGCATCAGCTTCAGTACCTGCA
>CM035440.1:116986288-116991288 GCA_020310875.1 Ceratopteris richardii | reverse complement strand
TGCTACTCATGTTGTCACAAAAAATTGGATATGTGTCAACCTGCAAATTAAGCTCCATAAATAACTTCTTAATCCACATTAGCTCACATGTGACTTGAGCCAAAGCTCTATACTCAGCCTCGGTGGAAGATAATGCCACCGTGGGTTGCTTCTTTGAAATCCATGAGATGATCTTGCTACCTAGCATGACTAGGTAACCACTTGTACTCCTTCTATCTTCCTTCGAACCGGCCCAATCGGCATCGGAATAAGCTTTGACCTGCATATCATCATCAAATGAGTAGAACAATCCTTCATTTATAGTGGCTTTGAGATATCGCAACATTCTTCTTGCAGCTTGCAAGTGTGTAGTCCTTGGACTATGCATAAATTGTGATAACACTCCAACTCCATATGCTATGTCAGGCCTGGTTATTGTGGCATAATTGAAAGAGCCTACAATAGATCGATACAAAGTTACATCCTCTAATGGCTCTCCATCAATGGAGCTTAGCTTTACATTAACTTCCATGGGATTTGAAATAGGCTTGCAATGTAGCATCCCAAACCTCTCAAGTAGGTCTAGAATATACTTCCTTTGTATGAGCATAATACCTTCTTCTTTGTATACAACTTCAATGCCAAGAAAATACCTAAGATCTCCAAGATCAGAGATCCTAAACTCCTTTCCAAGCTTTGCCTTGATCTCCTCAATGCCCTTTGTATCATTACCTGTAATGATAAGATCATCTACATACACACACATGTAGACCACAAGTTCTCCTCTTTGTTTGATGAAGAGAGATGGATCCGCCTTGCATTGATTGTAACCACATTTGATCAAATAGTCCACCAATCTTTGGTTCCAAGCCCTTGGAGCTTGCTTTAGGCCATAAAGTGCCTTCTTCAACCTACAAACATGATGTGGAAACTCTTTATGAACAAAACCTAGTGGTTGCTCCATGTATACCTCTTCTTCCAAGTCTCCATTGAGAAAGGCATTCTTGATATCCAATTGGAAGAGCTTCCATCCTTTGCTAGCAGCCATTGCAATGAGTGTCCTAATGGTGCTCATCTTTGCCACGGGGCTGAATGTCTCTTCAAAGTCCACTCCATAGGTTTGTGCAAAACCCTTAGCCACCAATCTTGCTTTGAACCTAGAAATAGATCCATCTGAATTCCTCTTTACTTTATACACCCACTTATTACCTATTACCTTCATGTTCTCCTTCTTGGGCACTAGAGTCCATGTTTGATTTTCCTCAAGTGCGTCGATCTCTTCTTGCATTGCCTCTTTCCATTCGGTGTACCTGCTTGCATCTTCATAGCAATCGGGCTCATGATCTTCTACTACTTTGTTCATATATGCATAATGTGTTGCCATGTATGAATCATAAGTAAACCTTTGAGTTGGATACTTAACTCTAGAAGACTTCCTTTCTTCACCTTTTGGAGGAATAAACCTCCTTTGCCTTGGGAACTTGATCTCTTTCTTTGACGTGGCTTCTTTCTCCATCATGTGTCCTTCATCATCTTCAACTTCATTACCTTCTTCATCCAACTCCACCAATGTTGCTTTGCCTTTGTTGATTGATTGTGCTTCATAGCTTGATGAAGATCTCCCCCTCCATGGTGAGTTCATGCTTGAACTATCTTCATTGATGGAACACCTTGGGCCGCTTAGCTCTAGGTCGATTTGTTCTTCATCATGTCCATGCTTTTCTTCTTCATAGTCCTGCATACAATCATACTTCTTATACCAAGGGAGTAGCTCATCAAATGCTACATCCCTTGATATCCTCAAGTCCGTTGTATTTGGGTTGAAGCACCTGTAACCTTTATGATCATTTGAATATCCTAGAAACACACACTTTTCTGCCTTTGGTTGTAGCTTGTGCCTCAATTCACTTGGCACATGTACATAACAAGTACATCCAAATATCTTCAAGTGGGAAAGATCAGGTTTCTTACCATAATAGGCTTGATATGGTGTCAAGCCATGGATCCCTGAGGTAGGAGCCCTATTCATTAGATACACGGCGGTATTTGCTGCATCACTCCAAAACATGTTAGGTACATTCATCTCATTAAGCATTGCTCTAGCGATCTCGGCAATGTATCTATTCTTTCTCTCTGCTACTCCATTTTGTTGGGGTGTGTACCTGCATGTTACTTGCCTCTTGATGCCTTGATCCATTAAAAAATCAGAAAACTCATTTGAGAAATATTCTCCCCCTCCATCGGACCTTAGCTTCTTGATATATGTACCTGTTTCCTTCTCTACCATTGCCTTGAATGCTTTGAAACATGTAAACACATCTGATTTGTTTTTGATGAAATAAACCCAAACCATCCTTGTGCAATCATCTATAAAAGTGACAAAGTACTTGTTACCTCCAATGGATTGCTCTTTCGTTGGCCCCCACACATCTGTATGTATCAACTCCAATGGATGTTGGCTTATGTAGCCACTCTTCTTGAATGGAAGTCTCGCTTGCTTCCCTAGTTGACAAGATTCACATAAATGCTTCATACCTTGTCCTTGGAAGTTGGGAAGACCTTCAACCAGCCTCTTGAATTGCATTTCCTTCATTCTTTGTATGTTGATGTGACCTATCCTCTTGTGCCACAAGTCCAACTCCGAAATCCTCTTGTTTCCATATGTGAAGTAGACATGTTGAGTAGAATGAGAATTTACCTCCAAAGTGAAGAGTCTCCCTTGCTTCTTTCCTCTTGCTATGACCTTGTAACCTTGCTTAGGGTTCTCCACAAAGCATCCACCTTTGTTGAACCTTACTTGATAGCCTCTTTCAACCATTTGCCCAACGGACACCAAGTTCTTTGTGATGGTAGGTACATGCAAGACATCCTTGAGACATCTTCCTTCCTCCTTGTCATCCACAGCTACATCTCCAACATGGGAGATCTCATGGGCTGTATCATCACCTGTTTCTACATGTCCTTTACCTTTGGGAACATGTAGATTAGTAAACCAAGAAGCATTGCAACTCATATGGTTGCTACATCCACTATCAATATACCAAGTGTTATCTACTTTGCTTGAATTCCCATTCATGTGCATCATCAAGAGATTGTCATTTTCTGAACTTGTAGAAGCATAATTACCTTGGCCTTTGTATGAAGAACCTTGATTATAGTTCCTTTGGTTTCCTCCTTGGTAGCAATCTCTAGCATAGTGGCCAAACTTGCCACATATGTAACATCCTTCGCCATCTTGATTCCTGTTTTGTTGATGTCGTCCTCCTCTTCCTCTTGATCTTCCTCTCCCTCTTTGTGATGAGGTGCCTTGGTCATGTCCTTGATTTCTTGAGTGGCCTTGCCTTCCTCCAAACCTTCCTTTGCCCCTTCCTTGTCCTTGTCTTCCTTTGCCCCTTTGATTACCTGCATAGAAAACTTGTGCATCTTTGCTTTTAGTTGAACTTCCACCTATGTTCATTTCTTCGGTGACCATGAGAGCAACCAATTGCTCAAAATCGGGAAGATTATCCCTTACATAAACTGAAGTGGTAAAGGGTTTCCACTTCTCATCATCTCTCAAACCATTGAGAGTATAAGCCACAAGATCGTCATCGTCTACGTGGCTTCCAATGGATCCCAATGCATCTGATAACTCCTTGACCTTAAGTATGTAGTCATTTATGCTACTCCCTGAGCTCTTCCTAAGGTTGTTGAGCTCATTCTTGAGTTGGATCTTCCTTGCTTTGGTGCTTGTTGAATAAAGCCTTTCAAGTGTCTCCCATACCTTCATGCTTGAATCCAGGTCTTGGATATGGCCGATCATGCTATTGCTAATGTGTTGGGAAAGAATAAAGATAACCCTCTTGTCTCTTTCATTCCATTCCCTAAAGGCCCTTCTCTGGTCATTGGTTGGATTCTCATCCAATCTAGGTCTTGGTTCACTTCCACTAATCAACCCCCAAAGGCCCTTGCCCATAAGATAGTTGGAGACCCTAAATCTCCATGGTTGATAGTTACCTTTGTCTAGCTTTTCAATTTGAGTGTTGAAGTCTCCCATATCTAGTCTTTGATACTTGACCTAGCCCTTGGCTAATGCTCCAATGTGCGTAAAATGAAAATGAGGCTCTGAGGTTACCTCAATCCAAAGCTTTCCTTAGATGGACACCTTGTGCTCTTGCAAATTTGAGTAGAATAGCTCCCCCTTGATGTGAGCTACCTCCAAGAAGCTTTTGTTGATGCAACTCTTCAACCACCAACTCCAAGAGGTCTTCTTGCTTGTATGTGATACCTCCAAGATGCCCAAATGCTCTGATACCACTGATGGGGGAAGTATCTCAACCCCTAAGCAACGATGAAGCGCGAATGACCTCCACAGGTATCCTTCTTTGACCTCTGCACACCAAAAATGCTCTTACTCAGAGCTTATGCAGAGAACTCCAGTGAGCTTTTGTAGACCTGTAGTAGACACCAAGGGCTTTCCAACAAAACAAATTTCACTTGAAATGGATGCTTACACAAAGAGAAACAATGTCTACAACATGAGCTAGTTGAATGCTCACAACTGCTAGTCAAGCAGAGACCTCACTTCACTCCAGCAAACTTTTCTCAGAGATTATACAGAGAATGAATCTCAAACTTATGTCAACTTTAGAGGACTCTAATAGCTACCCAATGACACCAAAATCATAGCAAATGGATACATAGAGAAGGAGAACCAGCCCTTACAACAGAGAGCAAAATATTTCCAATAGAGCCTACACAAAGAGAGAGATATCAATCACACAACTTCACTAAAATGAATGTTGCTCCCAGCTTACTCAGAGAATGCTCCAGAGAATTGGTAAGCATAAAATAGACTCTTATAGCTATCCAATGAGACAAGAATTACATCAAATGGATACCATATGAGGGAGAACCAATGCTAACAACTCAGGGGTAGAGAGTTGCAACACTGCCTGCGCACACACATAGATATGCCTACTAAAAGAAAACAAACAAGCAAGCAAGGGGGTTGCTTAAGCAAGGGGCTTGCTTATCACAAC
>CM035440.1:116946288-116983788 GCA_020310875.1 Ceratopteris richardii | reverse complement strand
ATTGGATATAGGTAAATTATCAATTTTCATATTCGCTCTTTTGTTCAAAGTATCCCAACAAAGCACTTCATATCTTTTGTGCTACACAATTTGCAACTGTCTATATTGTGCTCAATGGATTATTGGAAGTCAAGCATGCTCTTGTAGAAATGAGTGCAGATTGAAGATGGGAAGCATGGCTAGAGAAGTAACCTTCTTATCAACTTGCAGCTTCGAAGTGTACATCTCTAATATAGTCACAAAATTTTTGGCATAATGTTGAAAAAATCATCGGTATCACTAAACGTTTTGTGGAACTTTTATGAATTGTTGATATTGGTAAGTTTGTGATAGGAAAAGTTTATTAGATTATGTCATAAGCTATTCAAAAAGTTAAATACTTTAATCAATTTCCATTATGAGAAAAAACACAGATTGTATCATTAGCAGAGAAAAGATGGACACAAATGCATACTCATTTACATGGAATATCATTTGTCTTGGATCCAACATTCCAACTCAATGGTCAAGCATCAAACAAAGATGTCATGGAAAATTTAAAAACCACATGTCAATTATTACTTCCACCTATTGATGGTCAAGATACATTCCACCAGAGAGTAGCTTATGTAAATCGAGAAGGATTTTTTGGAGATTTATGGAACATTGAAGCGATTCAAAAGCATCCACCTCCTATATGGTGGCAAGAGTATGGAGGTGAAGCACTGGAGTTGCAACATATAGCTATGAGAGTGCTTTCAATAATAGCTTCAAGTGGTAGTTGTGAACATAATTAGAGTGTATATGATTTTCTTCATTCAAAACAAAGAATTTGCTTAAGTGTATCATGTGCCAATGATTTGGTATACGTTTTTTGTAATATGCATTTGTTACATGCTCCAACCAAGATATCTTCTACAGCAGCACAAAAAACTTTTGGAGAATTTCAAACTCGTGAAAGTTTAACAAATGATTCGTGGAGCTATCATGATTTAGATATAGATCACAAAGATCGTTTAGACATAAAATAAATAGATGCCATGGTAACTCTCATAGATGATGATATTCAAAGTGAAGAAAATGATGTACTTTGAATACTTTGATTAGATTCAATTGCAAATTGATGGCTTTATAATACAGTGATGTCTTTGATTACAAAAAGAAGCTTGTCTGTTGAGTGTTTTGTTGATTGAATAATTCATCAATAGTGAACCGATCAAAAGATGATGATGCCTTTGAGAGTCTTCCATATTTGTTCTCATATACATCGAGAGATATTCGTAAATTTTTCACTTGATTTTCTAAATCATCAATCCTCTTTTCTTTTTATCATCAATCTTTGACTCCACTCATTTCTAGTCGATATTTCCAAATTAAGTAGCTTCAAAAAACTTTTTTTTGTTGGTAAATATATTGCTCTACCAAAATCACATAATCCGATATAAGTATGATAAGCTTCAAAATGCAACAAAATATTGCCTGGATGGAGATCGTTGTGGGAAATATTACAAGTGTGTAAAAATGATATTTTTTGCAGCAATCCATTGATCAAATTCCAAATGTTTGTCTTCACAGTTGTTATATCTACTTCTATGTCTTTAATACCTCTGCTTCATGGTACATTTAAGTACTCTTTTTTTCATTTTCTCCAGACACATGTCTAATATACCACCATTCCACAATCTAAAAATGAGACACGGGCTTTTGCTATGATGCCTAGCTAATCCATGTGGACTGATAATTCCACTTTGCATAACAGTTAAAATTGTGGCTTCATTCATGGCTTCGTTCTCTCGTGTCTGTATGTCAGCACCATGTAATTTGAATAACTTTGCACCAAATATTTCGTTGATGAATCTCTAGTGGGTATTCTGACTTTATGGATCATTCCATATTGGCCTTCCCCCACGAGAGTTGCATCTTCAAAATGAATAGATGAATATGGGAGCAAACAAAGATTATTCAATGTTTGATCTCCCATATTCACATGTGTATCTCTTGTATTTGGATCCACCGATGGTCTCTCTCCCTGTTCAGTTGTGTCGGATCTCACTTGTTTTCCTCTCTTCATTGTCTGATAATGTAAATCAACAAATTTGATTTTGTCGATGAATCTAGGCATTGTGGTTGTATCAAATTTCGATGACTCTGCTACTTTGATGATTTGTCCAAAGATACGAGTGATCTCTTTGGACATTTTCTCATCTAATACCTATCCTCCACTTGATCGACACACTACCAAATTTATCTTCCATAATGATATATGTTGTTCTACATAATTTTTCAATGAAATCTTTGTAATTACATATATCCATTGCTAGAATGATTTGATCTTCTCTCATTCCATACATGTAGGAGCACACAAAATCTTCCAAAAAAAATTTCTCGTGCTTATTTAGTTTACCTGCGGTCTGTGCAAAAATAAAAAATAGACTATGAGACTATCAGAATTGATATTAAAACTTTAAATACTAATCTAATTCATAAAAGCAATACAAAAAAAGATCTCATAAATAAAATGATAGATACTCAAATACCTTTTAAGTACACATATAAATAGGTACATCTATAAGTGTACGGATAGATAAATCAATAGTATCTATAGAGAAATGATAGAAATATGGATAGGTAGTTAGATAAGTAGATTTATAATTAAATAGAAAGTGCAATTATAATCTTGAAGTGAACCTATGTAGCTATTGAGAATGTAAGAGTCAAAGAATCAGACATTCATAATAGTTCATATACACTCACTATATATATATGTATGATTTTTGTCATATGAGTGTGTATAACTATTATGATAGTAAGAGTCAAAGAATTAAACAATCATAATAGTCTATATACACATTGTGACCTACACTAATTATGCTCATAGGAATCCAAATGACTATTGTAAGAGTAAGAGTCAAAGAATCAGACAATCAGAATAGTCCCTATACTATTTAGAGACTAGGAATCTAGGTGGCAATTCAAACAATCTCAATAGATCTATTGCTCAGTCCTATACTATTGTGAGAGGGTAAGAATCAATATAGCGATTCATACAATCATAGTAGTGGTTTATTTTAAATTTTATTCATCAATGTATACAAGTAAGAAACTCTTTTGCAAGTCGAACATGTATACAATTGATGATCAAAAAAACATAAAACTAATTATATAAATAAAATTCAGACATATGTAAGCGATGCATATGTGAATCATATAATATGCATGATACAATGAACATAATAATAAAATAAACAATAAATAAAAAGTAGATCAATACTTGAATGTTACGGTGAGGAAAGGGCTCTATGAAAGAAATGGTAGTAGTAGCACTTTATAGACTAACAAACAAGCACGTGCAGAATGAGCTTTTTGATCGAATGTAAAAAGATTTTTCTTTTTTGGTTAAAAAAAGCTTTTTGATCGAAAGCATTTTTTATCAAAAAAGGTTTTGATTGAAAGAACTTTCAATCAAAAGTGTGTCTGTGTCCATTTTTTTTGTTGTTTATTTGAATAACCACAAATAAAATGAGCATATTCGGTATTTTTCAATTATTTTGTCGAATAATCCAACCTAGAGAAAGCAAGCCTAAGAGCTTTGATTTAGTTCATGGACTACTCTTATAATTTATCTCACAGGGATGTGGTCATGTGAACATGTGTTTGTACAATTCCAAAGATAAATTCTACATACTTATCTTGAACAATTTTACAATCCAAAGGTGGAAGAAATCTCATGGAAAGAGGGAGAAAATTTCCACAAACTTTTTGTTGGGATTCAAATTCAAATCAATCCTAAAGTTTAGCTTCACTTTTAGGTGGATGACACCATATTCAAATTCAAACAGATGTATAAATAGACCACCTTTTATTCTATACAGCCTATTCTGAGAGTTTTAAGCCAAAGTTATGAGCATACATTGTGTTAATCCAAGTGAGAGTTTCATTGTAACATATGTGCAACATCAGTATACATTATGATTCATATATCTTGATTATTCAATCTCTGTATGTTGCTATAGTACCTTGAGGTACATAATCAATTTCTATGGCTCATTTCTCTGTGTAAGTATCCATTTACCAAACTTTCACTTGGATTAGTTAATTAGGTGTTTTGTGGATCTGGATCTACATACAAAGTTTCATCAATTTTGGATGAGTCATTTTCAAGCTATGAAGTTTTGAAGCTGACTATGGATACACTTCATCTTGTTCCTAAAAAAGTTGAGGTGACGCCCCATACTTGTTATACTTATTTCTCAGTGTAAATTCTAGAAAAATTCATTGAATAATTTTTTTTAGTTAGCTAAGTACTCCAATTAGATGTGTGCAAAATTTATCTGGTCAATTCATACCAAGTTGTGAGCTTTGAGCATTTTAATGTGATTGTCACTTATTGAAATAGAAGTTTTCTTCAAATTTTGTGAAGTGCAAACTTTTTCATTTTGATGCAAACATTTGTTATTGATTTTCCAAAGGACTTACTGGTTCATTATGCATACTTTAGAAGCTAAACAAGTTTATTAGGCATTCTTGAAGCTATTTTGGCTCGTGTAGCACAGGTTTTTTGCATACACCTACTCATCTCTATCTATATCCCATCACCTCTTCACATGGATGCTCCTCCATATGAAATTATATTAGCTTACATCACGTTTTGACATGTAAAATGGCACTATAGTATTGTTTTTACTTTATCCCGTTTCATCTTTGATTTGAGATTGTGGTTTTGTCAATGCATGTATAGTGGCATTGTGATCATATTTTGTTCATGCCACTTGGATACGGGGTAGTTTGTCGATCGCACACATTTTTATGAGAGATTGATTGCATCCTTGATTCATAATTGTATTTTTGTTTGCTTTGCAAGTACATGATCTAGGTTGGAGCCTCAGTTACACACCTATTTGTCACCTTAATTGGTTTTTCTATTAGCATATGGTCAGTGATTTGATAGTTTATTTTACAATGTGATTCTTGGCATATGTGGATGGTGATTCCCACATGGGTTTTTTTTGTTCTAGAGTCCATTTTACAGAGGAGATGTTGTTGAAAATTTTTCAGCTTTTATGCTAGAAGAGTACTCTAGTGGATCCTAGCTTTGGATCTCATTTCATCTCTAGATACTTGGATAGGATCACAATTAATTTATAATACGAGGAACCAAACCTTGGTGATATTCTTTCTTGAGTGGGAGATGCATGATCAGTGTATTGACACATATAAATAAATACCAGTTTATTGGTGTTTATGTTCACCATTGCATATGATTATATCAATGACAGGTGGTAATATCTTTCTCATTCTTATTTTGTTATTGTTAATCTTGTTTTGATTGCTCATATTATAGGGAGTACTCTGTCAAATTTTTTCCAAGATGCTTTCACATCTACTTGGTCAATTTGGAGACTTGGTGAGTATGTCTATGCTCATGGTTTTGTGTCCATGATGCATGGTTATGTGATAGATGGTTCACATGCTTTTCTTCTCCAATGATACATGTGTGATGTGATTTATGCATGTGGATATGTAGGTGTAATCCTATTGGTGATATAGTATTGTTTCTAGTCTCTTATTACATTGCTAGTCTCTTGGATTGTTAGCATGGTGTCTTCTTGGTTTGATGGCATTGACTTTCTAAGATGGAAAGCTCATATGTGGCATAAATTGGTTCTTGCAAGGTTAGACATGTATGTTCATAGAGATGCACAAAGGACTTGTGACATGCTTGACCATGTATGGATGGATATGGATGCATAACCCAGCTCCACTATCCAATTATAGCTTGTGGATTCTATATATGAGTCTATGATGTATGAGGAGACAAGTAGTGCACTACGACAGAGACTACGTGGTATTTATATGAGTCCATTCACTCATGTGAGACATAGATCACATTGAAAAGTTCAATGTTGGAATTGTGGTTGTGACAGCCATGCTCAACAATGTTGTTTCAAGAAGATGCGACAATGACGTCAGAGACATGCATGTGATGCAGGTTAGGTAGTGGTTGCAAGAGATCCTATGGTGATTGATTATGATAGTGATGGTGATATCACTTTCTCCTATGATTCATCTTAGAATTCCTCTTGTTCATTGGATAGCACAGGGATGCTTGATACATTGGATCCAATTTTCATGTTACCGCACATCGTGAGTTTGTCAATTCTCATGTGATAATCATGGATGTGTGCACATGTTGGTACGGCATATGAAATTGAGGGTACAAAAGATGTATGCCTTATGTTACCTAGTGGAGCCTCATTTACACTCATACATGTATGCTATGTGCTTTCATTCCCTATGATCTTGATTCCAATTAGCCAGTTGTAGGAGACCACATGTTATGTATTCCTTGGTGAGCATGATTTTAAGTTGAAATTAGGATATTTTATGCTTGTTCAAGGTGCTAGGATTGGGCACAGGTATCCATTGCAAATCCTTTATGTGAGATACAGTCTCATCTCAATGAGAGTTCAGCTTTATGTGCAGTGTGAGACTCATCATGTCTCATTTTGTCTGCCTATAGATAGGTCTATTGACATTCTTGACACACATGTATGGCAGTATTTAGATGCTCAGTTGGATACATATGTAGACCATATTTTGGATGCTCATGATCGTTATGCAAGGCATGATTTTGTTGGTCATATAGATGCTCATGTGGAGCACACTTTTGAATGATCATTTGGATGCTTTATGTTGGTGCATACCAATCACCAATTGAAGGCTTGGAAGATCAAATGATGAAGGAAGAATCAATTCCTAAAGTGTGGAAGAAGATCACAATCAGAGGACAAGAGAAGTGTACACATATGTACATTAGCATAGTCATAGATGACTTAGATCTTTTGTTCAGTAAGAATTATGTACAAATTATCTATAAATACCTTTAGAAAAGTCGGGGCATGTATGAGAGCACATGAGAGCATATGTGACAATAGTCATATGTCAAGAATGAGGGAGATAGAAGTCATGAGATAGAGGAAAGTGAATTTGAGTTAGCTCTCATCACTCAGTTGTATTTTCTCTGAGTAAATGAAAAATTTTGCGCCCGATGTTTCTGCGTGTTCTCCTTCTACAGTAGATCAATTGTAAGATATTGAAGAAGAAAAGTTGGTAAGACAAATACTTACAGGTCTAAGAGGTGATGAGAAGTGGAAGCCTTTTATATTATCCATAGAGTTGTCACTTGATCACTTTACTCCTGACCTTAATCAATTGCTAGGACATATGTTAACCTTTGAGCAGGATCTTAAAGGAGACAATGATAGAAGTACAAGTCAAGCTATGTACTCCAAGGACAAGAAAAAGAATGGCAAAGGAAAGCAATCAAATGATGATGAAGGGAATTCAAATCAAGCCAACTTCACAAAAGGGAAGACAAATTTCAGAGGTAAAGGAAGAGGAGGTAAGAACAAAGATAATGCTAAAACTTGTTGGATTTGTGGCAGAACAAATCATTTGGCAAATGATTGTTGGTATAATAATCAAAATGGAGGATACAACAATCAGAATTATAGTCAAAGAGGTAGAGGAGGCAGAAACCAAAGAGGCAATTTCAGAGGAAGAGGTGGTAGGACATCATATGGTAGAGGAGGTGGAAGAAACTTCCAATCTCAGTCCTACAAGATCAGAAGGATGACATGACTCTTATCTTGAATGCAACTCATGAATCAATGGGAGAAGATCAAAGAGTGTTTTATATTGACTCAGGGTGCAGCAACCATCTGAGTGGGAATCTATCCTTGATGACTGATATGGAAGCAAGGGTAAATGGACATACAGTTCAAACAGGTGACAATACCAAACATAAAGTGGAGAGCATTGGATCAGTGAAGACAAAGAGTGGAAGTACACTTCTGAGTAAGGTACTTTATGTTCCTACTATTCCTAAAAATTTGATAAGTGTAGGGCAAATTGTGGAGAAAGGATATGAGGTAAGATTCACAAATGATGGTGTTTATGTACAAGATCCAAATCAGGGATATAGAAACATAATTGCAGGTAAAAAGGAAGGAAGATTGTTCACTCTCAAAGTCCAAGGTAATGTGGGACATGCATTGTTTACCTATGGAGGTCAAAAGGTATCTGAATTAGACCTATGGCATAAAAGGCTAGGTCATTTCAATGAGAGAGCTATAAAGGAGATGTCAAAGAATCAGGTGGTGCTTGGATTGCCAAACATTGAAGGGCAACATATGGTGTACAAGTGTGAAGCTTGTCAATTAGGTAAAGCACATAAAAGTTCTTATAACAAATCAGGGTATAAGTATTCAAACATGCTTGAATTGGTTCATACAGATGTATGGGGTCCCTCAAGGGACTATAGCATAAATGGATCCAGATATTATGTGTTATTTGTTGATGATGCAACCAGGTGGATTACTTTGTATGTAATCAAGGACAAATCAGAAGTCTTTAAGACATTCAAACATTTCCATGCTCATGCAGAAAGGATCACAGGACAAAAGCTAAAGAGGTTAAGATCAGATGGAGGGGGAGAGTATTTCTCAAAAGAATTTGATGATTATTTGTGGAATGCAGGTATCAAAAGAGAAGTAACTTGCAGGTACTCCCCTCAACAAAATGGAGTAGCAGAAAGGAGGAATAGGACTCTTGTAGAGTTTGCAAGAGCCATGATGAAGGAAAAGAATTGTCCAAATTACTTATGGGCAGAGGCCATTAACACTGCAACATACCTTGTGAATAGGTTGCCTTGCAAAGCTTTGGATGGAGGAACCCCTTATGAAGCATGGTGGGGTAAGAAGCCTAGTCTTGATCATTGTAAAGTATTTGGATGTATTGCATATGCTTATGTTCCTTCACAATTAAGACATAAGCTAGAACCAAAAGCAGAAAAGTATGTGTTTATTGGATATGATGATAGACAAATGGGTTACAGGTTGTGGAGTCCATCCACAAAGCAATTTCTTGTTACTAAAGATGTAACATTTGATGAGCAAAACATGTGGTATACAGGATCACCAAATGAGTATGCAGGTGTTGAAGAAATACAAAGGAAAGGAAAGGCAAAGGTAAAAGTATGTGAAGAAATTGTTGATGAAGTTGACTCTAGATGTAGAGTGCAGGATCATGTAGAAGAAGGGCCAAGATTTGATCCAGAATCAAATGAGGCTGAAACTTCAAGAAGTGCAGAAATCAGGAGATCTACAAGAGAAAGGAAAGAGCCTATAAGGTATAGTTATGATACATCTTTCCTAACAACAAAAGATTATGCCTACATTGTGAAAACAGAAGAAGATCCAACCACTTATGAAGAAGCCAAAGGTAAACAGAATTGGGAGAAGGCAATGCAAGAAGAGTATGATGCTCTACTTGAAAATGAAACTTGGGAATTAGTACCAAGACCAAAGAATCAGAAAGTCATTGGATGCAAGTGGGTATATAAAACAAAGAGGTTTGCAGATGGTAAGGTGTCTAGATATAAGGCTAGACTTGTGGTTAAAGGTTATGCCCAAACTTATGGGGTAGATTATGATGAAACCTTTAGTCCTGTTGCTAAGATGTCTACAATTAGGACATTGATTGCTATTGCTACTTGCAAGGGATGGAAATTATCACAATTGGATGTGAAGAATGCATTTCTTAATGGTTACATTGCAGATGAAGTATATATGGAGCAACCAGAAGGATTCATGGAATCAATTGGATCAGATTATGTGTGTAAGCTCAAGAGAGCTTTATATGGGTTGAAGCAAGCCCCAAGAGCTTGGAATTACAGATTGGTCAAGTTCTTGAATGAATGTGGTTTTCAAGCATCAAAGGCAGATAGTAGCTTGCTAGTGAAGGCAAGTGAAAATGGATATATTTACATGTGCATTTATGTTGATGATATTATTGTTACAGGAACAGATGCTCAAGGAATCAATGAACTCAAGAAGCAAATAGAGAAGGAGTTTAAGATAAGTGATTTGGGAAACTTATCTTATTTTCTAGGAATGCAGATTGTGTATACTCAACATGGAGTATATGTTTCACAAGAGAGATACTTGAAGAATCTTCTAGTCAGGTTTAACATGGAAGATTGCAAGACCTCAACTACACCATTGGAGGTAAATCATAAATTAAGCAGGTATGGAGGTGAAGAGTTCAATGACATGAAGAAATATCAGAGTTTGGTAGGTAGTCTGATTTATGCTACCTTGACAAGGCCAGATCTATCATATGCAGTAGGTGTGTTGTCACAATTCATGCATTGTCCAAAGAAGACTCATTGGATTGCAGCCCAAAGGGTACTCAGATATATCAAGGGAACCCTAAGTGAAGGTTTGTATTATGGTTTCACTTCTGACACAAGAATCAAAGTGTTTAGTGATGCAGATTGGGCAGGTGACTCAGATGATAGAAGGTCTACTCATGGATATCTATGTTATGTTGGAGACAAGTTAGTGTCTTGGTGTTCAAAGAAGCAACACACAGTTGCTTTATCATCCACAGAAGCTGAGTATAAGGGAATGGTAGAAGCTGCAAAAGAAGTGATATGGTTGAAGACCTTGATGAAGAGTTTTGAGTTTGATCATAGTACTCCAATAATTTTTGGAGACAATATGAGTTCTTTGTATTTGGCAGCTAACCCTGTTTTTCATGCCAGGACTAAGCATATAGAGATACAGTATCATTTCTTGAGGGAAAAGGTACTAGATAAAGAGATTGAAGTGATGTACACTCCAACAAAAGAACAAGTGGCAGATATGATGACAAAGAGTTTGGATGGACCTAAGTTACAAAGGTTCAAAGACATGGCAAGTATAAAGAAGACAGAGAAAACCTCAATTGATGATTGAGGGGGAGCTGTTGGTGCATACCAATCACCAATTGAAGGCTTGGAAGATCAAATGATGAAGGAAGAATCAATTCCTAAAGTGTGGAAGAAGATCACAATCAGAGGACAAGAGAAGTGTACACATATGTACATTAGCATAGTCATAGATGACTTAGATCTTTTGTTCAGTAAGAATTATGTACAAATTATCTATAAATACCTTTAGAAAAGTCGGGGCATGTATGAGAGCACATGAGAGCATATGTGACAATAGTCATATGTCAAGAATGAGGGAGATAGAAGTCATGAGATAGAGGAAAGTGAATTTGAGTTAGCTCTCATCACTCAGTTGTATTTTCTCTGAGTAAATGAAAAATTTTGCGCCCGATGTTTCTGCGTGTTCTCCTTCTACAGTAGATCAATTGTGGAATGCTTTTGTACAAGTCTAAGTTGAGAGTTTCTTGACCTCTGTGCAAAGTTTCAGCTTCCAATTGTAATCAGGCTGAGTGAATTAAGTGTAGGAACATTCATATGTGAAGTGTATTCACTGGTTCCTAAAACAGGCGCATATTTCGAAGTCAATGTTTTGATCATTTCTCCTAGCACAGTTTAAAGTTTTGCATGAGTGAAGGCTTAATCTTTAAGTTGGAAGATAAGCTACTTATGTCTAGAAGCATTTTGTAAAACGGGTTCTATTCAAGGAGAACCAAGTCTTAAAAGTTACAGGTGTAAAGTCGACTGTTTTGGATAACAGTTTCTGACATAGGTAACTTGAGAAGTTGATTTCTCAAGCTACACTTAATCTTTTGGAGTAATTCAACTTGGAATAGTTGCGCAATCTCTAGGAGATGATTCGTACAAAGTTTCATAAAAAACTTTACAGATTTGATAGGTCAATGTTGAGAAATAGTGCAGCAGACTTTTCTGTGTATCACCTTCTTCACAGATTTGTTAATTTTTGGTAATTAGCAATTGATCCTCTAAATTAGTGGAGTGTTTGACTTACTCTTGGTATAGAGGTGCTCTAATCACAAGAGTAAGTTGTTCTTTTGGAGATTAACACTCTCCATCACTTTAGAGCATGATGTGGATGCTCATTTAGATCATTATGATGATACTCAGTTAGAGTTAGATCATCAATTCGACCTTGGTGCTAATGTTGTACAATTAGCTCATGTGGATCATGATGATACACTTAGTGCGGTAAACCAAGATATCTCTTATGATACACAGTGTGTGGTAGAGTAGTTCAGCTCTCAAGATGCATAGCTAGACACAATCTTGGTTGAGAGGATGGTTCATTTGGATGTTGAGATGTCAACAATTATGCACTTATTCTTGGATTCGCTCATGCCAGATGTTGATATGGATGAGCGCCACACTATTTCAGGAGTTGCTAAAAGAAGTGATAAATCAACAAGCTTATGTGTGCCATATATGCAGCACATAAGAGCTAGCACTAACTCTGCATGTTCTCCTATTTGAGCACAAAACCAAAGAGAGATAGAGCCTCACCTGTTCACTACATGTAGTATCTTCAGCTTGGCAATCTATGCCACTTTCGACACACACATAGAGAGAGAGAGAGAGAGATTCTCTTTGCTAAATCTTGCAGGTGGGCTTTTTCACACTCCGCAAAAGGGTTATTTTTTAAGGGGTTTATTTCCTAAGGGTACCACATCTCTCCCTCAAGGACATCATTTGGCACTAAGGGCCTCACCATATTTGTATAGTAAAAATATAAGAAAGAGAATATTGTGTGTATGCACTTGTGGGTTGGAGGCTAGTCTAAGCGCACCCATAAACTATGTCAAGCTCCTAAGCCCATTAAGGCTATCTTGATGTGCAACGGCCTACTCTAAGCCCTCTCTCTGCATTGACTTGTCTCATGTTTGGTGCCAAGTATAGGGCTATTCTAAGCCCCTCCCTTGTCCTCTCTCCAAGGTGTTTCTCTCATCATCACATGTAGGGCTATTCTAAGCCCCTCCTACCCCATCTTAACTTTTGTGCAAATTTTGAATTCAATTTTGCAAGTTTGTTATCTTATTTTCAATGACGACAATGTCAACAATTTTGAATGCAACATCCTCAGCTCAATGGTATTTACCCTCATTTATGCCTATCTTTATTTCGAAGGATGAGCAACTCAATGGAACCAACTATAACCTCTGGAAGGACACCATAAGGACATATCTACATACCAATCTCTTATATGACTTAGTTCAAGGAATTGATCATGCGCCTAACAAGGAAAGTGATCTAGGAGCCTCAAATGTGTAGAACATCAAAGACAAGTGAGCTTTCGGTCAATTTCCTCTTGCTTGCGATGAGTTGATAAAGGGCCATATTACCTCTTGCAAAAATTCCAATGAATCTTGGAAGATATTGCAACACTTATATGAAGACAAAAATCCTTCAAGAATTTATAGCTTAGAGGCTGAATTTCACAACCTATCAATTAGGCCCCAGGATCCTATTTCCAAAGTTATTGCCACATTTGAGGATTATCAACATAAGCTAGCATTGTGTGGTTGCCAAGTTTCTAGCGAGGACATGGCCATTCACCTTCTCAATAAGCTCCCTAGATCCTACAAAACATTTGTAACCACCCTTTATAATCACGGCCAAGTACTAACTTGGAAAGAAGTTTGGCGACTTTTGCTCCTCCATGACTCTCGAGAAAAGTCAGCATCCTCACAAGCAGCCGCAATGAAGGCTAAGAGACCCTTCAACAAAGCAAAACATGCTATTCATAACACTAGCTCCACACTCATACAATCCATAAGCTTTAGATTGCTCACTATAGCTGATGAAGATATGTTTCTTACACTTGGACTATAACTTGCTTCAATCTTCCTTTGGCACATGGACAAATGATTCACTTTCAAATACTATGTGCCTCCACTGTCAAAGATCCACTCTTGAGATGAACTCGAAGTAACTAGGGCATTAGCTTATGTCAAAATTAATAAATTTTTAGTAGAACAATAAGACCTATGCTAAGAGGGTTTTGATCAGATCCTGGAGCTAGAGGGCTTTAAGATGTTCTTCTTTTGGTAGAAATTTTTCTCAAGGCACCCCATTTTTCCACAAAAATTATAGCTAATTTTTTTTGATGAATTATTCAATCCTAATTTTCTAACAAAAGGAAGAAAGTTGGATTCATGGTAGTAACAACTATCTTTCCACATCAAAAGAATCATTATAAGAGTCACACATTCAGTGCAATGAACTTTTTTCAGTTCCGTCATAGATATTAGTCATCATCATATTCTAGTACCACATACCAGAAACTCTATAAAGATCAAGATCTATGAAGAATCAAATATGAGAAGGTCTTAAAGTCACATAATCACTCGTCATGGAACTTTTCTATGGCTGAAAGAAAGTTATGGCATGGTTGTTTTGGTCCTTTGAACTTCGATAGTTTGCTTTAATTTCAATAGAAAGATATGGTTTTTGGTTTTCTAACACTTAGGTTCATTGAAAAAAATCATGTGAAGGTTATATACTTGGAAAAATGCATTACGATTCTTTTCTCAAAGATGGTACTATGTATGCTACTTCCAAAATTGCAACTTGTTCATATTGATGTATATGTTCCAATCGAGACTAGGTTTTGGCAAGCTCACAAACAAGTGTTCTTCTCAATTGCTTCCATCTCTGCTTGCAAAGATTCTTTCCACTTAGGTTGTGCTTGAGCTTCTTTGTAGTTGGAAGGCTCTAGAATCTACTAATTTGATGCATCAATGTGTAATTTACATAATGAATTTTTTCTTTGCAATGAGCCTTTGTGATCTTCTTGATTGGTTTGAACTACTTGCCTCTGATTTGTGTTTGGAAAAGATTATGTCCCCCTCTGAAGTGTAGATGGGTGGACAAAAAATTATACTTGGTAGTTGAGGATGTTGAAGCTTCATTAAATATTACATCTTTTGAGATGACCACAATCTCCACAATGAATTCATAATCCATTATCTTTCTGACATTTTCTTTCCATCAATATAATTCATTCAAAGATACTATTATCTAGTATCATGGCTTCAGGTTGAGATTCTTTCAACATATAATTTTGAGGGGCTGAAATAAACTTGTATTCCTAGCTTTGAATGAAATCCTCTTTCGTTTCTTTTCTCCCAAACAACCTATTATCACACTCAAATGCTTGATTCATGGATCCTTCAAAGTATTTATCTTGAGCATGGTTAATATGTGGTCTTTGATATTATCATGTAAGCCCCATTGAAGTTCATTGATAAAATAACACTCTATGATATATGAGTTCATAAATGATTTGTTTGAACTCTAATGTATAGATACAAGTAGGGCTATTTCCTTGATTCACATTCATTCTCTTTGCTTCAAAAAAATGTGAACAACTACAATGTTGGAGTTAGACATATCTAGAAGCACACAAATAGCACAAGGAAGAAGAAGAAGCTTGGAGCACAATACACAATACTAAATGTATTAGCACTAGAATGTACAAAAGATAAGTAACCCATTAGGGCTATAAATGTATATACAAGCCGGGGGAAACCTCCTAAAGTGAGAAAAAAGTGCCCTAGTGGTCCTAGTGTGTTCACACACATCACTACCTAAATATATCAACAAATCCCCCCTAGCAGTGATGGAGTGAACAAGGAGTTGGCACTCCTGTATAAGTGCCAAGCTATGTGGAATCAATCCACAAAAGGAAGTAATCTCAAACCTTTGTGAAAAGCTTCAAACTTCTCTCTAGGCAAAGCCTTCGTGAAAGCTTTATAATGTTCTCCTACATGGGCACATCTACCAAGCTAACCTCTCCAGTAGAGAACCTTTCCCTGACATAATGATAATGCACCTCAATGTGCGTAGTGTGAGCATGAACACACGGTTCCTTGCAACTTTTGATGTGCTCTAACTGTTAGTGAAGACCGTTGTGACAGAAGACTGACCAACACCTAAATTAGCCATGAGGTGTCTGAGCCACACACACTCAATAGTCGTTGTGAAAGCTGCCCTATACTTAGCCTCACAATTGGAAGTGGCCACAGTAGGCTTCTTTTTTATCATCCAAGATATGCACGAGCTACCAAGCATGAAGAAAAAACCACTACTGGACACACGAGTGTCATAGCAACCAGCCCAATCAGAGTCAGAAAAAGCATGCAAATCTGGCAGTAGTGATCCCCCCTTGGGATAAAACAACCCAAGTAGTCAAGTACCACTCAAGTAGCGAAAGATGCACTTAACCGCCTACCAATGCTTGATACATGGGCAATGCATAAACCTGCTCATCTGTGAGACAGCAAACTGAATATCTGGCCGAGTAATGCATAAGTAAATCAAGCATCCAACAGCCTGCTGATAGAGAACAGCATCAAATGCAACTCTAGCATCATGAAGACTCTATCGTAAACATGTCTCCATAGAAGTGGTAATAGGTTTATTGTCTTCAAGGCCAAAATGCTGCAATAATGTGTCAATATATTTCATTTGAACAAAGTTATTCTGCCATCAACTTGCATAAAGTGAATGCCCAAATAATGATGCAAATGCCCCAAATCAGACATCTCAAATGAGGCATGCAAATCAGCCTTTAAATCAGCAATATGCTTCTCATGAGGACCAGTGAGAAGCATGTCATCAACATACACAACAATGATCAGAAGCACATCATTAGCACGCTTAACATATAAGGTGCTTTCAGTTCGATTGTTCTCAAAACCATGTGCAATCAGATAGGCATGTATCTTTTCATACCAAGCACGTGGTGCTTGCTTTAAACCATATAATGCCTTCTTTAACCTACACACCTGGTTTTCATGCCCTTTTTGCATAAAGCCATAGGGCTGAAAAACATACACTTCTTCATGCAAGTCACCATTTAGAAATGTTCTTTTAATGTCCAACTGATGTACATTCCAACCATGATGAGTTGCAAGTGCACAAATTCTACGAACAGTAGTCATTTGGCATCTAGGTGCAAAGGTCTCATGAAATCAATGCCTCTTGCCTATGCATAACCCTTTGCAACGAGCCTAGCCTTATATATGTCAATTGTTCCATCAAGTTTACGCTTAAGCTTGTATACCCACTTAGTGCCAATGGCCTTCTTGCCAGGAGGCAAGTCACATAAAGGCCAGGTACCATTTTTCATGATAGCATCATATTCAGATTGCATTGCAACCATCCAATGTTCTGAATTTTTTGCTTCATCAAACAAAACAGGCTCAATCTCATCACAGAGACTAGAGGCAGCCATAGCATCGCAATGTGATGCAAAAGAGGCACTATGAGAGCCTGAACGAGTACAGTATGACAAAGGTACATCTAATTTGTTGTCATGCAAAGTCTGCACTAGCCATTTTGGCATAGCTTTTCCTCCTCAATTTCAGCTCTCTCATATACAAGTGCATCATGCAAATCTCCATCAGAAATGGAATGATATGCATCATCATATGAAACTTGCAATGGCTACGAAGTTGCCTCATTAGGACCAGCACTAGACTGATGTCTCCTTCATACATGAAAGTAAAGGCTGAATAGCATCTTCCACAAAAAAAACATCACGGCTAACCAAAATGCATTTACTCTATGGATGATAATGACGATAGCCTTTGCTTTCATAACTGTACCCAACAATATACATTTTACTGCTTTATCATCCAATTTCCTACGATGTTGTTCAGGCACTAATGCATATGCCTGACAACCAAAAACACGCAGATGAGCAATAGATGGCTTGCAACCATGTCAAGCC
The DNA here is from genome assembly GCA_020310875.1 of Ceratopteris richardii. Classification (NCBI taxonomy): domain Eukaryota; kingdom Viridiplantae; phylum Streptophyta; class Polypodiopsida; order Polypodiales; family Pteridaceae; genus Ceratopteris; species Ceratopteris richardii. Next base: position 116,966,287 of record CM035440.1, on the reverse strand, counting down.
TCATATGGAGTGATAGACTGTAGTACTTTAGTGGGAGATCTATTAAGTACATATGTTGCACACATGATAGCCTCAAGATAGAAACTATGTGGTAAAGCCTAACTCTTGACCATACACCTTGCCATCTCCATGAGTGACCTGTCCTTCTGTTTAGCAACTCTATTCTATTGAGGTGTACACGGCACTATACACTGATGTTTTATCCCACGTTTAGACAGAAATGCATTAAAGTCAGAAGACATATACTCCCTCCCTCGATCAGAACAGAGCGTGCCCATTTTACATGCTGACAGATTTTCAACCAAAACCAAAAACTGTTTGAAGCACATAAGAAATTTGGACTTTGCTTTGAGTGGATATACCCATGCATTTCTAGAAAAATTATCAATGAAAGTCACGAAGTAAAGATAGTTTCCAAAAGAAGGTGACTCCATAGGACCACAAACATCACTATGTACAAGCTACAATTTCTAAGTAGCCCGAACTGAACCCTCTTTTCAAAAGGACAAATGCTGCATTTGCCCAAAATACAGCCTTCACAAACATGTTTTTCGGGTGCCTCAAGTTTGGGCAAAGAGGAAACCATTTCAGATTTTTGCAGGCCTAGCAGACTAGCAAAATTCAGATGACCAAAGCGTGCATGCCAAAGCTTTGCATCTGACCTAGCCTAAGAATCATGTACTACACATGCTGAATCATTCATAGATTTTTCATAGTCTATGAGCTTATACAACCCATGATATAAAATGTCAGAAGCAATAATCATGTCTTCATTTGATAGATCATGAACTGTAGATATGTCATCAACAAACTTCACAACCAAGCCAATCTTGGCTAATGCAGAAACGGATAACATATTTTTCTTGATCCCTGGCACAAATAAAGCACCCAACAAAGTGAAAGAACTACCATCAACAGTAGTCAGAATGATCTTACCAACTCCCATAACAGGATAAGAGGAGTTTTTGGCACATGTGATAGTATTCCCTGTAGGGGCAGGCTCAAGTAAAGTGAAGAAATTGCATTGCGAGGTAATATGTTTGGTTTCCCCACTATCAAAATACCAAACATCTAAGTCTACTGTAGACATACACTACCCATGAGAAGATGGATCAAAACTGCAAATAGTAGTAAAATCCCATTCTTCATTCTGCACAAGATTAGCAGACTCTGTTTTTTTTTGTAGAGGCCTCTACAACAACCATTCCAGCCTCTTTCTTCTTTGCCTGTTTAGCAGCCAATTTTGGACAGCTCTTATGATTATTTGCTTTACAATATTTGCAAAACAATTTCTACTTTTCTGATTTCTTTTCATCTTTGTCTTTCTTCTTCGAATCTGCAGCATTTTCAGATTTCTGCTTACAAGTAGATGAGCTCCATTTACCTTTGCCCTTTTGATTAGCTAGAAAATCTTGATCTGCAACACGCATAATGGACATGTTCTGCCTAGACTGATCTTGTTGCAACATAACAAAAACTAACTTTTCAAATGACATGACATTTGGATTGCCTTTCATCATCAAACGAAGAGTAGAAGCAAAACTCTGATATGAATCAGGAAGACCATTCAGAACAGTCTGCACAAGTGAGCTATGTGGTATAACTTCATCAGCAGAAATCAATTGTTCCTTCAAATCCTTGATCTTTGTCAGAAAATTGTCCATAGAATCACCTTCATTCATATGATCACTCTCCAAATATTTTTGGAGGTAAGCAACAGGAGGCCTGGTACAATGTGGTAAGTGTATCCCAAGCATCCTTAGTTGTTCTGCAAGAGCGAATGTGAGGAATAATGGCACGTTTGACAAACAAGGCTATCAATGCATGTCTCTGAGCATCTCTGCCATCCCAACAAATTTGCTCTACAGTAGGTGTAGCAAAAACCATAGCACGAACAAGAATCTGAAGAATTCTTCAACTCCATCTACATCAACTTCAATACCTATATTTGTAGGTGTGGTAGGAAATTTTTCAACACCCTCCACAATGTTCCATAGTCCTTTTGCAACCAATACATGTCGCATCATATAAGCCCACAATGGGTAATTGGTACCATCCAACTTATCCTCAATAGCCAACATATGGAATACATCACTGCTTTCAGCCATGGCCACTCACTAAAATACCCTGATGCAAAAAAATGATTGTATCTGAAAAAGGTGAACAAAACTACCCTAACAAGTTCTATTAAACTTGTAGCAGACTTTGAGATGCTTATATTGTCAAACCGAAACATGTATATATCTTTGGCACAAAAAGACAAAATAGCCTACATAAGCACTACGATAGTGCGTTCAAAGGCCGAAACAAGCTCAGATCAAATTTTCGGCACCACAAAGCGAAGTCATCTTTATCTCCTAATCACCTTGAGTATGCTCACCAAATTTTGTGTGATTGTGAGACTGTGATCGGAGGGGTGTCCACGATGCCCTAGATGAAGCGGTAACCTGCTCTGATACCAATTGCTGGAGTTAGATGTCTATGGAAGCACGTGAACAGCACAAGGAAGAGGAAGAAGCTTGGAGCACAATACACAATACTGAATGTATTAGCACTCGGATGTACAAAAAGGTAAGTAACTTGTTAGGGCTATAGGCATATATACATGACAGGGGAAAAAAACCTTCTAAAGAGGGAAAAAAGTTCCTCGATGGTCCTAATGTGTTAACACACATCACAACCTAAATATATCAACACTCAAAAGAAGAGTTTAAATCTTTAATGAAGGCCTTAAAACCATACAAAATGTCCATGTCCTTCTCAAGGATAAATGCAAAAAGTTAAAAAAAAAAGTTTCATAATAGAGTCTGTATAAGGCCTAATTGAGAAGCATCATCTGAATATCTGTATAGTTGCATTCTTACGAAGAGATTCACCTATTTTAGAAATCCTCAAAAACTTTGATCTAGTTCCATCGAGTTCCTCAAGCATGCTCTATTTGTGATTTTATTTATATTAGATGCCTTAAGGAAACTTGGAGAAAACTGATCTTCTATGATTTAAAAATCTTTTATTCACCTTTGTAAATCATTGATAATATCTTGTTGTTGAATCCTTTCTTGGTTCTCTTGTATATCTTGAACTTATTCCTAATTAAGTTTAAGTGAAAAAAAAAATCATCTTCACAAATAATCTCCATGGATATATCTTGGCTTTGTTAGTCTTGCTAAAATGTCAAGGGAACACTAGATGATCCCACAAAGACTAGAGTTGACACAAGATTATTCAAATATGATATTGATAAGATAGGTCACATAGGGGATACAGTGCAAGAATATCCAACTAATAACAGAAGTCCCACAACTTGAGATTGATAGGTATTGAATGTAGAGGTGGCAAGATACAAATGATCCCACAACCCAAGGCGATAGGTATATACATAGCAAGATCATACAAGATGTAAGAGATACCACAACTTGGAACTGTATGTATATAACACAATATCAAGATTACAAGATCTCTCTTGATGGAGGTGCAAGATAGAAGATGAGACTAGGTGTGGTTTGGTATTATGAGTCTACAAGATGAAAAAATACGAAGACTAGAAGCTAGGCTAGAGAAGACTAGAACCATAAGAACAAGAAATAGAAACTAGAAGGTTCTTACTCAAAGATCATGAATCATTGAGGTCCCAAGATTGGCATTGGCAAGATCGAGGATCTCCATGGGAAACTCTTTCTTATCTAGGTTTTTGAAGAGAACTAAGGCTCTTCTAGAATGCTTCATGATCACATCAACAACAATGTGCATGATGACATGGCATGTGTTCTAGAATCTTTCATGATGATGTGGAAAGGAATGGCTCACATCAATACTCAATGTCTTGCGACGAAGGTTGTGCTCATATGGTAGGCAACTCATGCCACAAGATAAGTTGCATGACCATGATACAATTTGGGATCAACCATGATCATGCTATCAAGGAAGGCATTGCACTTCATGTACTCACATAGTTCTAAGTGTCCATGACAATTACCATGTATCTTCCTTCCAATCTCCTCCACCTTCCCTACTTATTTTGGTAGACAAAAATGAACTTATGGGGAAGAAAATTTGAGACTATGCATTAACCGCTAAATATGCATGCATCTACTTTAGGTTCTAACCATCCATCTCATCGACATTGCATGAAGATAAAGAGGATTGAATCTACCTTTGGACCTAATGTGTGTAGTAGTTGAACCATTAATTGAGCGTTTATGCATATAGGAAGATCTCATTAAATCTTAGAGAAAACATCATATCAAGTTCTCCACATGATATTCCCCACTAAGAATTTCTTTATCATGATGTGTGTTTCCTTCATTGTGAATTACTTGAAAGATATACGTAATGTATTTTACATCTATCTCAATTAATATTTTTAGATCCCACTTGGATTCATTATCTCATCAACTTTTCTTCCTAAGACTCTCCTTACCATAACTCCAAGTTTTCTAAGCCAAAGGTAATATTCTCTTAGAAAATCAAAGAATTCCACCCATATTAGTAGCTTTTTAGTCCAAAACCTCTAGGATTAAACTCTTCAAATCATTTGTTAAATAGATGAGTTCCTTGATTTGGGATTTACTCTAGTGGAAGTCCACGAGGTATAAATAATTGAGGAACCGCATAATAAATATGAAAGAAAATTCTAAAATCAATATTATCACTAAGAGAACTCCAATATGTGGCTCTATTATTAAGGTTTTTCATAATCCACATCCGTATTCTTTTGGGAGAGACTTTCAAACCCATAGAAGACCAAGAAGATAGAAAATTTTAGATCTCTTGGCATCCCTTTCTAATAAGAAATGATAGGACCTAATTGTTGATAGCTTTGACCATGTTCTTAGAATGATTAATTTTAGAGCCATTGGCAACACAAGAGGTTTTGAGAGCATTCCAAAATATTCAAAAACATTTGAAGAAATGGTCTCCATCCAATTCTAGGAATATCACTCAGATTCGCAAAATTTAAAGCAATATGTAATTGATTGATAGGAGGCTTACCTTTATGTTGTCCCTTATTATCCTTGCTACTATAGGTATTCTTTTAAGGGTATTTTCTACAACATATGCAAAATAAAGGAACCACTCGTAATAGAAGGATAAAGAGGGGGGCAGCACAAGAATCATCTCATAACATTTCAATTCAATTTCTACTCATACAAAGGTAAATTATCTTTCAAAATTGAGTTCCTATTAAAGAATTTGGGGAGAGGAATAACTCTGAGGAAGAGGGTGATTATGATTGAAGCAAGAACGTGTTTTGTATGATTATCTTGAGAACTATCCACATATTTTCTCTTCTACCAAATTCTCAACAACACCATTTCCCTCTTCCAAAGAAGCTCTTTCACATATAATTGCACTTTGGAATCTCATAGATTCCTCTTTGAGTGTTCAATTTAATGTAATCAATAGATCCAAGCAAAGAACTTGAGGAGCTCTATGATCTTATCTAAGAGGATTTGGAAAAATTCAAAATTTCTTATTTGTACATAAATCAAAAATTTTAGAAGCCATTAATGGTTACCTTGCAGGATTTTTTTCTCACCAATAGAGGATCCAATCGAGGAGCTTTTTCTTTGAGAAAATTCAATAGATTGAAAAGTAGACTTCTATAAAGTTTGAAGCTCCATAATCATTTGATGATGATTCCCAAATTTTTGGAATTAACTAACATTTATGAGTGAGATTTTGGCTCTTGTAGAATCCTTTGCGAGATTGTATTGTTGTGGAAGTATTCTAGTGCTGACTAGAATTATTTTGGATTTGGAAAATAATTTCCAAGTTCTCATATGAATTTTGAACTCACATGCATATGTTTGTGGTGTCAATCTAGAGCATGGTAGATATTCAAGGAAGTGTTTCTCACATTTCTTGTCCATTTTGGATTATATATATTATTTTTCTCTTTATTTTCCAAATTACCCCCTTTCTTTTGAGAGAATAACATACCAAGAGAAACAACCAAGAAGAACAAAAACATAAGAGCTACCAAACAATGGAGGGTGGCACGAGAGTTCATAGAGCTTAGCATTTTGCATCCCTATGCAATCTTATTTTTGTTGCATGCATTGCAGTTACTTTAGGATCTTCTTGAAGTATGCTATGAGTGTAGAGGCTTCAAGGCCAACTCGCAATCCCAATTGTTCCATTCAGGTTTAACCTCAAGATCCCTTCCTTTTTTTGAGAATGTGTATCTCAAGTAAATAAACGGAGAAAGGCATGATGAGCTCGTCTTCTATTGGAAAGCCCGAAGAAAGATCGATGGCTCCAGTTCCTCTTTGATCACCATGGCTATCGATCTCTCGATAGCTCTAAAAAATACTCCACCTTGTTTCAATTAAATTTGTGAATGAATTGGGTTGATAGTCTAAAGTTGAAAACCCCTAGGATAAAACATTATGATTATGTTAGCTCTTCTAAGTAGGCTAAGAAAAAACAAGAGGTGACCATCAGGAATACGATTGTTACACGAAGTATGGCTAAGGACTCAATAGACAAACCTTTGATAGTTGAAAAGTAAATGACATATATATTAAATGAAAAAAGGGATTTATCTATTGTTTGTAACTAATCCTTGTTAATGTTAATGAACTCAAACAAATGCATTAACAAAAATTGGAAAACTTATCTCTATCTTCTTAGGCCTTGAAAGACATTTCTATGACATGAGTAAATGAAGAGTCTCACACAGTGTTGACTTGTATGAGCATAATTGTGATTTTCCAGGTTCTTTTTTCCTCTTTTGGAGGAATTTTCCTGAAGCTTGTATATGCATCCACAATTGTAAAATTTTACTTGTTTTGTACATTTCACATGTAGTGGTTCATTTTGTGTGTGGTTTTCCCAAGGTTCTTCTACTTTCTCATGTTAATTTTATGCATTCATGTTCCTCTAAAGTCTAATAATTGATAATAGAGAAAATTGCAACTTTTTTGAGTTGTATTTTCTTACTTCTTTTTCCACTTCCTTAAGATTGATCTAAAAGATTGAAGAACTTGGCATATCCTTGAAAAATCCATTCGCACTATGGGAGACACTATGCAAGATATTTTGTTATTTTGAGTCAATTATTGTTCACATTCTTTTCACCAATACACAATGTCAAAGTCTATTACAAATAAAATGAAGCTCCATCTATTCATTTTTTCCAACAAATAGTCAATTTCTTTGCATTAAGGTACAATCATTGACCAAGGATGACAACAATAATATTTTCCATATGTTGGTTGTTATTAGATAAGGATAAGATAGATGGTTCCAACTATCCCTTTCTGGGTAGACAAGGTTATGGAACTTTGTGCACGGTGTTGAAACATATCATGTTGTAGTTCCATATACTCCAAATGTAGCTAATATAGATAGTATTGAAAATATTGCAAGTGGTATTTATAAAATTCATATTTCCAATCCTCTTGTTTCAAGTGCATCACTAACAACCCCAACCATTGTAGGGCAACTTCGATGAGATGACAAGAATTCGCATGCACATGCATTGATTTCTTTTTTCTATCAATTGTGCAATGATCCCACATATTCACTCATGGAAAATAGATAAAGATCATTGATATATTGTTGCCGCATTGTATCAAGGAAAAAATGAAGCTTTAATTGTTGATCTTCAAAGACAATTGGAGTTTGAACACATGAATGAGAGTAATTCTATGGAAAACTTCTTTTCAAATGTCAAATATTTAAAAAGATCATTGATTACTACATGTGAAAATTTTGCAAGAAAAATCACTTATGCAAGTTGTTTTTTATGGGTTTTTTTATTCTTATCAAAGTTTGCTTTTATTCTTTGAAGGGAATTCTTAATTATTTTCCATTTGAAATTTTAATTTTTGTTTTATTGTAAGAGGATAAGTCTGGCTACAAAAGATTGATTATGTTTCCTAAACCAAGCTTTTGTTGTCAATCAAAAGGGCAAAGATAAAACTAACTCTTCCTCTATTAAGGAAAAAAATATATCAATGTTGCATAATCAAAAAAAGGAAGACAATGATGAGAAGAGATTAAATAAGGAAAAACAATTTTGCAAGAAAAAAAATATATCGATGTTGCATAATCAAAAAAGGAAGATAATGATGAGAAGAGATTAAATAAGGAAAAACAATTTTGCAAGTATTCTTAGGCCAATGATTATGTTATAAAGAGTTCATTCTAAACTTGTTGCTAAGGCATCAAAAAAGAAAGAGGTTCAAATTATTGTTTTAGACATATCTCATTCAAAGAGAGTTTGTTAATCTTGTTTAAAATGAAGAATAGGCATTTATTAGTACAATTATGACCCTACATCCAATGATCGTTGTAAATCTGATGTTGATTCATATCTTTTGTACTTTGATTGTGTTAGAATCAAACATATTACCTCTCAACATAATATTTTCATTTGACTTTATCTTTCCCCTATGGAAAATATGTGCAAACAACTTTATGTTATCATGGAACTTGGAAAGATTCCCTCAAGCATTACCACGAATGGTACTAAGTTTATGTTATCAACTTCTTTACATGTGTCAAGAATTAAAAAGAATTTATTATTAGTGTCAACATTAACTAAGAAGTTTTTTTTGTGATTCAAATAGTTCTCAAATATGGATAAAAAATGACATGTAAGATTAACACCCTCCATTTTCAATAAAAGCACATGTCTTCTAATCTTAATGCAAACGACAATGTACAATGTCATATATTCCACAAAAAAATGGCATCACTAAGGGGACAAAATGATCTCACATGGAAATGGACAGATGTATGATCACGGTTCAAGCATTACCTCACAATTTTCTTCTGACTTTGTAATGTCTTTTGCATGTGTACTTAACAAGTGTTCCACTCAAGCATTTCAATCTATTACTCCTTATAAGGCTATGCATGATTGCAAGTCATCCATTGCTCATCTGTGTTTTTGGTTGTGTAGCATATGCGTTAATGTCTAACCAATAATGAAAGAAAGTAGAGGGTAAGATTATGAAACATATTTTTGTTGGATATGGTTTCGAAAGGTAAGGTTACGGTTTGTATGATCCACAAATTTAATGCATTTTGGTTAGTCCAAACGTACTTTTCTTGGAGGATGCAATACAGCCTTTACTTTCATATATCAAATAAGGTAGTTAAATCCTACTCTTAATGTGGAAACTTCTCATCCTATATAGGTTTCAACTATGGATGTAGATCATTCTACTTTGAATGCAAAAATACATGATGCACATTTATTAATGAGAAAGTGAGCATTGATGAAGCAAAAAGCATGCCAAAATTATCAATGAAAACTTGGAGAGAATAGTCAGATGTACCTTTGCTTTCTCATACTTGTTTTGATTCTCATGGTGTATCTTTCAAATCAGATTACCACGCAATGGTTGTTTTTAGTCTTGGTATGAGAACGACAATGTTTCCTTTATGAAGCACAAAAATTAAAAAAAGGGATGATTGTTATGAAATCAAAATTGCTTTATTATAAATAACCATATTTGTTCAAAATGTGGTTTGCCTCTTGGCAATAATGCCATCAACATGATGTGGATTTATACGATGAAACACAAGCCTCATGGTACTATTGATCACCATATCACTAAGCTTTTAACCAAAAATTTTGCTTTATTAAAAAGGAAGGGATTAACTTTAATGAGATATTTGCTTCTATGTAACATATTGACAACAATTATTGGTAACATCTATGCACTTGCAATTCACAATGATTGGCAGGTCACTCCTTGGACATTAAAAGTACAATTTTGAACAGAGATTTACATGAACAAGTGTATGTTTTTCAGCCCTGTGAATTTATAAAAAACAGCAAGAAAATAAAATGAGTGAGTTAAAGAAGACATTGTATGGATTGAAGGAAGTACCACATGATTGATATGAAATGCCTACCTATTAGCGTGGATTTAAAAAAGTCAAATTAGAAGCACCTTGTATGTAAAGCATATATGATATGCTTTTTTTATCAACGTTGTTTACACTAACAACAAGCTTCTCAGTGGTCCCAACAACACATCTCCATCAAGCCTTTCAACTTTCCAGATATAAAAATGTTTCATACACTTCATATGATCGTATACGATCTACACAATAAAAGATTACTTCGATAGACAAGACTAATTTAGTTTATCTTTAGTAATTATCAAAATCACATGGTTGAGTTAAAAAAGTAATAGTAACATATGAATGAAAAATAAGAAAGAAAACATCTACCATCAGCCTTGATATAATTGAGTGAACAGTGACAACAGTTTTGGAGATGTGCAGGTGTATGGCCTCTTTTTCTTTCCACGTCTTTGCTAGACTTTCGTCCTCACTTTCCAATCATATTGTACACCAGCGGTGTCCCACATTTGCATCCTCTACTTGTAAATTCATTCTTCATAGACAAAAACTACTTGCATGTTTACCGAACCTCTAATCCAATTAGAGGAGAAAATCACGTACTCCTAATGGCTAAATGAGACTAATGGTGTCAAGCTCCAACAGGGGCAGGTCAGTGTCCCCCTCTAAATTGGGGCATCCAACTAAAGAAACCTTCAAGAGTATATGCTGAACTTAGCTATAAGGGTGTCTTGGTCTGGGTTTTCAAGTATCTGACAAAATTATTTTAAGTCAGCCTACAACATGCCAGCATCATAAATACAATCCTATGAAAGCAATGCACATTAATTTGATGATACATACAATCATAATCCCCAATGAAACCAACTCTATGGGAACACAACTGAAACTTGTTTTCTTTCTTTTCCTTCATCAATGTGTTGATCAAAATCAGTTTTGGTTCCCACTTGATTAATATCTGCACTAAAATAAGAGTCTCTTTACTTCATCGCTACTACATATTCATTGCATTCATAATTTTCTTGTTGCATGAGGTTTCTCATATTTCATCTGTTCTCTCTCTTCATAACATCAAAACCTTCGCTCAGACTATGATCAGTTCACTTAACTGGACCTTGTATGAATGAAAATTATTTTCAAGTTCACTGTGGTCTATAAAGAGTAAACAATTTCCTAACCACTAGTATGGTTTATTATACGCTTATGTTGACATGACTGATACTTAAAAGGGTGCATTCTATAGGCAACTCATGGTCAGCATGCAATTCATATGCAAGCTAATGGTTTAAGCAAGAAACTAATCGAATGATTGGGAAATGATAGGACTAAACATTTTTGGAGAAATGTTCAAGCGGTTACTTTGGGCTTTCTATGGTACGCACATCTATTGGTGTAGAATAGCCACCATGCAACATTGTTGTCGATTTCAGATTGGTTTTGTTACCTGGAACTGTATAGTCACAACTATGACATGTCCTGTAATATTTTCTCTATAGATTGTTGATAGAATCAATGCATTTCATATACGCCTCATTATCAGTTTTTCATATACATCTCATACAATAAATTCCGAGAAGTGTTTCTTACTTGCTACAACAGTTAAAAGATTCATAATACACAAAGATCATATCACTGAACTCATATCCATAGTATGTACACCTTGTGATTGGATTTCAAGAAACTGCAGCACAACAACGTTGTCTATTTCACTCAAATACCCTACGGTAAAAAACTGCCCCAACTGTCCAAAGAATGTTTCTTACTGCTACAACAGTTGAATATACATAATGGTCAATGTATCATATCAATAAATCGATATCGATTATGTCTACACCTTGTGATCGGATTTCAAAGAGCTGCTGCACAACAAATATTTTCTATTTCATTTAAATACCTTATGCGAAAAAAACGTCCCAAGATGTTCCCTGCTGATTAAATACTTTCATCTGTCTGAAAGAAGCTTGCATGTGGTCCTGCTTTGATTGAAGTGGATAAACACGAAAGACGGCCATTATTGCAATCTATCAAAAGAATGCGTGACTGGCCTTTTCCAAACCTTCCTTGAAGATGAACTCTGCCTAGGATAGCTTCTTACACCAGACTTAGATCTTTCCTCCTCAAACCATTCTAAGATCCGTGCACGAGGAAGATGTGTAGCTTGCACCAAACTTTCAATCATTGAATTCTGCATGACAAATCAAAACGATAAGATCTCCCAATGAGATATTTTACCCATAAAATCAACATCACAAAGATGAACTATGACAGCACTCTTAGATCTGCATATAAAGAGAAGCCCCTGAAAACGTACATTCAATTATAATTTTTTTTCTTAAAAAAAAAATTATATCAACTTCACCTTCATGACCGTATAATAGATATCCTCTCTGTAAAAGATCAAGGTACCCTGCTATGCTTTTTCTTTAAAAAGGAACTCTTTCTAGACCGATCATAGGACTACTTGTGTTGAGATAGGTTGAATATTGTTAGCCAAATGATCAAAAACGTGGTCGATGGGGAGGCCCAACTTGAAGGTCAACTTGTTGGCCAAAGCTTGGTCAAGATTAGTCAAAAATGGTCAGAAATGGTACAAAAATATGGTCAAAAAAAACTATTACATAATGTGATAGTACTCCATGAGAGGTATCCAATCATATATAATATTTGTATGTTTGGCACCAAATTGATGGCCAAAAGTCGAACCCTAATTTTTGTGGAAAGCACATTAAAAGTGAAAAGCAAAATTGATGCTTGTCGTAAACCAATTGTATAGATCCAATTGTTATTGTTAAGTTTTAACCCATGTAGAATCTTAAAAAGAAAAAAGCAAGCAAAAGTCTTAAATGCATATGCAAAAAACTTAAAAAGCCCCCATAGTCTTTTGCGGTTTAAAAATCAGATCACAGCTTTATGCTTTTTCTTAAGATTTTTTCACCCAAGTCTATTTGCTTATAAAAAGAGGCTATAGTATGGCCTTATGATCATCACTTGATGGAGCTCTTCATGAGCTAGGCTTGAGAGGATGGTCTTCCTCCAACTTGGACGAGGTAGATGTGTGTTCCTTCATCAACTTCAAAGTATACTTCAGCTAGCAACTTCATTGTTGGGAGTATTTTCAATATACTTGCTTTGAGGAGCTTATCTTTTTAGAGGAGCATACACTACAGCCCTTGGAGATTCGTGAAGTTATTGGACAGCTTGAGCATCATCAATGTTATCTCATAACTTCTATTATGGAATGTAATGCTTATATTGGAGCATGACTCCTTATATCTCTAGGAAAACCATGTCCTGAGGGGCCTTAACCCTAATTTTCAGTAAAGCCTAATTTCAAAAATGGTCAAAAATGGTCAAAAATGGTTGAAAAATATTTATTGCATATTTTTATAGATCCTCAAAAGATTTTTTATTTTGAGAGCCCTAAAGATGTGTTGCTTGCTAATTCCAGAGATTTTTTGTCTTAGAGGAGAGTTTCAGGTGGATTGCATGGGCTGCAAGGATGCCCTAGAGCTTACACTACAGGCTGCCTAGGGGGCTAGCCACCGCCCTAGAGGAAAGCCTGGGCCACCTCAAGGGCAGGCCTTGGCTGCCTCCCAAGGATGGGAGGGGCTCCCTCAAAGGCTAACACAATCCCTCAAGGGTGACAAAATGACAACCCTCTATTGGGGATAACGGCCGCGAGGACTCTCCTTCTATATATTTTGACCCGTCCAACTGAAAGCTCTCTCCGAGAGCTTTCCAGACATATTTTTGTTATATTTTGTGGACCCCAATTTGAGAGTTAAAAGGCATATACATTATTTTAATGACTTTGGTCATTGGCCATGTGTGAGCATGCCCAAATGGCCTAAAAGTCACTTATCAATAACTTGGTTTCAAATCTCCCATAACTTGATTGGGACTTCTTCAACTTCAACTTCTCCATCTTCTTCTCCAAATTTCTGCACAAGTTTCTCTTTCTCTTTCTCTCTCCTCATGCAACAACCCACTCCCTTGGCATTTGGAGCAACCGAGAACACCACTATGTAGCTCTCTGAAGCCTCTTTCAAGTGGTATCACAGCTTTGAACTTTTCCATCGCAGTAAAGTTGTTCGGAATGTTTTTCTACTTCAACCTATGCTAAGCTAAAGGCGTTTTCTTGCATTTCGGAGAATTTCATCACCAAAAACCTTCATTTTTCACACTAAAAGTAATGTTTTTAGAGGATTACTTCAGCCCACATCAAAGTTGAAGCAAATTTTGAGTTTTTCGGAGAGTTTCATTGTGGAGAACCTCTTCTATTGTGCTTCTTGTATTCCCAAAGATCATTTTCAGCAACCGCATTGTTTGTTTTTCATTTAGAAGTCTTTCTGTTGCAAAAATTCTATCTCATTTCGAGTGGGAATATGTATAAAGATTGTGGAAGTACATACTTGCTGGAAATGAGAAATTGTGGAGAACCTCTTCTATTCTGTTTCTTGTATTCCCAAAGATCATTTTCAGCAACCGCATTGTTTGTTTTTCATTTAAAAGTCTTTCTGTTGCAAAAATTCTATCTCATTTCGAGTGGGAATATGTATAAAGATACTTGCTGGAAACTTATTAATGCAGGTCATTTCTCTGATTTTACAGATCATATTGCTGCAAAAATTGGAGCTTTTGAGGAAACAAGCACCCATTGACTCTGTTTTGTGTCTATGTATGCCTTTTTATGGTTGAGCAACAACAAAGAAGTTGTTTTTTATGCAATTACAATTTATTTCAATTTGCTTAAACTTTTTGAAAAAAAAAAAATCAAAAATCGGTTTTTCCAAGTTTTTGGAAGATTACTTTCGCCTGTAGCAAAGCTGAAGCAAATTTTGAGTTCTTCGTTTTTCATTTAGAAGTCCTTCTGTTGCACAAATTCTCTCTCAGTTCAAGTGGCAATATGCATAAAGATTATGGAAATACATACTTGCTGAAAACTTATTGAAGCTGATCATTTCTCTGATTTTACAAATCATATTGTTGCAAAAATCGGGGTTTCTGTGAAAACAAGCACCCATTGACTTTGTTTCGCGTCTAAATATGCCTTTTGTGGTTGAGAAACAACAAATTTGTTGTTTTCTATGCGATTACAACTTATTTAAATTTTCTTAAATTTTTTGCAAACAATGTCAAAAACCGGTTTTTTCAAGTTTTTGTTGGAAGTCAATGTACATATGATCCACATTCCAACAATTCTACATTTTGGACTTAGCATTTTTTGTACAGTTTGGATAAAACTTTTTTAGGCTAGATAGATAGAGCTTGGCAAGAGTTGTCTAGTGGTATGCTTCATTTTTTCATGAGAGGTCAGGGAGAAAAGTAAAACCTTAATTTAGCTCAAAATGGAGGAAAAGCATTTTTGGAGATCCAAACTCAAAAGCAGCTAGGTTAATAAATCAGTATGGCCAAAAGCAAGAAAAATCAGCGATTAAAACTCAAACTCACCTAACTTTGGCGATGGGTTTTTATTAACCACGAAAAGCTTTAAAAAAAAGCGAAGGACTTTTAAATATTAAGCGATCACAATTTTGGGCTAAAAAAAAAAAATTATTTGCAAATTTTTCGCTAGCTTTATTTTGGAGAACTTCAACTATATAAGGAGCATGTTGGCACACTCTTGAACAATCTCAAGCTAGAGTTTTTGAGTTCTAAAGCTTTGGAGGTGAAGATTTGGTGAAGGAGAGGCTACTCTCTTGGAGCAAGAAGTCTTCTACAAGTTGGAGGCAGCTATCTTTCGTAAGTTAGCCTTATATTCTGTTTTTAGGGTTTCTGAACCCTAATTTCAGAATTAGGGTTTGTTGATTTTCAGATTTGTTGCACTTCTTGTGAGGTTAGGTACACTTCGTTGCTCATTCGCTTCACACACACTCAGATTATAACAGCATAATCTGAATTTTGTATCATCATCTTCTTGGCTATTCTTCCATTAGTGAGTGCACCACATCATATGGTTGAGTAGTACTCCCATGTTGTAATTTGGACATCTATTTTTTAGTGCGTAAGCATTTTGCTTACGTTCCCTATCCTTGTCTCAAGATCTCTTTCTTTCTATCTCTCACATATCATCTTGATTAATTAAGTGTGTATGCTCAAAGGTTTTTAGTATTGGAACGATCCTGGGGCCCCAAATTCCAACACTTGGTATCAGAGCATAATTGACATACACACTTAGTTAAGATGAGTGAGATTAGAATTGAGATTAAGGACAAGTTGGATGGATCTTCTAATTATCCCATGTGGAGTTTCATGATGATGAATTTGTTAGTGACAAAGGATTTTTGGAGTATCTGTTGGAAAACATGGTTTCAATGTCCTCTTGGTCCATTTTTACTCAACAATTGATAGAATATGTACAACTTCTTTCTAGTATCTCTAGAAGACAAGAGCATGGGCGGTCACAAGATTCGCTCACAGCATGTATAACGACTTCTTAGAGTCCTTATACAAGCAAATCTAGGTGACGACGTGGATAAGTGAATCTCCTCCTAACCAGCCCGCGCAGGTTCAATCCCCGCCCAGCGCGTTCGCGGAAGCTAAATTTTAATGTATGCTTTTGCAATAAAATCATACGTATGCTTTTCGGATTACGATTTCGAAGACGTCGACGAAGTGGTTGCTTTATTTTCCGCTGCTTTCGTGGAGCTTTATGATTGCTTTATTATCACCTTTTCAAGGGAACAAGAATACTATATAAACAAGTGCTTGGCTCACTTGTATTCATCCTTCACCAACTTCAACACAAGCTTTGGAGAGCTTGGACCTCAATAGAGGTGGTGTTTCTTCTAGCACATGGGGCAGCCATGGTGCTAACTTGAAACATGTTGAGGAGCAACTATGGAGTTCTTCTTAATGATTCTTCTTGATGAAGATGAAGGGTGTGCTCACACTCTAGCTCATGGAGAGGAGGTTATCTCTTGTTCATGGCAAGAAGACTTGGTCATTTGCAGCTTGATGGTGAGGATCGACCATCTACATGGTGTATTTGAAGATTGTCTTCTACAGGAAGATATTAGGTTGAAGATTGTCTTCTACAAGAAGACGTCGGGCTACTTCAAAGACATTGGATTGTGGTTAACATAAGATTTACATCTTATGTTAAGTATTCAGGTACATATTCTCTTTATGCACACAGGTACTACTTGAAGTTTATGGAGGCTGTGGCATTCATATCAGGAGGAGTCCTATTCGGCATAGGTACAAGAGAAACAGTATGTATATGCTTTATGCATATTTGGATGAGGTGTTTGAGAAGCGCATTCCATGCTACTTTATAAGTATGTGATCTTTTCACACACGTATCTAACTTAGGGTTTTCCATAGCCTAAGTTCAGATGAGGGTTTGTTGACTATCAGTTTCACACTGATCCTTCCTCTTTCAGTCACTCATATTCACTCTTCTATAACCTATAAGGTCACACATCTCATATATATTCAGATTACTGCCCACACATCTGAATATGTTTGTTACATTGTACATTCACTCATTCATCTATTTCTCATCACATAGAGTGGTTGAGAATTTTGCTCCCACATTGTACATTGAACATTGGTATATATGATACTATGAGTAAGCGATGGCTTACGTAACACCTTACACATGTCGTCTATTCTTTCTCTATCTTTGTCTCATCATTTGTATGATTAAGTTGTGTTATGTTCATGTTTTGTCAATATTGAAGAATGCTGGAATTAATGTTGTATATCCTGGACCTATTGACATGAGCCTAAGGGCCTACCTCACTTCCAACAATATCGTCAATGGACCTTTAACAAGACTAAGACGAGAAGTCGAAGAAGGGGATACAAGAGCTTCAAGAGGTATTGGAGTTACTATCACAGAACCAACTGAAGAAGAGGTAACCACTTCTACATCCAGATTCACAAGTAGATCTTTACCCAGAGTTCCTCCTATTGAAGATCAAGCAAGATGGGATGCTAGAGATGCTTTAGCACTCTCATTCATAGCAATGAGTGTCAAAAAGCATATTCTACCACAGATAAGATCTTGCCGAAGTTCTAGACAAGCTTGGTTGAAGCTTGAGAATCTTTTTCAGAGCACAAATCCTACTAGGAAAGCTCACTTGAGGAGAGAACTAGCAAATACAAGGATGAAGGCTGGTGAGTCAATTCAAACCCACATTACGAGACTCGTTGACTTGAGAGATCAACTTCTAAATGTAGGAGTTGAAATATCTGATGAAGAAATGGTAAATACGCTAATTAATTCATTTCCCATCTCATATCGGTCTTTCATAACCACTCTTACCCTTACCACAAGAATAGAGAGGGTACATTTGAAGAGTTAGAGTTCTTTTTACTTCAAGATGAAGATAAGTTGAAGGGAATGGAAGAGAATGAAGAAGCACTTTTGTCTTCATCAAAAGGTAAAAAGAAGAAGAAGGATAAGAAGGAAAAGCAATCCAAGATGGAATGTAAGTCCTCTTTATCCTCTACTTCAGATTCTGTTTCTACTACATCTAAAGATAAGTCTTCTAAGAAGAAGGAAGCATTATGTCACTATTGCAAGAAACCTGGACATTATATAGCAGTTTGTCAAAAAAGGATTGAAGCAGAAAAGAAAAAGGCATCAGGTAATGTTGCAGAAGATGATAAAAAAAGGGAAATCTCAAGGTGATTCTTATGCATGTATCACCATTGAGGAAGTAGCTTTTGATCAGGCAGCTTTACAAGTTCTGTCAGCAAATCCTTGGATATTTGACTCAGGTGCTACAAACCATATGACAGATTGCAGAGATGTGTTTTCTTCTCTTTCCTATTCTACAAGTAGAAGAGTTACTATTGCAGATGGCAATGATTTGGATGTTGTGGGAATAGGTACAATAACCCTAAAGTCAAGAAAAGGTGGTAATTTTCAGATTTCAGATGTTTTATATGTACCTGAAATGAAGAAAAATCTGCTATTTATATCTGCATTTTTAGGTGATGGTTTTAAAGTTGTATTTGAGAGAGAGCTTTGTAAGATCTTATCACAAGGTGAGCATAGAGGAGGGATTTTTGTTTTGTCAAAAATCAGTCAGGCATATGCAGTCAAATCTTCGTCACTGGTAGAAGATATGAAGCTATGGCGTGAGATATTTGGACATATTAGTTTTGGAGCTCTCAAGAATATCAAAGACTGAGGTATGGTTGAGAGTTTACCCTCATTTAAGCTACTAGATGATTCAGATATATGTGAAGGTTGTCTTGAAGGTAAGATGCATAAACTACCTTTCAAGAAACATGGTCATATTACAGCTATCAAGAAATTGCAGATTATTCATTCAGATGTGAATGGACCTATGACAGCAGACTCTATTCAGGGTTTCAGGTATTTTGTTCTATTCGTTGATGATTTTACGAGATACTCATGGATCTATGGTCTTACGTTGAAGTCAGAAGTCTTTCCTATGTTCCAGAAATTTGTAGCTATGGTTGAAAATGAAAGTCAAGAAACTATCCAGATTCTCAGAAGTGATAGAGGTGGAGAATACTTGTCAAATGAGTTCCAGACTTTTCTTGATGAGAAAGGTATTACTCGACATACTCTTCAGCAGAATGGTGTTGCAGAAAGAAAGAATAGAGTACTTGTTGAGATGATGCGGAGCATGATGGCATCCAAGAAGCTTTCACCAAAATTCTAGTCTGATGCACTACATGTAGCTAATCACATTTTGAACAGTTCATCTACAAAAACTTTAAAGGTAATCACACCTTATGAGGCTTATTATGGTAGAAAACCTAATGTGAGTTACTTCAGAGTATTCCGATCACTTTCTTATGTACATATTGAGAAAAAGGATCGAGGCAAACTAGATGTAAAGGCAAAGAAAGCTGTTCTTATTGGATATCCTGTTGAGAGCAACAGATACAGGTTTTATGTTCCAGAGACATGTGAAGTTATTCTCTCACGTAATGCTTATATTGCTAAAAATAAGGTTTATGATAAAGAAACGAAAATTCCAGAGTTCATTAGTCAAAATGACTATGGATTTTTTCGAAGAAATTTGGATTTACATGTTAAGCCATATCAAGAGGGAGCTAAAATTCCTAGGATTCAAGAAAGGATTAAAGAAAGAGGAATTTCACAACCTTCTAGAGATTCAGTTCCACATGAGACTTTGGTTCCAGAAATGGAAGAAAATACTAGAGTTCCAAAAAGTCCTAG
>CM035440.1:116941288-116943788 GCA_020310875.1 Ceratopteris richardii | reverse complement strand
CTTAGTACTTAGTACTTATTGTGCTTTTTTTATCATAACTATGCCTCGTACAATTTCAAGTGTTTGGAAAGATCATACCTTGAGTCACTCACTTGCAAGTGAGGTAGGTTCCGGGTCCGGCACACGTAGATGGGTATGCAAATATTGTGCGAAAACATATTGCACCACCACGACACGTCTCATCCGTCATGTGTCCGGATTGGGAAGGATGGGAATCGGGGCATGTACGGCTGTCCCTTCGGAGATTGCGGAGGAAGTGCAAAAAGAGCATAATCTTGCACAAGCAGCTACATCAGCTCGTCGACGTGAGTCAGCGGCCACTTTTATAGATTTATTGGAAGAGGCTGAAGTAGCCATGGGAGGGGTAGGGCCTAGTTGTAGCAAGGCGAGAAGTAGAACATCTTCCCAATATGAGGAACATGATAGTGATGATCCTATACATCTTAGAGTGCAATCTCTCTTTCAATGTAGTCCGTACAGATGCATCGAAGAAAATGGTCAAGGCAATCGCTCAAGTAGGTCCATGTGATAATTGGCATGGAGTTGACTACAATAGATTACGTGGCCTATGCTTGTCGAAGAGAAAGAGAGAATAGAAGTCCTCTTAAGTTCCATAAAATTAGGTTGGCAAGTATATGGATGTTCTATTTTGTCTGATGGTTGGAGTGACATGAGACGTTGCCACATCATCAACATTATGGTTTCATCTTGCTTGGGCACATATTTCTTGACAGTCGTAGATTGTAGCAAGGTAGGTACAAGGATAACTGGGGAATTTATCTTTGAGCATATTAAAGGGGCCATACAAGAGGTGGGGGTAGAGAACGTGGTACAAGTTGTCACAGATAATGCCTCTATTTGTAAAAGGATGGGGGAGTTGCTCGAGAGAGAGTTCCCCACAATTGTTTGGACTCCTTGCACTGCTCATTGTCTTGATTTACTTTTCGAGGATATCGAAAAGTTTTCATGGTTAGAGCCTATTGTTCATGATGCTAAGCGCATCACAACTTCCATACGCAAAAACCATCAAGCTTTGAGTATATTTAGAAGCTACAGTCAGAAAGAGTTGGTTCGTCTATCTAGTAACCGATTTGCACACATCTATCATGTTTTGAGTCGTCTACATGATTGTGTGGATCCCTTGCGCATGACTGCTATAGACATGCGATGGATGGTTATGGGGCAAGACAGACTAAGGCTGCACGTAATGTGCAAGAGGCTACACGTATGTGCAAGAGGCTGCACGTTATGTGCAAAGGAAGATTTTGGATGTGGACTTTTGGATGGAGATTCAAAATATTGTCCCCATTCTCAACTTCATACATGTTGCACTTCGAGTTGTCGATATGGAGGGGTCCACTATTGGACTTGTTTACCATTTATACCAACAGATGCGACATGCCATAGAGTTATCATCGTCATTATCGATCTCCAGGTATCTTATTTGCACAATTTTAAATTTCAATTATAATTCCACATGTCAATTTTGTTTTTCATATTGATTGTTTTGATTTTTTATGTGTGATCTTTTGTTAGGAAAAATGATGTATTGCGGCTTATTGATTCACGATGGGACTATCCATCACTCCCCATTCATGGATTCGCAGGTCTTTTACATCCATATTTTAAAAGTCCAAACTTGTGGAGTAATGGTACACTTCGTCGTATGAAGGACTCGTAGAGGATTTTGTCTCCCGATGATCAGATTGCATTTGATGCTAACTTCTATGCCTATATGGGAAATATAGGCATCACATATGCTCGTACCACCTCCATACGACCAGAGGTGACATCTCGACCATTGGAATGGTGGAACCACTATGGATATGGTCATCCACATATGTCACAGTATGCTCTACGAGTTTTGTCTTAGGTATAATGTATATATCTATTTTTTAAAGCTAATTGAATAATTACTATTCAACATTTGTTTATGTGTCATATAATCATTGATCATTGATTTAGGATTCATCTGTGTCACCTTGTGAGCGCAATTAGAGCACGTTTTCTCTAGTGCACACTAAGCTCCACAATTGCTTGAGTGTTGCACAACTAGAGAGAGTGGTCTTTTGTAAGGCCAACTTACGCTTATTGCATAGCTTGAGGGATCTTAAAGGTCCTAGACAGGTATGTTGGTGAAAAAAACAATAATAGTTTTTCTAATTATACATATGTATTTTTTAATAATCAAGTTTCATACGTTTTCCAGGTGTTGCCTTTTGTATTTGAGACTTCTCTTACAGCAAGTAATGAGGTTCAGGTAGAGTCGCCTGTTCATGATGAACAAGATGACATCTATCGTATGTTACATTTGGAGCTGGAGACTATTCATCAACGAGTTACGAGAGCTCGCTCACAGAGGCTATCCACATCGAGTCGACGACAGGCGTGGAGCGATGCTCCATCTACTAGCACTTTTGCACCCAGAGAGGGGGAGGGAGGGGCGCAAGTTGCGCACTCATAGGAGAGGAGATCCAGTACCACCACAGGAGGATATAGA